>CM021100.1:233613499-233724151 GCA_007115665.2 Sequoiadendron giganteum | reverse complement strand
AGCGACTATCATTGAACCTTGCCTATCATGAGGTCAATCAATCAATCAATTATTGATCCTTGCCTATCATGAGGTCAATCAATCAATCAATTATTGATCCTCGCCTATGATGAGGTCAATCAATCAATCTATCAATGAACCTCGCCTATCATGAGGTCAAATCATCAATCTATCATTGATCCTCACCTATCATGAGGTTAATCAATCAATCATTGAATCTCACCTATCATGAGATCAATAATTTTCTAACCTATCAGGATCATCAATCAATATCGAATCAAAGGCTGACACGATCGAAAATCATCAAACATAAGGAGGCTTAATACAAATTCATCCACGGGCTAAATTTTCTTCATCAATATTGAGAGATAAATTATTTCTTCATCAAATCATCACCAAATCATCATTAAATCATTGAAAAATCATAAAAAAATTCCAAAAAAAAAAAATCTCCCGAGGGGGCATATTATCATCAATTATCTGAAAATCAATATCTAGGACATGTCTGGGGCATACTAAATTTTGTTTTGTCGATACTAGCAGTAGCAACAAAATTTTCTTTGAAGCAATGTATAAACACATCACTTCAAAGAGGGGCAAAATGTATACACCTAAAATTGGTCTGGAGAATTTGATTAATTAAATACAATTTATTTTGATTAATTATCCTAATTTCCTCTACTATTGAATAAATAAAAATATTTATTTATATAGTTCACATTTAAATTTCTTCTAATTTGTCTATTATCTCATCTTAATTAAATAAACAAAATTAAATACTTTGTTTGATTTAATTATCATTTCCCTATTTTATTCTATCACATCAATCTAAATTAATTAAATAAAGATTAAACACTTTATTGATTAATTATCATATTCTTCTATTTTAATTTAATAAACAAATTCCATAGTTTGTTCTATTAAATTATTTATTCCTCTTTTGCTAATTTAAATAAATCAAAAATATTTAAATAAAGGCAATAAATCAATTCCTCTATTTCCTCAAAAATCAAATTAGATATTATATGTCTAATTTAAGTCAAAAATATGTCTAAATCATATTTGCAATTAATTCAACTGGCATTCACGAGAAGATTTGGAGACAAATTGGAAATTGATCTCTCAATCCTTTTCCATCAATCCTCCCTATCATCTTGCCTGGTGTTTTCATGGGTAGAGACAATTCCCCCAATCTTCTCAATTTCCTCCATCTCTCACCATTCAATTCTCTAGATTGAATCCAAGCCTCTGTTTGCTGCCCCTGTGCAACTCTGCTGCCGAGAAATCTATAAATACAACCTCATTCACACAAAGAAGGGATCCAAATTATCAAGTTTGTGCAATCTTACTCTGTAGGAATTCAAGCATCAAGCATCAAGCATCCAACATCCAACATTCTAGTTTTCATATCATGGCTGCCTCATGTAGCTTCATCTATCAAATTTCATGTCAATTCATGTTACAGTAGTTCTTTTATCATTTAGTATTATCATATAGCATCACATCATTGCATCATTCTATTCTTTAGATTGTCATTTTAACAACAATAGTGTTATTTAAATCTGAGAGCACAATAGCTTAATAAATCTTTGAAGATAGGAGATAATGAGATGCTTTCAGTAGATTATTAGCTTAATATTTGATACAAAGTTTCATTAAGAAGTGTTTTACTCTTTATACCTTATTCACACTTACAAATATTACTAATGATTTCAAGCAAAATCTAAAAAGAGACAATATGGGAAGAGTGGCCTACCAACTTAGTGGAGGCAAGATATTTGAAATTCATGTGGGCGGCCAGTTAATGACAATTATGATTTGAAACAACCATTTAATGGAGCGCATATGAAAAAGAAGGCAAGTTACCATTTTGGTAATATAGAACGGGTTGGGTTGATGAGTCCTAAGGGAAAAAGCCTAGGGAAAATCCATAAAATCAGAGGTAAACCAATGGATTTATTTTTGAAAATGCTTGCATTATCAGTTTAAGTTTATTCATAAGCATTGTATGTTTTGTTTATTTCAACTATTCCATTGAATCGACGTAAAACTAATTGATGATCTTCTATGTGCAATCTGTTCGATTAATTGTTTTATATTTTATGTAATATGCAAAGGCCATGTTGGCCATTTCTTGCTTACCCATGCTCTATGCATGCACTTAAAACGACATGAAAGCCAAAATATTTTATATACTGTAAGTTATATGTTGTCGCCTCTAATCTTTTATCTCTTGTATATTAAATTCCTTAGCCATTCACAAGGCTAATTGGGTGAAACTGATAGCCTGTGGGTATGGAATGTAATGATTTTCAAATTGTTTATCGCCCCTCTAAGGGAGGGGACAATCCACCACTATTTATACATGTTTTATGCCATCCATCGTGTGAAAAAACCCTTTGATTAGCTACATCATATGGGTACGAGAACCATTGCAATTGATCTTGGATCAATGGGCAGCAACATTGTAACCTTGTCGCCTCTTCATAGTGAGCAATGGCAAAGCATTGTGTCATTCCATTATTGTCAAATGATATTATTATTTCCATGTTGTGTTATTACTATGTCATTGTGATATTACTATTTGATTTTGCCTCATCTATAAAGGATGATGGCAAAATGATGTATTGTTCCATCTTTATGCTTGCATTTTAAGTATGTATATTATCATTCTCTACAAACTATACCCAGATCATATCTTAGAGACAAATGCAACCAAGTCAAGGGTTGACATGCATAGGCTTCGACCTTGGTACTGTTAAATAATAACAAATAGTTAATCGACTGTTGGTCATTCCATATAATGGCGGTGACATAAATATGATAAAACAATGAACACAGGTCTTCAAGCCCCGAGCGACAATAAGATTGTTCCAATATTGTGTAATTATTACTATCAAAATGACAAGCATGTCATTCAAATTATTTTACCTTGCATAAAATAATATTAGTATTGTTTAGTTATTTTCTTTATCTGTATATTCATATACAACTGTTCTCATAATGATAGAGATTTGAATAAAAGCATAAGAATGATAGATATGTTGTTTCAGATCTTTGACCATGATTGTATTTGAATAACTGAGGGTCCCTTGATGAAACTTGAATATATCAAACACTGGATAACTTGAAACTGAAACTTGTAAACTTCTGCAAACAACATTTCTTTGATACAAACAACATTGTTTTGATATAAACAACACTATATTGATACAAATTTAGCATATTAGTATGTGGAAACTGTTCAAACAAGATTTGTTCTTATTTCTTTGAAAAAGTCAAATTTACATCTTGCATTATTGTAAATGATATGTGACAATTTGTATCATTATTTTGAATTGATGGAAACAAATATGATATAATGGTTTTTATTTCAGAATGTATGCACAAATTAATAACTTAAGTTGGCACATATACATGTGTATGCACATAGACCCTCATCTACGTACATACACATACTTGTGACATACCTTCTTTTGTTACTTATTTAATTCATTTTGATGAATACTGAATTTTGTTGAAAATATCATGTGAAATGTGTATGAATTGAATGGATAAAGCATTGAACAAATCCTCATGAATTATTTTTCTGAAATCATTTAAGTAGAGGAATTAAGTATATTGAATTACATTTTCTTCGATATTTGTATAAATACTATCCTCTTTATTTAGTAGAACAACAACACCTAAGTAGACTAGAGCACCTCGAAGTAGATGTTGGTAGGGGGTAGATAGTTTCTAAGGAATAACTGTGATGTTGAAAGTTACCTTCTAGGACAGGTGTTGAAATAGGGAACAAAGAGTATAGGTTTTGCTTTATCCAAAACCTATCGTTTGTTGTTGCAACTTACTTTTTATGCTTGGCCAAGCAATTATCCCATTATGTATGCATGAAATTGTTGGATGATGTGGTTGTCATTGATGTCAACACTATTAGCATTGATGTCTTGAAGGTTGTATATGTCGAGGATATTGAGAAAATTACAATAAATATGTTGAAGGTTTCCTATGAAGCTATGAAGTTCAATGTGATGAAAAGTTCAGTATGTTGGTATTCAGGTGTTGCACATTAAAGGGTTTATTTATGAGCCTATTATTTTATCCTCTGGAAGTTTCAGAGGTGCGCATCAAAATTTGTGTAAGTTGTGAGTTTTTGTGTTCCTACAGTCCTTCTGTTACTGTAGCTAGTGTTTATGGAAGAACAAAACATGATTATAGTAATTTGAGTTGTTGTGTATGCTCTTGAGATATTTGTGGATGTTTCTAGATTGTCCTCTATCCTTGTTGCACGTCTGCGTTGATCGGTGTGTTCGTGATTGAATATTTTTCCTTTGCATGTTCGGGTTTTCATGTTCTTGGACGACATGGTGGTTGTAGTGTGTTGTGGATTCTCGTGGATTAAATTTTAAATGTTTGGTATATTTGAGGATGTTGTTTTAGGTCTTCATTATCTTGTGACTGACTTCGGTTGGTGCATATTGAGATTTGTTCATGAATTGGGCCGACAGTTTGTATTCATTCATTTTATTTTTGGCTGACAAAGTTATTGATGTAATTTCATGAAGCGGATATATAAGAGTGATTGTTTTCTTCATTTTGTGAGAAGAGAAGAGTGTGTATGCGACGTACATGTGTGAATAAAGATTAGATCATTTGATTGAAGAGAAAAGTGTGAAGAAGTATTTATGTGCTTAGCCAAAACTATAATCAGGCTTTTGCAAAAGCTAATTCCTCAATTCAAATCCTTCAGATGGTTTTAATCTAAATGTATCTATAAGAAAATGTGTCTTCTTTGAGTAGTGTGCTCTAGGCAGTGTGCCTAAATGCATGTGTATTCCCATTATTCATATCTATACTTTTAACAGGGTATAATATTGTGGACTAACATCCACCATGGTTTTCTCCCTTAATAGGGTTTCCACGTATAAAATCTTGGTGTTCTTGTGTATCTGATGTTGTGATTGTTTATGCTTAATGTTCTTACATCATATCTAAGATAAAGTTGGATAAAGTTTAATAATTTTGTATAATCTGTGACAACTGATTCACGCCCCCTCTCAGTTGCCTATCCTTATTTTTCCAACAATTGGTATCAAAGCAGGTTCCTCTGAAGAAGTTTAATAGCTTGAGGTGATCCAAGATGGCATCACACAAGAAGGATAGTCCTAGTTTTGATGGAACAAACTACACTTTGTGGAAGGCTAGAATGGAGTTTTATTTGAAGTGCATTGGTGAGCCCTTCTAGAAGATTACAAAGAACATATATAATATTATTTATAATGGTCCCTCTACTCCTAATGAGATCAAAGAAGCTAAAACTAATATCAAGGCTATAGAAGCATTGTTGAGTGCTCTAACAGATTCAAAAATGACAAATGTGATGGATCTTAAAACAACACATGAGATTTGGAAGAAGCTGGAAACATTGTATGAAGGAGATGCACAAGTGAAAGTTTCCAAGCTACAAATTCTAAAAGGCAAGTGGGAAAACATGAAAATGAGCGAAGATGAAAACATTTTTTCTTTCATGCAAAAAGTAAATGAACTGGTGATGTGTATTATATGTGTCAGTGGAGCCTTGGAAGAAGAAGAGATTTTTGCTTTAAAGTGCTTAGATCATTGCCCACTTCTTAAAAAACAAAAGCTCATGCTATTGAAGAACTCAATATAGTAATAAATGTGACAATAGATATGTTGATTTGTAAGCTTGTTACCTTTGAGTTGAGTGAATTTGGTGAATCTACTCCTAAGACAAAATCTGCATTTAAAGCTACTGTATCTAGAAGAAATAAACAAATATATGATCTGGGAGAAACATCTAGAAAGACATTCAAGTATGAAGATGAGATGAAAAAGATTGAAGACAAAGAGAAAGAATTAGAAGAGCTGGAAGCATTGATTGTGAAAAGAGAAGCCAGAGGACATTGTAAATACAAAGGAAATTTTACTATTAAATGTTTTTCTTGCAATAAGATTGGTCATTTTGCATCAATATGTCCTGAAAGAGTCCCTAGGTCCAAACCTAACAAGCCTAGATTTCAAAATAAATGTTATTATGTTGAAGGTGTTACTGATGATGAATCTGATAAAGAAAATAGAAATGAGGATGGATGGGTATTGATTGCTATCAAGGAAAATGGTTTGGTGTCCATTGAATCTGTTAGTAATGTGAATGTTGAGAAAGCTCTTGCAGCCATAATTAAAGAAAAGGATGAGTGGGTGATTGACAATGGATGCTCACATCATATTATTGGTAACAAAAGCAAGTTTGTAAGATTGGAGAAATATGATGGCGGTGTTGTAAGATTTGGAGACAACTTTCGGTGTGATTCATGGCAGAGGCACTATTTCTTTTGGTGGTAAACATAATATTGATTATGTCCTTTATGTAGAAGGATTGAAGCGTAATCTGTTGAGTGTTGGACATATGGTCACCAAGGGATACAATCTTCAATTCAAAGATGGAAAGTGTAGGATACTAGGAAGTTCTGGAAATGTAATTGCTTCAGGTACAAAGACAAGAGGATTTTCACCTGAGTGATGCTAGTGAAAGTTGTTTACTTGCTCAAGTTGATGAAAGATGGTTATGGCATAGGAGGTTGTGTCATGTGAATTTTGATAACATTTTCAAGTTAAGCTCCACTCAAGCAGTTAGATATATTCCTAAGTTAGTGAAGCCTACTAACACCATATGCAAGGAATTCTAGATGGGAAAGTAGACTAGAGATTCTTTTCGGAGAAAACAACATCATTCTAATGGAGTACTGGAGCTGGTGCATACTAATCTATGTCTTCCCTCCAAAATCATAAGTCTACAAGGAGAAAGGTAATTTATGTTGCTTATTGATGATTACTCTAGGATGATATGGGTTGCTTTCTTGAGAGAAAAATATGAAGCATTAGAGAAGTTAAAAAATTTCAAAGCTATGACAATGAATGAGACAGGCTTGAAGATTAAATGCTTAAGATCAGACAGAGGAGGTGAGTTCACTTCTTGGGATTTCAATACTTTATGTAAAGAGTATGGAATCAAAAGACAATTATATGCTCCTCGGACTCCTCAACAAAATGGAGTTGTAGAGAGAAAGAAGAGAACAATTCTAGATGCTACTAGAACTATGATGTTGGAAGGTAATGTTCCTCATATCTACTGGAGAGAAGTTGTAAGTACTGTTGTGTACACTATCAACTGGGTAAATGTCAATGGTAATTCTGGTAAGATTCCTTTTGAGTTGTGGTTTGGTCATAAGCGTATTGTTAGATATTTCAAAATCTTTGGAAGCATATGTTATATCAAAGAGAGGTGAAGACATAGGCAAGTTTGATGCTAGAAGTGATGAAGGGATATTTCTAGGTTACTCTACTAAAAGTAAGGCCTACCGATGCTATAGTAGAAGACTAAGAAAAATGGTTGAAAGTGCAAATGTCAGAGTTGATGAGGACACTGCTAGATCATCCAGATATTTTGGATATGATTCAAATGACCAACATGATAGTACTAATAAAGGAAAGAATGCTCAGACACAAAATCAAGTTTAAATTGTTCCAGTGAATCAAGAGAATCAAGAAGGAGAGACTAGTATAAGTGCAAAATAGAGAACAAAAGAACCAAAAGTTCAAGAGAATCATAAAGTCCTAAGGTATGTAAAGCTAAATCATTCTAAAGATCAGATTATAGGAGATAAGAATAAAGGTTGGCAGATTAGAAGAAGAATTGTAGAAGAGTATTGTCTGATTTTCAAGACTAAACCTAACAATGTCAGTGAAGCATGCAAAGATGAACATTGGATGGAAGCAATGAAGGAAGAGTTGATGCAGATAGAGAAAAATGATACATGGATTCTTGTTCCTAGACCTCAAAATAAAAATGTGATTGGAAGCAAATGAGTCTTTCAGAATAAGCTAAATGAACAAGGAGAAGTGGCCAGGAATAAAGCAAGACTGGTATGTAAAGGGTACTCACAGATGAAAGGTATTGATTTTGAAGAAACCTTTGCCCCTGTTGCTAGAATTGAAGCTGTAAGATTTTTTCTTGCTTATGCTTCTTTTAAGAACTACAAAGTCTATCAAATGGATGGAAAGTCAACATTTCTGAATGGAGAGCTAGAAGAAGAAGTATATGTTGAGCAACCAGATGGATTTCAACTGACTGAAAAGGGAGATATGGTTTGTCGATTGAAGAAAGCACTGTATGGACTTAAGCAGACCCCTAGAGACTGGTATGCTAGATTGGATAAATACTTGTTGAAGCTTGGATTCAATAAAGGTACTGCTGACAGTAATCTATATTTTAAGATGGATCAAGATAAAGAGTTAATTATTGAAGTCTTTGTTGATGACATCATTTTTTAAGGTAATGTTGACTTATGTATGAAGTTTGCTGATGAAATGAAAAGTGAGTTTGAGATGTAAATGATTAGAGAGCCAAAATTCTTTTTGGGATTGTAAATTACTCAGTCAGAAAATGGAATTTTCATATCTCAATCCAAATATGTAAGAGAGTTTTTGAAAAAGTTTGGAATGAAAGATTCAAATCCTATTGGTACACCCATGGTGACTGGATGCAAGTTAACACAAAATGATGATTCTTCTAAGTCTAATCAAACAAGATACATATCAATGATTGGTGGATTGTTTTATTTGACTTAGACTAGATCAGACATCATGAATGTTGTATGCATGGTTGCTAGATATCAAGCTAATCCAAACGAATTGCATGTGACTGCTATAAAGATAATTTTTAGATATTTGAAAGGAATAGTTGATTTTGGCCTTTGGTATCCTAAAGATGATGATATTACTTTGAGCGCCTTTACTGATGTAGATTGGGCAGGTGATGTGGATGAAGAGAAAAGTACTAGTGGTGGTGCCTTCTTCTATGGGAAGAAGTTGGTGTCTTGGTTAAGTAAAAAGCAAAATTCCATTTCCTTATCTACTGCCAAGGCAAAATATATTGTTGTTGCAAACAATTGTACTCAAGTAATATGGATGAAACAGATGTGAGAGATATCATAATTGAGTATGATGAGCCTAATTATATATTCTATGATAATTCAAGTGCCATAAAAATTTCTAAGAATCTGGTGTTGCATTCAAAGACAAAACACATATATATCAAATATCACTATTTGAGAGAAAAAGTGAGTGACAAAGAAGTTAGACTGGAGTATGTGCCTACTAAGGAACAGGTTGCAGACATATTTACTAAGCCATTGCCTAAGGATAATTTTGGGTATCTCAGAGGGAAGTTAGGGGTGATTTACCCTCCTAATCAGAACCAAGATTCAAGTCTTTGCATCAGTCTGTGCATTTACAAGTCATATCTTGTTTCAAATTGATGTTATGGTGGCTGCTACTCAGGGGAGATAGTAAGATGATTAAAATATGTGGTTCAGAGCTTGTGTACCTTTTCCATTGATGTCAAAGGGGGAGAAGATTAATGTGAAAATTTTATGTAGAAGAAAGGGGGAGAAGAGTCATGTGTTAAGGAAGAACAAAATGAGAAGAGCAATGTGTAAAGGGAAGATTGTTGAAAGAAGAGTTAGTTGCATTAATAGTGTATTTTTCACATCATGTGTTGCCATCAATCCCAAATGGGGAGATTTTTGGATGTTGTGGTTGTGTTTCTGATATGTGGTTGTTACTGATGTCAATACTATTAGCATTGATGTCTTGAAGGTTGTATATGTTGAGGATATTGAGAAAATTACATTAAATATGTTGAAGGTTGCCTATGAAGCTGTGAAGTTCAGTATGATGAAATGTTCAATATGTTGGTATTCAGTTGTTGCACATTAAAGGGTTTATTTCTGAGCCTATCTAGTTTATCCTCTGAAAGTTTCAGAGGTGTGCATCAAGATTTGTGCAAGTTATGAGTTTTTGTGTTCCTAAAGTCCTGTTACTGTAGCTAGTGTTTTTGGAAGAAGAGAACATAATTCTGGTAATTCAAGTTGTTAAGTATGCTCCTGAGATGTTTGTGGATGTTTCTAGATCGTGTTCTATCCTTGTTGTATGTCTGCGTTGATCAATGTGTTTGTGATCGAAGATTTTTCCTTTACATGTTTAGGTTTTCATGTTCTTGGCCGACATGGTGGTTGTAGCATGTTTTAGATCCTCGTGGATTAACTTTTGAATGTTTGGTGCATTTGAGGATGTTGTTTTAGATCTTCATTATCTTGTGACTGACTTCGGTTGGTGCCATTGAGATTTGTTCATGAATTGGGTCAATATTTTATATTCATTCATTTTATTTTTGGCTGACAAAGTTGATGTAATTTCATGAAGCGAATATATAAGAGCGATTGTTTTCTTCATTTTTGTGAGAAGCGAAGAGTGTGTATGCAAATTACATGTGCAAATAAAGATCAAATCATTCAACTGAAGAGAAGAGTGTGAAGAAGTTTGAGCGAAGTGTGAAAAAGTATTTATGTGCTTAACCAAAACTTTAATCAGGCTTTTACAAAAGCTAATTCCTTAGTTCAAATCCTTCAGATGGTTTTAATCTGAATGTCTATGTAAGACAGTGTGTCTTCTTTGAGAAGTGTGCTCTAGGTAGTGTGCTTGAATGCATGTGCATTCAAATTATTCATATCTATACTTTTAATAGGGTATAATATTGTGGATTAACATCCACTGTGGTTTTCTCCCTTAATAGGGTTTCCATGTATAAAGTCTTGGTGTTCTTGTGTCTCTGATGTTGTGATTGTTTATGCTTAATGTTCTTACATCAGATCTAAGATAAATTTGGATAAAGTTTAATAAGTTTGTATAATCTATGACAATTGATTCACCCCCCCTCTCAGTTGACTATCCTTGTTTTGCCAACAAGACTTTGTGATAACACTCTCTTCCATTCCTAGCATAGATCTTGCATTTTTTAATCATAGATAGAGATGCATGTTGATGTTTGAGCACACACCATATTCCACCTTGTATATTTTTCTTCCTGATGCCAACTAAACAATGAAGAGTCTTCATGCAATTGATCTTGCTTGCTAGCAATTATTTGGTTTACATTAAATTATTGTCCTAATGTGGAGGTTTCATTCTAAACCACCAAATTTTGCACTAATTCCCCTTTTTGGCAAGCATTTTGATTATGAGGCTAGTCACATGTGTAACACCATTCCTCCTCTTGAGCTAGGTTTTTCTAAACTAGGACCAAAGCCTTTGAAGTATTTTTAGTAGGTGGATGTATGATATCCATGGGTTTAGTGTGGCTCCATTGATTTTATCCTTGATAAGGTTGTCTATTTTGCTGATAACCTTGACCTTCAAGCTGATAAGGCCTATTATTTTGAGCTTTTTTCCTCTTAATTGATAATAAATCATTAACAATTCTTTAGAGAAAGGCGTCATATTCATTTGGAAATACAACAAGAGCAAAAGGTTGGCTGGTGGAAACCACTAGAATAAGAGCCACTAGGATAGGAGCCACTGTTGGTAGTGAAGGAAGCTCTAGAAATAGAGGCATTGGTGGCCTAGGAGCTATCTTCCCAACTATTACTTAGGTTTTCAGTCCTTCTCTTAAAATTGGCACCCCATGTCAAAATTTTGGTTAAGTCTTAAGCTGGGCGATGTTTTATTAAGTGTCCCTAACCTAGGCGGTGTTTTCACTAGTTTTTCTAACTTCCCATTTTACTACCTTCGTCTCTTCTCCATTTTATTAACCCGAGTAGTGTTTTAGGGTATTTTTATAACTTCCCAGATAATCTAAGTCACCCTTTTGAAAGGTTAGCACGGTTCATACTTAAGGTTCATGAACTTGTTGAAAGGACCATTGGCAATACGTTTCAAAGTCTTTCAAGCTGGGCAGGAGTTGAAGTAGTTTCTAAAACTCTAGTAGTGATTTGTTTAGTTTTACGAACCCCCATATTACTATTGAAGTATAATTTCAAAGGAATCAAAGAAGTCACAACACATTTAATTTTATTTAGGTGTATTCCAGATAAACGGTGAGCCATTTGTTCAGAAATGAATAAATAAATGGCATTCAGATATAATGAATTAAACCAAAATCAAAGACAAAATTGTTCATAAAAAAAGAGAGGTGACACCAGAGATGCAAAATGATATATTTATTATATATATCTTGGTGGAAATACAAAATTCTCTGTCGATTACAAAAAGATGCTAAACAGTATCAAAAGGATGATTTATTCATGCACAAAGGGAAAACATGAGCACATGAATCACTTCCACCACCACCTGAAGGTGCTCTATCTTGGTAGGTGATAGAAAGTTCTCATGAGACTACAAAAATTAGGAAAATAGCCCCATGTTGTTCCTCACCAGCCCTGCGTGAAGAAGGGTCACTACTTCTTTGGTGGCTTCATTTTGGGTCATGACTGCAATGCAAATGGTATCGGTCACTAGTCCACTTCATGGGTAGTTGTTGAGGTCAACAATGGCTACAATTTCTTGGTGGAGAAACTCAAGTTGAACTAGTCGCTCCACTGCTCTCATTCCCCAGCCACTATGCCTAGAGGTGCAAATAAAAGTGTACACAAAATGCTCCAGGAGCGTTGCATTGTGCACATGCACTTGGTTCAGAAAAACCTCCTCTTTAACTTCACTTTGGACAATGAAGACCTATTTCAATTGGTCAATAAACACCTAAAGAGGGGGTTACAGTTGATCTCTTCAATGACAATGAAGTCATTCATGGACACTCCATCACTCTGAGTGTAGATACTGAAAATTGGTCTAGGCCTGCAAGTACCACTTTCGACATAATTTTCTAATGTCCATGGTCACGATTAAATAATTTTAATTATTTAATTATTTCCTATACACATTTCTCTTCTATTAATTAAATAACTTTAATTATTTAATTAATTCATTATAACTTTTATTCAACTTTGATTAATTAAATAAATCTTATTTATTTAATTATGTTGCTAATTAATTAATTCTCTTTCTAAATTAAATAATTTATTATTAATTTACTCCTTTATCATATTTTAACTATAATTAAATATTCATTTCGAATTATTTAATTATTCAATTAACCTTTTCAATAATCAATTAAATAAATCATTATTTATTTAATTAAATCTTTTTAATTTCGAATGTTGAATTAAATAAACATGTAATTCATAAAAAGAGTTATTTCTCTCACATTCTTCTATCACCCACTTAACTAATTATTCACTTACCAGTTGACTCAAAATCTATTTGAATCCATCAATTGTCTCCTGATTCAACATTTGATCGCCTCTACGAAGAGACTCTATCATAACCAGTCAGTTATCTAGTTAAGACTTAAATGCATGAACATATTTATTAATTAAATATTTTTATTTAATTAATTAATTCACGTGTGCATTCAAACAGATCATTGTCGAGTTCTAATTTTATCCTTTTCATTCAAACTCTTATTCTTTTAATTTTTGAAGACTTTCAACTGAAGATTAAATCATTTATTTAATCTTGATCTCTTATTCAGTCTATTTTCGAACAGTCTTAACATCAAATTAAATTATTATTCTAATTTAATCTTTATCCTGCAGAACTTTCCAAATCACATTCTAAATGACACACATCTCACATTGCATGAAATTCACCAATCTTGATCGTTGATCTCTCTTTTGAATCCGAGCCGATAATTCAAAAACATGTTTTCTATAAAATGGCTAACTTTTGTCAGTATTCCTCCGCTCGAAATCGATATAATTTTGGAAGAAACTTGTTAATCTTCAATATTTTTCTATAATCACATACATCAAGGCTATACTTGCACACATACTAAAAATCTGAGGGCAAGAATACTATCATGACAAAATGAAGAAGGACAATCAAGATAATTCAAAGTAGTTTTCTGATATTCGGTGAGATTGTTTTAGTTACTGTTTTACTTTTATTTCCTTTGTTCTTAGTTGTTTGATTGAGATTAATTCTTGTTTTATTATATTTAACCATTTAACCATCTTTTCTTGTAGTGTTATTTATCTACGTTACATTTGGTGAACCCGACGTGAAGACATTCAATCTTCGCAAATCCGTAAGCTTTTTGAATTTTTTTTTGCAGGTATCATACATAAAATGCATTTGAATGATGAAACGATGCAAATGTATTGGTGAACCACAATTGAAAAAATCCTGAGATGTATATGACAAAACTCGACGCATCTGCGGATTTCTACGACACAACGAACTGATGAAAACCTGTGACGCATTTGCAGCTTTAAATGACACATCTAACCGGTAAGAATTTTGAGTTTGAGATTTCCATTTTTTTCTTTTTTCTTTTTATTTTTGGTTTTAGCTAATGTTTGATTTGTAGTGCGTGATTAGGAGGATAACATAGTTTTTGTAGGACATAGCGTAGAAGACAAAATTTTGAAATGTCTTTTGTAGGATAAGTGACAAAGACAAAGAACAAAATATGAAACTACTAATATCATTTTCTTGCAGAACCTTGTGACAAAGAAAAATGATTAAAACTACTAAAAAATTTCATGCAGAACCTAGGTTGAAATCTTTAAATTCTAAAAAGAACATTGTGTGTTTGGTAGATTAGATAATCGTCATTTGGATTAAAATTAACCATTGCCTATTGTGTCTGGTGCAAAAGAAGATTTTGTTAATACCCTCACGATTTAGTATATCGAAATATCCTCTCCCCTTGCGCATTCATGCGATCCTGGGTGTAAGAGAGTCGGTTACTAACTCTAGAACTTGGGCCTGTCTTGGTGGGAAAAAGTTTTCAATCAGAACCGCAATTGACTATCAACAAAAATCTTGAAATTTGCAATCTCAGTCCGAAAAACAAACTGTCATTTCACTTCTATTTCTTAGGTCAACCTTGGATACAAACTAGAAAATTGCTCAAGAACCTTGCATTGTTTATGTATCATTTATGTTTTAGATATAATCGCCATAGTTTCAAAAACTTAATTACCTCATAGGATATTGCATATTTTAGAACAAAGTCTAACTCTTCGCACCATTGGATAAGTTCATGCTTCGTTTGTCAGTATCATTGAACCTAGTCACTTTTATCTCATTAGTGAATTTTTTCCAGCTCATTAGTCTAGTTTGGGAAATTCACCTTATCAGTTTGTCTTTGTCCTACATGAGGTTCCTTGGTAAAGTCAAGTCATAGCTTTGAAATATTTCATAGGTGGCAGGTAATACCCACTTAAGAATCATTTACCATCATGTACTACTCAAAGTTTTTCATATTGTCATTCTAGTGTATGTCATCCTAGTATATGTCATTTTAGAAATCCTTAATTTTAGTGACATCGTATATATTCAGAAAATCCCAAAAACATAGATTTAGAACATATCATTTTCTAGGCATAGTTTTGCATTTCCCCTTTTGAGCAAACATTTTCATGGTTGAAACAAGGTCTAAGAAGAAACACAGAGAGATGTCAGACCCATGGGAATTCATCAATCCTTTTTGAAATCAACCATCAAGGAAAGAGAGACCACACAAAGCTTTGCTTGAAAAACATGTCACTAGAGACACACATGGAGAAATTTATGTAGAAGACATAGACGTTGCCATTCAAGATCCCAATTTTACATCCTTTATGGTGTTGAGAAATTATGTCTCAACTTCTGGCTTGAAGTCCTCGTTTTCATGCCTTGGTGATTTTGTGTTGTCTGCAAAGTTCTGGCGGAGGCGAAACCAGAATGAAACTTGGCATTGTTCTGTTTGCCTAAGTTCCGGGTCTCTAGCGGAGGCAGAACCGGGATTGAACTTGGCATTGTTCTGTTTGCCTAGTTCTGGGTTTTTGTTCTCGTTCCAGGTCCGACTCTGACTCCGCTTCCTACCGTTTGTTCCTCTCACTTCGTTTCGCAGGTTCTGGCGGAGGCGAAACCAGTTTTGGAATTTGGTAATGTCCGTTTGCCAGGTTCCTGTTTCATTTTCTGTTTTGACTCCGAGTCCGACTCCTGCTTTTGCAATCTAGGTCTTCTGGATGTTTGGATTCTCCTCAGAGTGTTTTCCTCTGCCTTGTCCTGGTTTTGGATTGTTGTTTCTTGCAGTTGGCGGAGCCGGAATCGGAACCGGACTGGTTCCTAATCTTGGACTTTTGGTGAAGTCCTATTTTTCTGTTCCTATTCCGACTCTGACTCTAACTCTGGTCCTTTGTGTTCTCGTCTTGGTATGACCGTGGGTTGACTTTACCTGGTCAAAACTGTTTTTGGTGTGCTCCTCTTCACTGTGGGCGGATGCGGAACCGAAATGGTTCCTGAACTTGCAATTTCAGTGGAGTCATGTTTCGACTCCAGTTCCGCTTCCGACTTCAACTCCGGCTCTGGCAATATGTAATTTCGGTGGAGTCCTATTTCAACTCCTGTTCCAACTTCGGCTCCGGCAGTGTTATTTTTTGACTTGAAGTCTTGGTCACGCCTGATGTCTGTTTGACCGTTTTGGTTGCTCTGTCAGTTGCGATTGCTGATGGGTCTTAGATGCATGGCACCTGATTGAATAGTGATTGGATGGATACCAACATAGTTATTGTGGCAGTTGCATTTGTCAATGAAGGGTGGCGAGCTCAACCGTTTTGAGTAATGGCTTTGAATGCAAAGTCGACTGGTTGCAGGAAATCTTTTAGATCCGACCAGTTGCATGATTTGAGGATGGAATTCATTGCTCTTCTGATTCGGTTACATGTGTGAGAGATATGTTATTTCTCATGGGTTAAAAATAAGTCATGGGTTGCAGAGCAAGTTGAAGTTGCGAGCTGAAGAACAAGAAGGACGTGAGTTCTTGAAGAGGGTTTTGAACTGTATGTTGTGAAAACATTGTAATAGTGGATCTGAAACTCTCTGGGTGATTGTGAGCAGAACAAAGAAGTCTGGATATTGTATGTAATCGATTCATTACTGTAATACAATAGATTTGAATTTGTGTGGTGGGTTTTTTACTTGAAAGGGTTTTCCCACATAAATACTGTGTCATCTTTGTTTGCTTATCTTTCTGGTTTCTCTTTGCCATGATTGTTTGCATCTCTATAAGTTTTTGAAACTGTTAGTTTTTCATTTTTTGCTTCTCTCCCTTGTAGTAAAGGGTGTTAAGGGAATGTATTCCACACTGTTGGGTCAGTAGATCCACATTCTTTTCCCTTCATATGGATGAGCATTTGACAAATGATCCTCAAAGATATCGGGCAAAGTTGCTAGTAGCAGGTGCCACAGTACCACCAGGATTTGACGTTCACACCTTGAAAACAACATCTACTCAACCGATGCAAACTGTGACATCAACTATCTCTAGTCCTCAAATTACTGTAGTTATAGTGACTGGAATACCTACTCAAACATCATCAATTGTAAACACAACCCCATTCCATTTAACACAAGGTTTATAATTCATTGCGGGAGCATCTTCATCAAACCCTTTTGGCACAAACACCACTAGTAAAAGACCCAAAGTTGGAACGAACACAACACAAGCTATACCTCATATCAACACCAGTACGACCATTCCATAAATAAGGGTTACACATATAGGACATCTTCCTATACCAAATCAAAACATTCAGATAAGACATATTCCTATACCGAATCGGAACATTAAGATAGGATATATCCCTATGCCAAATCAGAATATTCAAACAAGACATATACCCTCACCAAATCATAATCCGTCACAAAATATTGCATTTCAGAACACTTACATTGATCCTAATAACGCAA
This sequence comes from Sequoiadendron giganteum, assembly GCA_007115665.2. Lineage (NCBI taxonomy): Eukaryota > Viridiplantae > Streptophyta > Pinopsida > Cupressales > Cupressaceae > Sequoiadendron > Sequoiadendron giganteum. The sequence goes on along the minus strand of CM021100.1, from coordinate 233,706,496 downwards.
CCAACATGGCATTGACACAGGTAGATGTTCTCCAAAATCAAATGCAACTCCTTCAATAGAAAATAGACAATATGTCTATGTCTGGCAAATGAACTATCTCAACACAAGATTTATCTCCATGTCCCTTTGAAAAAGTGCTATACATGACACCCTTCCCACACATATACATTATACTGAAGTTGCCTAAGTATAATGGGAAGATGAATCCTTTGGAACACATCAAATAATTTTCTACAACATGCATGGACATCTCGTACGACCCCACATACTTAATGAGATTATTTCCGCGAACCCTTGTCGGGATAGCATTGGAATGGTTCTCTAAACTACCATATGGCATAAGATCATGGGGAAATTTAGCTGATAATTTTGTCGAACATTTTGCCTTCAACATAGATAATAAAATCATGATAGCTACCTTGTGTCACACCATGCAAGAAGAAGGCAAAAATTTCACCACTTTCTTTCAGAGATGGAGAAGTTTAGCTAGTTGATGTCTAGTTGAGATACCAGAAAAACAAAAAGTCATGATATTCCTTGAAAATATTCATCCAAAACTGAGAAGTGACTTAAAGGTACATTGTTGTACCCCATTCCTAGACTTGGTGCAAAAGGGCATTATAATTGAAAAATGCCTTATTGACAAAGGAGATATTAAGGTACTAGGCAGGAATCGAGTTGTGCAACATCAAAATGCTCCCAACAATAGAAACAAGTTCTGGTATCGAAACAAAAATATATCAAATGATAATATTTTTGATGCTAAGACCCTACATGTGGAATCTATCATCACACTTAGAGGTTACAACTCCAATCAGGACATGACGAGCAATCTGTTGATGGTGAAAATAACACAAATAATGTTAAACAAAATATTTCTACTCTATTTCTCCTGAAAAAAAGAAAGACAACATTTAGTAGCCTAAATCCCAAGGTCCTGATAGTTGTACTCAACTATCTGGTGTCACTCAATCGGTCCATGCAATTGTAATATTCAAGGGGCCTTTGCTAGTTATAAGGAATGCAAGCAACAACAGATTCATCAATCTAAACCTAGTGATAAAAGGGGGGATTTAAATAAAAAGAAAAAGATAGGTCAAGGCATAAATCAATAGAACATGAATAAAATCCTCCAATATCCAGACATATGCTTCCAACAATGAATGCTCTTTTAATAGATCATGAAAACCATAACATGATGCAATTTACAGAACAATCCATACTATTGCATACATCTACTGTGCTTAGTTTAACCATCAAAATTACTCATCACAATACTTTTAAGATTTAAAAAGAACAAAATCTTCATTCATTGCTAAAATCATAGATCAACAAACATGTAACAATTCCATCCATAGACGATTTAATGAAATAATCTCGAAATCTGGTTCCTTCTATTGATTCTCATCAAATATGAAACATTTATGCTTCAACAAACTCACTAGCATACAAATAGACTATGATTCATTAACCTCATCCAGTAAACTTAACTCCAACATATCACTGTATAAAAACTATATCTAAATCCAACATTTACTAAAACAAGTACCTCTCTTGAAAGCTGTAAAATAAATCCTATCTGCTATAATGGGTGGCTAGAGAACAAAGGAATGACCAACCCCTACAAAAGAGGTAGAGTGCTCAGTTTATAGAACACCTTCCCACGTGAACTAGAACTAGGGTTTCAAAAATGCATGTCCACCAACCAAAAACGCCCCGACAACTTGCAATAACTTGCCATCTAGCCATGAATACAGTTAGAGACCCCCACTAGATTGATTTGGGATCGATAAAAGCCAGGGCACAACACCTCGAGCCATACCCACCATCACATCTCCACCCGTGCGAACAATGATGCATGCGGAACCAACAAGAACGCAAGCCATCAAACGGATCCGCGCCACCATTAGATGACCTAGATTGATCCAAACCAGGATGAGTCCATCATGTCCCACCTGCCAACCATTAATACCCCATCACCCCAGAGAAAAAGAATGGAACAGAACACACAAGCCCAACTTTCCCTTATCCGCAATAGTGTACTCACATTCATAAATCCCGCCATATCCTCAAAAAATGCACATTCCATCCCTCCATTCATGACAACACCAACCTGCCCGAGTCAACCTACAGAAAAAGATTCATCATTAATAATCAATACATCATCAAAATCTAAGTTAGTCAAAATAGAATACCCAAGATGAGAAAGTCAAGCATAAACCCAAGTGGAACGGGAACCAAAACGGAACCGAAAGGAAAACAGACGGGGGTGGAACCAAAAACAACCCCAGTGGAAGCGAAGATGAAATGGGAACGAGAACCGAACCGAGAATTTTCACAAAGTTCAAAGTTGTGTTCCATCCCAGTTTCGGTTCTAGCAAAAGAAGGGAAGACCAAAGCAGAGTGAATGAAACCAACCCAAAGGCCGAACATTGTAAAACAACAAAGACACGGGAATTGGGGCCGGAATGGAATGGAAACCGAACTGTGAACTCTCACAAACTTTGAAGTTGAGTTCCATCCCTATTCCGGTTCTGACATAATGAAAAAACGGCAAACCGACAAAAACCTAAGGGAGGAAACCAACCCTTAGGACAAAACGACGAAGAAACCAAGAGGGTGAAAAGCGGAGCTGAAGCTGGAATGGAAACCAAACTATGAACTTCGTGAAAGTCCAAAGTTCAATTTCATCCCAATTTTGCTTCTGACAAACGAAGGGACAAAGAAAAACAAAGGAAAACCTAAGGGAGGAAAACAACCCTTAGGACCCAAACAAAATCACCAAGGGAAAACATAAGACAAAAGGAAACAACTAGGAACCCAACACAAAGTCCAAACCCAGGACCCACCTTAAGGCCAAATGAACAAACCCAAAGGCAGAGGCGGAGGTAAAACCAACCTCGACGGAGGAGGAGGTGGAACGGGAACCAAAACGGAACCGTGAACTTTGGTTAAGTTCAGAATTAGGTTCGATCCCGGTCCCGGTTCCGGTTCCAGAAAAGATAAACCAAAGAGACAAGCAGAAGACAAGTGGGACCAGGATCAGAATGGAATCCTGAAAACAAGTTCCAAACCTGATTCCATTCCGATTCCGGTTCCGCCAGAACAAAAGAAAACAAAGGAAAAACCAAGAAAAACAAAGTGTTGGAAGAAAGAAAACCTTGCAAGCTTTGTTGAAAAATAAACAAGGACAGAAAACAAAAAGGGGGACCCATTTTGACCAAGGCAAAAGATGGGGTGGTTATGCAAGGCATAACAAATGGTGACTCGACTGGGAAAATGGTTTATCCATTTTCAAGACCTCAAAGACTTCAGTCACCCAAAAAATATTTAGCCAATGAAGCATGCTAACTTGAATAAGATCAAATATGTAGAACAAGGTTGAACTGGAATCTCAGATGTATGTGCTCACAAACCATACCGAATCTGAGTGTGTGCATATATGGTGTATCCTTCCTTATAGACACTTTCTCCACTCTCGAACAACTATACTTATGATTCAAGCTACATGAATTGAGTCCTTAAACTATCATGCAAGGAAATCTTGGGCATTTCTCTGCTGCCAGACATGCGTCCATAGCCCCGACGAAGATACCTCTAGTTCTCTCAAAGCATTTCTCTACTACCAGACAAGCGTCCATAGCCTCGATAGAGATACCTGATTCACCCACATGATATTGAGATTGCCCCTTTTTTTTTCTCTTCTCCTTTTCCTTACTTAGGCTTTACTTGTGGGAATTATTTATGGACTATCCTCAATACTCAGATGCAATTGATCTGAAAGGTGGGTTGAGAACTACAATGGATTTCATGAAAGTCTTGGAATCAATTTTTTTTTTCACTTGAATCAGAGATACAACCACCCTGAAATGGATAGGTATTTACTTGGGCAGAGGTTTATCTATTTCATGACAGACTTCAAGTGCAATTCATGAGATATTTACAATGCACCTTTTCTATAATAACCTTTCAGACCAACATTAAAATGATCATAAGACATGATTTTTAAAACAAAATCCCTTAATAGAAGTCAATTAAAAATACCTAAATCAAATTTCTTCCTAGTGCCCATAGCATACTTTGCATAACAACCCCCGATTCATGGAATGGACATAAATGAAGATCCCCAACGAAACAAGACAAAACAACAAAAACAAAGACAAACAAAAGAACAAACAAAAGAACAAACAAAAACATAAACAAAGACCAAACAAAAAGGAAAGCCAAAGCAAAAAAAACACATGAAACAAACATACGATACAGTATAATGCATTCAAGCAAAACATCAGACCTTTCATGAACTGAAGTAATGCTTGAGAAATTGACCATTAACTGGCAATGGGACAGGTTCTTCTATTAAGGTACTCAAACAAAAAGCATTCTCGCCTAGTATCTCAGCCACTTGATATGAACACAACCAGAGTCTATCAAATTTTTGGTGATCTCCCTTCTTCTCCCTGGCTTTATTCCATAACAATACAAGATCTGATATACTAAAGGCTTTTATCTTGGCCCTTTTGTCAAACTAGCGTTTGACAACTGCCTGATGTTTAGAGAATTGTTGTAAAGCAACATCTCTTTGTTCTTCCATGTTGAGCAGATTGATTAGTCTAACCTCAATCCTATCATCCTTTGTATAAAATTCATTCATAAACTTAAGGACAGGTATTTGCAAATGGATTGGGAAGACTGGGTCTTGGACATGGACTAGCTTAAATGGTGAATTTCCTAAGGAAACTTTGATTCGAGTTCGATCTACCCATAGGCTAAATCTCAGTTGGGTGTGCCAGTCCCTAGGATTGTTTTCTAGTAATTTTCTTATCACTTCCAACAAATTTTTATTTGTGGACTCAACCACTCCATTTCCCTAAGGGTAGTAATTAGATGAATATTTCAAAATGATTTTGTGCTCATAAGCCCATTGAATAAATTTAGCTGAAGAAAAAGCAAGGCCATTATCACATACCAGGGCAAATGGAACTCCAAACCTAGCGGTGATGTTCTCAGTTAGGAACTTGATAACCACCTTAGTGGTGCTATTTTTGCATGGCTGAGCCTTAGTCTAGCGTGTACAATAGTCAATTGCAGTCAAGATAAATTTATGACCTATAGAAGAATTTGGGTTAATAACACCCACAAAGTAAAGTGCCCATTGAGCTCTTACCTCATACACTGGTTGTAAGGGAATTGTCGGATTCCTTTCCCTGGGTGCAGAGGTCTAGAATACATGACACGTCCTGACATGTTGGCGTGCATCCCGAAACACATAAGGCCAATAATAGCCTGATCTAAGAATCTGATGAGCCAAAGCATCATCAGATCCATGTCCCGTACCATGTCTTCCATGAAACTCAGAAATGGCGTGCTTGGCCTCTTACTGATCCAAACAATGTAGGTAGATTCTTTGGAAGTTCCTTCTGTAGATGGATCCCCCTTTAAGTATGTAATGAGAAATTTTCATCCTCAATGCTTTCCTTTGAGTAGTGTTCATTCCTTCCAAACATCTATTGTTGAGGAGGAAAAAGATTAGGTTTGTGTACTAGGGATCCTTAGTAAATGATTGGATGATATACTGCTGGCATGTAATAATCTTGCCTACATATGCCATCACCTTTGATAAAACCTGCCCTCTAACGAGCTTCATTGGATGAATCTCTGAGTTAAACTCCTGTAGAATTTCCATCCACTTTCCTCTTTGTTCTCCCAATTCACTTTGCATCAAGAGAGATTTTATAGCTGAATCAGGAACTATGGCCCTTACTTGACTTTGAAGGATGTAATGCCTAAACTTATTTACAACTTGAACTAATGCAAATGCTTGCTTCTCCAAGGGTGGGTACCTAACTTTTGCATTCTTAAATGGAGAGCTCATGAAAGCGATAGGACTTTCCTCTACTTCACCCCCCGTTATGTTAAAACAACCACACATGAATGATCAGATGTAGAAGAGTAGATATAAAAAGGCTTTAGATAATATGGGCTAGTTAAAATGGGTGCCTCAGATATTGACTGTTTGATTTGTGAGAAAGCAAATTTGGCCTCATTGCTCCATTCATTTTTTGCCTCTTTCTTCATCATTTCATCAAGGGGTTTGACAATTTCTGCAAACCCTGTTATAAACTTTCTGAAAAAATTAATCCTTCCGAAGAAGGACCTCATTTCTTTCTTATTTCTTGGCCTTGTCAGTTTCAGGATAGCCTCCACTCTATCAGGATCTATGGATATCCCTTCCTCTGATATAATGTGGCCCAAGAGTTTCCCTTCAGACACTCCAAACACACACTTTCTTGGATTGAGGGAGACACCATAGCTTATGCACCTTTTGAGAACCTTTTCTAAGTCTACAACATGGTCTTCCCATTTTTTTGAGAAAATAGTTAAGTCATCCACATAGATAATGATGCACTTACCAATTAGATTCTTGAATGCTACATCCATTGCACGTTGAAAGGTTGCTCCAACATTGATAAGACTGAATGACATCCTTTGATAGGCAAATGTGCCCCACTTGGTGGTGAAGGTGGTCTTCATTCTGTCCTCATGACTGACGAGGATCTGATTATACCCAGAATAACCATCCAAAAATGACATCATCTGGGACACATTGACTGTTTGTAGTATCTCATCAAGAGAAGGCAATGGATAATTATCTTTATCAAAGGGCTTATTTAAATTCCTGAAATCAACACATAATCTAATTTCACCATTCTTTTTGCGCACAGTAACCAAATTTTCCACCCACGTAGAATATCTGATTGGGAAGATTATTCTTGCGGATAAGAGATTTTGTGCCTCCTTCTGGATCAGAGGCTCAATCAAAGCATTGAATGAGTGTTACTTTTGATGAAAGGGCTTGGCCTTTGGCTTAAGAGGTATGGCATGTGTGATCACTGAAGTGTCAAAGGTCTTCAAATCATCATACCCCCAAGCGATGGCTGCAATGTTCTGCTCCAAAAATTTGACTATTTTATGTTTGATTTCTTCCAGGAAAGTTTTCCCTATGAGGACATTTCTTTCAGGGCCTGAGTGAGTTAGATTGACAGATTCATATTTCCCTCCATCACTCTCGATGGGTACCCTTTGATGACCCCGTGGTTCAGAATCAAATATTCTCTCCAAAGCCACCATCCCCTTTGAAATACTATTGCTTTTCAGATCCAGTATCCCTTCCGCCTCACCTTTCTTAGGATCCTAATCTCCTTGATCTCTTTTAGATTCATCTATTATCTGTCCTTTGAAGACATTAAAATTTTCCAAAAAGGCCAGTATATGCTGGTCATCATCAAAAACCTAAAAATTCCAGACATTATCCGAGATAGCTAGGACTGAGATTAATTCAATTGAAAGTTTATTTAGCTTAGAATCTTGCATGGGTTCCAAGGTACTAGCAGCAACATCAAGGGCATTTGTAATTTGATTAGCTTCTCTAGGGAGCTGAGTGATCCCAAAAGCATTAAAGTCTTCAATTAAGTTCCAAATTTTATTTATGTACGTGACCAACCTTTTGTTATGACAAGTATACTGGTTGCATACCTACTTTACAATTACCTTTGAATCCCCCATTACCACGAGAGTAGTGACCTTCTTTTGATGGGAAAACATAAGCCCACAAGCGAGTGTGTCATATTCGGCCACATTGTCTGTGCAACCAAATTGTAGCCTATAGGATGCAAAACAAGTCTTCCCTTTCGGGCTAGTTAGTTCAATCCCTGCTCCACTTCCTATTTTGGACTTGGAGCCATCAAATTTAAGGCTCCACAATTGGTCTTTAACTAGGATCTCTTTCCATTTTTTAGTAACAAGAGATGACTTGCTTGGGATAGGTGGTGGCTTAGACTATTGTTGGCCATCAAGAGTTGAAGGTGATTGGGGGTAGTCCTCAGTCAATGATTCCTCTATACTTGAAGCCTATTCAAGAATCACTTCCCGAACAACTATTTGGATCAAGCTGTGATCTAATTCATTTTTTTATCAAAGCCTTAGGCATCGGTAGAGTATCCGGGGTAGGGGCATTGGAGAAAGTCTGAGATACCTCAATCCCCCCTTGAAACATAGAGCATAGCACCCGAGTCTACTCAAATTGTGAGGGCTCCTTCTTTTGAGAAATATTTGTTCTAGTGAGGATGGTAGTGTCCTTGACATCATATGGGAATTTATTGGTGGGTATATGAGGTTGATCTTGACAAATTGATTGAGGATGGCCTATATGTTTTAAGAAATCTAGGCAAGGTTGGCATGCCAACTTGGAATGGTTGTGATAATGTATCCTACACCAATTAGAAAACAATAAACTACCCAAATCAATCTCCTCTCCCAATACCAGCCTATCTTTTTGCATTTTTCTTATTAAAACTTGCTGGTTGACCGAGATCATTGGGTCACTCTATTCTATGGGTAGTGTACCATCAGGATTGAGCACTGAGAAGGTCATGACCTCTTCTCGCTTGTAAACTATTTCAGTTTCAAAATAGGCTACTTCATTGGAAGAATCATATTCTGTAATCATATGTTTAAGCCTAGGTTCACTCTCAATCCTAATCTGGGTTGCTATCCCCTTCCAAGGCAACCACATGTGAGTGAAATCCAAAGATAGGTACCCCCCAATACTCTTCATTAGCTCCCAAATTGGAGCATACCATATGTTTCTGGGATATCAACCACTTGGATTTCTATGTAAGTTTGGATCCTTAGGTCCGATCCAACCTGTACATGCATACTTTTTAGCTCCCCTATGACATTAACCTTGGTTTTTTCCAACTGGATCACTTTCTTATTGGTCTAGGCATGACTTAATCCTAACTTCTTACAAATTGAAAAGGGTATAACGTTACCTGACGCTCCAAAATCCAACAAATAATTATGCAGATTCCTTCCAAAGATCCTTAAACTCAAAAGAAAAGGTGGGGTACTGGTCTTACCTCCATAGATGACCACATTTGTCTCCTTCACTAGAGTCACTTTACCTTTTCCTTTTGAACAATCTGCCTCCTCCAAGGCTCTCAATACCACTTCACGTTGAGCTGGACACCACTTCATTATGTCAAAGAATGGCAATGATGTCTTCTGTCTCTACAGTTCTGCCATAAAATCAAATTCTGAATCATTCCTAACTTGATATTTAGGAAAAGGAGGTGGATTACCTCTATTCTGAGAGCTAGAAGGTCCCTTTGGTGGTGGTGGATTATTATCTGCATTTTGGTTAGGTGGGACCATGTTGTTCGGGGGTGTAGATGTAGTAAAAGGGCCCTTATTTTGATTTCTCAGAAAGTGACCACCTTTGGACTGGAAGGCTTGGGCATCATACACATCCTCCTCTAGTTCATTATCTCCCTGCATGGGAAATTGGTATTTCTCTTCAATAGTCTCAAAATTCATAGCAGTACTTACTGGCCCATTATCCTGATTGGAATTTCTTGGTGGAGGATGGGAATCAACTTGTGCAATTTTTACCATTTTCTCCATCTCTGGGAAATTAACCTCAGAATGTGCTACAGTATCATGTAGCCTACACCAATTAGTGATGCAATTAAGGTTAGCCACATTAGCAGTATGTGATTTATCCTCACTTGACTGATAATTATGGGAAACTCCCCCATTGTTAGGTCCAATATTCCACTGTCTATTGTTGTTGTTGGATCTCTGGTTATATCCTCTGTTATGATTTTGGTAATTCTAATTAGAGGAGTTTTGATTCTGGAAGTTCCAGTTGATGTTCTGATTCACATTTTGATTGGAGTAATTCCCTTGGCTGTTGTAACCTCCCTAATTCTGGTAATTCTAATTTGGGTTATGTGGGGGGTTAAGTCTAAGTTGTGCCATGTCATTGGACATTTATGCTAGAGTCTTTTTGAGAGTCTCCACCTCATTGGCTAGTTGAATAGTGCATTCATTTTGCATAGTTTGTCCTACAGATGGAGAGTAAACAAGAGTTGACCCTCCCCCTTGCTGCTAGTAATTTTGAACTTGTTGGGAAGAATCTTGCATCCCATTGCTAAAAAATGGCATAGTAGGTGGGGCTTGTAACTCAGACACAGGTCCGTATTGGGAGTAAGACATCCCTGGGACAGTGTTGTATAATGGTGGGTTAGGCATCTGATAACCCATGGGAGGAAGAGCTGCTCCTAAACCTCTTGATTGCACACTTATCTACTATTGCAATTTGATGGATAGATGATACACCTTAGACAAAGAGTCAATTTCGTTGGCCTCATAAGTTCTCTACAAGAATAGACCAATCAAGGGATCAATAGCTCTTAAATATGCTTGAATGGCAATATTTTTAGCCACTATGTAAGGATCTTGTAGCCTGTGGTACATCCTTTGGAATCTAGTGTTAAATAGAAGCAATGGCTTATGATGTTCCTTTATTATGGTGGAAAACTAATGATAGAGGATGGTAGGATCTACGTAGACCCGAAACTAGTTAATAAAATTATTTTCTAAATCTACCCAACTCAAAATAGATGCCTGGGGTAGATTTAAGTACCAGTTATATGCCATGTCCCCCAAACAATAAGGAAACAATCTATATACCATAGCCTGGTGAGCCACATGAGCACGAGTACATGCATCCTTGAACGCTTGTATATGTTCCTCAAAACTTCTTGATTCTCCATGCATGTACTTGGGGCAAAACCTTTCTGGATTTTTTGGTAGATCATGTATTCCACTAAGGATGGTTCGTAGTGGAGAGGGGTTATTCATAAAGTAAGCCATGGGTGGTGGTGATATGGGTTGAAATAGGGGTGGTGTTGGAGTAAGTGGAAATCTAGGTGGAGTAAGTGGTGGTGACAATGGTGGGATGAAAACTCCACGATTCCGAGGTCTATGTCTAATCAGAGTTTGGAGTTTGATCAATAGTTCATTGTTAGCAGAGGATATGAGAATCCTCCCATATTTATCTAGTGAGAATGACCCAATGCAAGCCAACTTGTTCCTTTGGCCCTCGTTCTAGCGCTAGATCTGTTGATGGTGAAAATGACACAAACAACATTAAATAGAATATTTCTACTCTATTTCTCTTAAAAAAAAGAAAGACAACATATAATAGCCTAACTCCCAAGGTCCTAGTACTTGGTTCTCAACTGTCTGGTGTCACTCAATCAATCCATGCAACTATAATATTCAAGGGGCCTTTGTTGGTTATAAGTAATGCAAGCAACAACAAATTCATCAATCTAAACCTAGTGATAAAAGGGGGGTTTAAATAAACAGAAAAAGATAGGTCAAGGCATAAATCGGTAGAACATGAATAAAATCCTCCAATATTCAGATATATGCTTCCACCAACGAATGCTCTTTTAACAGATCAAGAAAACCATAACATGATGCAATTTGTAGAACAATCCATACTATTGCATACATCTATAGTGATTAGTTTAACCATCACAATTACTCATCACAATACTTCGAAGATTTAAAAATAACAAACTCTTCATTCGTTGCTAAAATCATAGATCAACAAACATGTAACAATTCCATCCATAGATGATTTAATGAAATAATCTCGAAATATGGTTCCTTCTATTGATTCTCATCAAATAAGAAACATTTATGCTTCAACAAACTCACTGGTATACAAATAGACTATGATTCATTAACCTCATCCAGTAAACTTAACTCCAACATATCACTATATAAAAACTATATCTAAATCCAACATTTACTAAAACAAGTACCTCTCCTGAAAGCTGTAAAACAAATTCTATCTGCTATAATGGGTGGCCAGAGAACAAAGGAATGACCAACCCCTAAAAAAGAGGCAGAGTGCTCAATTTATAGAACACTTGCTCGCGTGGACTAGAACTAGGGTTTCAAAAATGCATGTCCACCAACCAAAAATGCCCCGACAACCTGCAATAACTCATTGTCCAACCATGAATGCAGTTAGAGACCCCCACTAGATCGATCTAGGATCGATAAAAGTCAATACACAACACCTCGAGCCACACCCGCCATCAAAGCTCCACCCGTGCGAACAGTGATGCATGCAGAACCAACAAGAATGCGAGCCATCGAATGGATTTGTGCCACTATCAGATGAACCAGATTGATCCAAACCAGGATGAGCCCATCACGCCCCACCTACCAACCATTAATGCCCCATCGGCCCATAGCAGAAGAATGGAAATGGACACACGAGCCCAACTTGCCCTTAGCCACAATGGTTTACCCAGATCCGCAAATCCCACCATATCCTAAAAAAATGCACACTCCATCCCTCCATTCATGACAACATCAACCTGCCCGATTCAATCTATAGACAAAGATTCATCATTGATAATAAATACAACATCAAAATCTAAGTTAGTCAAAATAGAATACCCAAGATGAGAAAGTCAAGCAAAAACCCAGGCGGAAGTGGAACGGGAACCAAAACGAAACCAGAAGGAAAACAGGCAAGGGGAAACCAAAAACAACCCCGACGGAAGTGGAGAGAGAACAAGAAAGAGAAACGAACTGAGAACTTTCACAAAGTTCAAAGTTGTGTTTCATCCCGGTTCCGATTCCAGTGAAAGAAAGGAAGACTAAAGCAAACCAAATGAAACCAACCCGAAGGCCGAACCCCACAAAATGACAAAGACACGGGAACATGGGCTGGAGCTGGAACGAAAACTGAACCGTGAACTTCGTGAAAGTCCAAAGTTTAGTTTCATCCTGGTTCCACCTCGAAAAAATGAAGGGAGAAGGCAAAACAAAGGAAAACCTAAGGGAGGACAACAACCCTTAGGACCCAAACAAAAACACCAAGGGAAAACATAAGACAAAAGGAAACAACTACGAACCCAATACAAAGGCCAAACCCAGGACCCACCTTAAGGCCAAATGAACAAACCCAAAGGCAGAGGAGGAGGAAAAACCAACCCTGGCAGAGGCGGAACAAGAACCAAAACGAAACTGTGAACTTCGGTTAAGTTTAGAATTAGGTTCGATCCCAGTCCCGGTTCCAGAAAAGATAAACCAAAGAGACAAGTAGAAGACAAGTGGGACTGAGATCATAATGGAATCCTGAAAACAAGTTCCAAACCTGATTGCATTCTGGTTCCGGTTCTGCCATAACAAAAGAAAATGAAGGAAAAACCAAGAAAAATAAAGAAAAACAAAGTGTTGGAAGAAAGAAAACTTTCCAAACTTTGTTGAAAAACAAACAAGGAAAAAAAACAAAAAGGGGGACCCATTTTGACCAAGGCAAAAGATGGGGTGGTTATGCAAGGCATAACACAATCCAGATCAAACGACCAAATTTGTCCAAAATTCACAACAGCAACAACCACAAAGGAGATTTTTAAAATGTGAGTTTACACCCTTAGGGGAGCCAATTGAAACAGTTTACGAAGAACTGATTAAACATAAACTCATACAACCTCTGGAGCCTAAAAAGTATGATCCTGGATAGTTTAAACCTTCATGGTGGGATGATAATGCCTATTGTGAGTACCATCAAACAAAGGGACATAACCTACAACAATGCCGACAATTGAAAAACATCATACAAGACTTTGTTGAAGACAGAACCATAGAAGTCAGTGGACACAGACATACCAAAAATAGTGATCATAAGGTCTTCACGGATCCATTACATGACCATGGGAAAGGAAAGGCCTCCAGTTCAGGAACTAAGAATAATACCTTGGCCAATTATACCAATGCTAATTACGATTATAAACCAGCATCATCAATCATATCCGAGTTGTTGATGAAAATATCCATACCATTACCATAAAGAAGCATCTTGAATGTGGTGTAAATACACACAAAACTAAGATAACCCTTCCAGGTCCTTCTTCAAAGCCACCAACACAGTCTTCCAAGCCTAAGTATAATTTTGTTGACCAACTGGGCAAGACCCCAACACATATATCCATCTTGGAACTCTTGACTATATCACTAGATCATCGAGCCAATCTAGATAAAGCCTTGCAAAGCACAATTGTCCCTACCAACTTAGATGTCAATCATTTCGAGGAAATGGTAGGATACTTAACCAATTCCAATCACACCACTTCCTCTCAACAAGATTATTCAACTAAGAAGACCCATCATAAGGATCCATTGCACCTTGAAGTTCTTGTCCATCAAACCAAATTCAGATGAGTCTTGGTAGATGGAGGATCAAGGTTGAACCTTTGTACCTTGAAATTGGTTAAGGCATTAGGTATCTTAGAAGCCTGTGTGGACACTACTAAGAATATAGTCATTAAGGCATATGAAAATGAGGAAAGATCATCTAAAGGATTTGTTACACTCCCTATCAAGATTGGCCCTGCAGTTATGGACACTAGTTTCCAAGTCTTGGATCTCACCCTTCCTTATAAACTTTTGTTGGTAGACCTTGGATACACACAATAAAATTCATACCTTCCACTTATCATCAATGTCTTAATTTATCGTATAATGGCATCGAGATCACAATTGATGGTGATCCAGATCCTTTTCAATATTACACAAGCCTACGTGAAATACCACAACAAAAAGTGCCAGTTATTCAAGAGGCCTCATCCTCTACCTTATCCCTGTACATTGATCCATCAACTCTCACCAAGTCCATTACATCACAACCACCATCATCTACTCCTAAGGTCGAGATCCAAGACAAGGGTTGTGGAGAATATCACATGAAGGCATCTTATTATGTTAGTCAGTTGGCTCCACCTAAGTCATATGGTTTACCCACAACAAATAGGAAACAATCATTTGTCACAATACATGTCCCTTCTACAATGACATTCACAAAATGGGGAGAGTTAAGTATATAAGCTATGGACCAAGAAGATGTCACCTTCTGGTTGTATAATAAAGACAATGAAAACCCCCGTCTATTCAAATAGCTAAGGATCAATATGGAAAAGGCTTCATGATAATGCAAAGAAAAGGATATGACATACACAATGGGTTAGGACTACATCAGAATGGAAGGACTGAACCAATAATTGTCTCACAAAGACTGAAAGGCCTAGGGCTAGGGTTTCAACTGATTAGAATTGGTATTCCTGGTCCTCCATTATCGTTACAAGAGGAATAGAGTGCTTTTGAAGACATCAAGATATCTCATGAACCATTTGACCCATACTACTGTGACTCCCCTAACTCAAATGAATATGAATGAGATTCCCTTTCCTCTACCAGCATGATGGACCTAGACAAGCTATTTGGTGAACTTGATAAAATGATACAATCCACACCAACTCCATCTAGCCCCTGTCCTAAAAAGTCTTTGTCAAAAGAAGAATGGCTTAAGATTTATTATTGGGAAACCCTTGATCCTGTATCTTGGGAACCTAACAAACCATCTTCTAACAACCCAACCCTTGAAATAGTCCCACATCAGAGTTTACCTATCCCTAAGAAAAAGAACAAAAAGGAGTTAGTCCAAAACTTCTGTGACCATGTTAACCACTCTATTTTCACCTTGTCAGCTGCCACATTTGATAACTCCGATGATGACATGCCCCTCGTATATCCCCAACTTATTGATTGGGATCAACAAGGTACACCCATCTTAGACATATTTGATAACGACGAAGCAATAACTGAGTTCATGGGACTTCGAGAAGGCATACCTAGAGGGGATCATAAAGATGGATTTACCATAGACTTGGATGATGATGAGTAAAAATAACCTCATCATAATAAAATCTGGAAAACTTTTACTAACTCAATCCTAAGCCTGTGCCAATTTATTAGACTTTAGGAGAAATAATTGCTTATTTTAAAGGAAAATTATGCAAACTTCCTTTCTTTTGATAAATTGAAGAAATTTTCCAATGTAGGTTTAATGGGTTGACTTGAGTGTTTTTGTAGGGAATAGTCGGTCATCAAGCGATTGTTGCAAAATTTGAACCAACACGTGCCTCAAGTGTGATGTTGCGAGCCCACTCCTGAATGTCAGGATGATGCATTGAGGATTTAGTTATGTTCTTTAAAATTTTGTTATTAAATCTTCATGGCTCTTCTCGAGCCTTCTACATGTTTTATGAGCTTTAAAGAGATATGAGTTAGTTTTAAGTTGTGGAAGAATTTTTCAATGGCTATCCATGCCATCTTAAATTTAGGATTTAGTTATAAGTTATCTATAAATATGTAGTTTTTGAAAGTGATAAAAAAGACTAAGGAAGTACCGTTATGCTGCTCATATGGTTTTCAAAATACTATTGAATGTGTTACCCATTTTCTGTCTTTTGATAAACTGTTGCATTATGAATGATTATGATTGTTCGTAATGGAGAGACTCCAGAACTTGTAGCTTATGTGATTTAAGGATGAAGTTTTAGCCCACGAGCTGGCCACTTGAGGGGAGTTAGTTAGATAGATAAGTATTTTACTGTTCTATTGTTTATTTGTTTAAAGTTAGATAGTTGTTTAACATGAAGTAATTAGATTCGTTGAAGTTGAGTCTGAAGTTCTGGAGCACCATTTTTTTTAATTCGTATGAGTTATCTTTCATAGTTGATAAAAAAATTTACTGTTAAAAGATGTTTCATTGTCTATTTACTTATTTCTCTACTTTCGTAGTATATCAATTATTTAGTTTGCTCATCTCAATGCTTTCTAGTTTAGTTGTGATGCTTTCTAAATTAGTTGTCTTATGCTTTTTCATTTAGTATTTCCGTTTTTTCTTAGAGTAAGATTATTTTCTAGTTAAACAGTAAATGGCTTTAGGTTAAAATTAATTCTAATAGTTTAAGGTAAATCAGAAAATATAAAATGAGTTATCCAAATAATCTCCTTCTGCAAACTATCTTGGACACTGCCCGGTCGACTAATTGACATTTAATATTCTAAAGTAGTAGGACCTAACGATAGCCTATCAGATGACATGGCATATTTTGGGGAGTCTTTTCACACATCCAGTTGCATATTTTGGGGAGTCTATTCACATGGCATATTTAGCTAATTTTCTGTCTGGAAAGACTATTGCTTTGAAATACGATGATCCTGGGAGTCCACTTATAACCGTTACAATCAACGAGGTAGAAATACCAAATGCTCTAGTGGATCTGGGGGAAGCTATTAACGTAATGACTGTGAATGTAAAGGAAAAATTAGGCCTAACTAGTCCGCGCCCTACACCCACAGTCTTACAAATGGGAAATCAGTCTATAGCCATCCCTAAGGGTGTCATTAAAAACATCCTTGTCGAATTTGATGAATAGGAATATCCAGTCGACTTCTAGGTAATCTAGTCGCTTACTCCCAAAGATAGCTATCCTATAATTCTTGGAAGACCTTGGATGGCCATGGTTGCTGCTAAGATTGATTGTAGGGAAGGGTGAATGACCATTTCGCATGGTCAAGATAGTAAACTTTTGTTCTTATACCCCCCGCTAAGCCTTCTGAACATAAAAAGGTCTGGGTTGATGAACCTGAGGAATCCAATGGTTCAGATAGTTTAGCCTCCCTAACCATGGTAGTAATTAAACAACACGGGGAAGAACTGGAAGAAGAGTTAGTAAGCGACGTAGCACAACTTGCTATAACCCCGAACGGACAAGAAATGGATTATCCAAGGATTTTTGGGCAACCAATTGATATAAGCGGAATGGAGCACAATTATGCTACAATGGGAAATCCTTGTCCCTTAGCTAACATGATCCCTAGAACAAGTCATGTCTTTGAATACGTCACGAGATTTCATTGAATTTTACCTCATAGTTATCCTCTCAATACCTTGTCGCGACCAATTCATACTGTCATCTCGGTCCATCCTAGAACAAAATCGATAATGCTATTACCAGGAAAAACTTTGAATATCAATAACCGGTTGATAGAAACTCAAGAGGATAAGTTGTTTAATGTATTGGTACAAAGGTCTAAAGTGTTTGCTTGGGATTATATGGACATGAGGGGAATTCACCCAAGTGTTTGTACTCATCACATTTACAATGACATCAGTATAAGACCTGTTTGCTAGCCGCATAGGAGACTCAATCCTACATTAAAGGATCTGGTCAAAATTGAGATTGAGAAACTCCTTCATGCTAGATTTATTTATCCAATCTCTGATAGTAAGTGGGTATCACCCATGGTGGTCTTCCCAAAGAAAAATGGGAAGTGGACAATCTGTGTAGATTATCGAGAACTCAATAAAGCCACTTATAGAGATTATTTTCCCCTACCTTTTTTTGATCAAGTTCTGGACAACTTGGCTAGGAGGAAATATTTCTCCTTTCTTGATGGATTTAGTGGTTACAACCAAATTTAGGTTGCTCCAGAAGACCAATACAAAACCACGTTTACCTGCCCATGGGGTACATTTGCATACAAAGTGCTTCCCTTTGGAATTTGTAATGCATTCACCAACCATTTTCAAGTGAGCCATAAAAGGTCATCACCTTATCACCCTCAAGAAAATGGCTAGGTGGAAGTAACTAATAGAGAGCTTGAATTTTTTTTGACAAAAATAGTTTCTTCAGGAAGGAAAGATTGGGCCAGGAAACTCCCTGAAGCCGTTTGGGCATACAACACAACCTGGAAATCTACAACTGGATTCAGCCCCTATGAGCTTATTTTTGGAAAGAAACCGCTTCTTTCCATTGAGTTTGAGCTACAAACTCTACAAACAACTATGGAATTAGGCTTGGATTTAAAATGAGCCCAAGTTTAATGAGTTTTGCAATTAAGTGAATTGGATGAGCTTTGTTTAGACGCTATCCATCAAACTGAACTAATTCAACATCAATGGAAGATGTGGCACGACAAACATATTAAGGAGATGGAGTTTCATAATGGAGACTGGGCCCTATTATTTGATTCGAGATATAAGGATCATAGGGGAAAGCTCAAGACTCACTGGTTGGGACCTTATGAGATTGATGAAGTCTTTTCGAATGGAACTATTCGGTTGAAACCAATCGATGGTGACACACGAACCTTCTTAGTTAATGGTCATCGCTTACGTGTCTACCATGAGCCGGTCAATAAAGAAGAATTCTCGAGAATGGTGGAAATTCAAGGTGAGGTTCAATGTGTTGACCCTGCCGAGGCAAAATCTATTTGGTAAAAATGATTGAAAAATGTCAAAAATAAAATAAAAATAAACTAATAATAATAATAAAAAATATACACATATACAAAAAATGTGTAATAAAAAAAAAGACAAGTATGACAAGATATTTTTCTTATTTCTTCGTTTTGGACCTAGCTAATTTTTTTTCCATTTTGCAGGACTTCTCAAAAAGAGGTAAATAACTTCTAGAGCACCCCCCAAAGATGCTCCAGAACGTTACGATCCCAGTGCCGAATGCTTCGGAACTTGACAGTTCTCATGTTAGATGCTCCAGAACTTGTACAAAGCTCATCATGTCGAAGAGGCATTTTGCACTAAGGTCCAAAGCTCTTGAAGTTCAAAATTCTTCATCATGTCACTCCACTTTCATTTCGTTGTTGCTCCGGTTGCATCTTTCGGTGATGCTCCGAAACTTCCATTCCATTGCTGCTTCGGCTGCATCTTTCGGCAATGCTCCAGAACTTCCATTCTGTTGCTGCTCTGGCTGCATCTTTCGGCGATGCTCCAGAACTTTCATTCTTTTGATGCTCCAGCTGCATCTTTTGGTGATGATCTAGAACCTTCATTTCATTCCTTTTTCGACTGCATCTTTCGGTGATGCTCTGAAACCTTCATTTCATTTTCGCTCTAGTTGCACCCCACACCAATGCTCCAAAAATTTTGTACCTTCTCCATCGCAAATAAAAATTGCTTGTGTGCTCCAAAACTTACGCACTAGTTTCGAGCGCGATGTCAAATTGCGTGCTTCAGAACTTGTTCGTTCATATTTCGCCACTTTTTTTAAAAATTCAAAAATTTCATGATCCTTCCATCAGTATATCTTGTACACTTGTCTTTCTATTTCTGTTTTATTCATAAATAAAGCCACCAAGTAATGTACTCCACATTAATGGATCCGTCATCCATAAAATTCCACATTCATATCATAATAAATCTGCTGTCACCTCAGCCAATGCCTTCACGTCATCCTGTCAAATCTGTAAGGTACGAGATCTTCGAACGATCACAAAGCGCAAGTAAGTATTAATTTTTGCTTTAAGTAGGTAGTTATTTTCAAATAAAGAATAATTAATTGGCATGAACTTCACTCCCAATTTAGCAACTTGTGCCACTCAGTGATCAATTACTTGTATGGTAAATACTTTCGCATGCCTCCATGCAGATTGGAAATCATTGCATAGTAAGCTGCAAACAAGACAAAAATTGATTTCAGAAGCAATATTTTCAAAAGAGATACATGAAAGCTTTGTGCCGTAATTGAAATATTTTGTAGAGTAAGGAATAAGAAATGGGAGGTTGTAAAAGAAAATCAGAGCCGGATTCAACAGAAAAACTGTTAGGGTTGAGTAATATCTCAAGGTTGTTCGAGGAAGCAGGTTGGTTAAATTTTATTAGAAAGTTTGAGGGATACAATGAAAAGTTGGTGAGCTCTTTTGCTGAAAACTACACAAATGGTGAGGTGGTACTTCATGGGAAGCGTTTCAAGGTAAGTCCAAAATTATTTCTCGCTTATCAGGATTAAAGAATGTAGGCATAAAAATAAAAGAAACCTCTCAAATTATGTACCAGAAATTATCTGAATTATTTGTTAGAGAGGGAGATCCTCACCCAATGGTAGTAATAAGTACTAGGGGATAGAATAAAGGGTTCCAAAGGACCTCCATATTAGAACCCTGGTGTACTGCCGTTGCTTCGATTATAAATTATTTTACTTGTGAGGGTTAGCTAACTATAGTAGTAGGACCTACCTTCCGTATGTTGACCCATTTACGTCACAAAAAGGAGGACCTTGCTCTTAGGGTTAATATGCCTGAATTCTTGTGTGATTCCCTAAAAAATTCCATAGAAAGGTATAAAATAGGGACTGGGCCTTTGAAACATCATGGTTTAATTCAGTTGATCTGTAAGTACCACCTCCGCAAGAAACTTGAGGGAAAATGGGAGAAGTTTTTAAAGAAAATTGAGAAGCCTGCAATGACAAGGACAATAGAATCAGGGGAACCGTCCCACTAGGCTATTCCAACATCCATAGCAATTTCCCCTAAGGGCTCTCCAGCTCTGGAAGCTCCTAATCCCACCACTCCTAGTGAGGATTTTCCAAACTTCTTTGGGGATGAATTCAGAACCCCTGACTTACCAGAATAGGTTGAGATTATTTATTCTGATTCAAGTAAACCCAGAAGAAAGAAAAAGGGGAAAAATAGAACACCTGTCACCTTCCAAGATCTACTTCCACTCAGAAGAAGTAAGCGTTTAGCTTCTGAATTCTCTGAAACTCCAATGCAGGGTAAGGAGGGAAGTTCAAAGAAGAAAAATCCTAAGCGGCCACTTGAGCCCATAGAAATTTCAGAGCTTGCCAGTGAAGAGGAGGTACCCCTAAGTAAAGAAGATTCAGGCGAAGAGTTTCCTTCCCATGGAAGACTATTTTCCATGACCTTGTACATACTTTCATGGAAGACTATGTCGATGATCTAATAGCTAAGTCATTAACAAGAGCAGATCATTTGAAAATTCTAGACAAGATATTCCAAAGACCAGAAAATTACAAAGTAAGGCTCAATCCAAAAAAGTGTGTCTTTGGCGTAAAATTAGGGAAACTTCTAGGATGTATCATTTCTAGAAGAGGCATTGAATTAGACCTAGAAAAGGTAAAATCTATAATAGACATGCCACCACCAGCCAATATCGGCCAACTGAGAACACTACAAGGAAGACTACAGTCTATTAGGTGCTTCATAGTACAGTTAGTAGACAAGATACATTTGTTTCAACATTTTCTCAAGAAAGGGGTACCATTTGCATGGACACTCAAACATCAAGAGGCTTTGCAACAGATCAAGGACTATCTACTTACACCACATGTGTTAATTCCACCTACAAATGACAAACCTTTGATACTTTATATATTAGCAACTCAGTCAGCATTAGGAGCCTTACTCACACAAAATGATGATGAAGGTCATGAAAGGGAAATGTGTTACATTAGTCACACTTTGGTAGGATATGAACTAAACTATAGTAACATAGAATGTTAATGTCTTGTGGTAGTCTTTTCTACTCAAAAACTTAGGCACTATATGCTAAACCACCAAACCATGTTGGTCGTAAAGATAAATCCTCTAAAATATATCCTAAGTAAAGCAACATTAATAGGCCGATTGGCTAAATGGGTAATGATACTTAACGAATATAACATCCAATATGTGGAAAGAAAGACTATAAAAGGGCAGGTTATTGTAGATCAATTAGCAGATGCACCAATTAAGGTAGACCATCCATTAGTGGCAGATTTTCTTGATGAGTTTATCTTTAAAGTTGACACTAGAACCACATGGAAATTATACTTTGACAGGTCACATACTAATCGTGGTTTAGGAACATGCATACTATTTGTTACACCTCAAGGTGATACTATTCCCAAGTCATTTAGAATTCCTTTCCCTTGCACCAACAATATAGTAGAATATGAAGCCCTCGTGACAGGACTAAGAATGTCATCCCAATGGAAAATCAAGAGTTTACATGTTTATGGAGATTCTCAGCTAGTAGTCTAGCAATTCAATGATGATTATGAAACTTAATATGAGAAAATTGCTCCTTACAAGCGCATGACCGATATTTTTAAACAATACTTTGATAACATCACCTTTCAAAAAATACCCCACATTCAGAACAGAGCAACAAATGCTATGGCGACCATTGGTTCCTTATTGGATATTCCTAGCAATGTGCCTAAATTTGAGTTTTTGGTCGAACAAATTTTGGTCCCTACCTATGACATCCCAGATTCTGTGATGGTTTGTACAATTGTTGGTCCTAATTCCCCTTGGTATAAGGACATATACAACTATCTAAATGCCCAAATCCTACCTTTAGACCTGTCAAACAACCAACGTAGAACCTTTATCCGTAGGTCTTCCAAATACACCATCATCAAAGATACCCTGTATAGACGTACCTTAGATAACACCTTGATGAGATGTCTCGGTGTTGAAGAAGCACAAGCAACCTTATGTGCGGTACATGAAGGTATCTGTGGATCCCATTCTAGCGATCCTACCATAGCCCATAAGATTATGAGATTAGGTTATTATTGACCTACTATGGAAAAGGACTCATATATCTTTGTCAAGAAATGTCGACAGTGTCAGATACACGAAGATTTGATACGCACACAACATAGGAGCTTCATCTGATTACTTCACCATGGCCCTTTTCCCAATGGGGACTTGACCTCATAGGTAAGATACACCCTCCATATTCTAACGACCATAATTTCATCATAACCACCCTTGAATATTTCACTAAGTGGATTGAGGCTATTCCCATGACTTATATAACCGACGCACAAATATCCAGGTTTATCGTAAACTACATTTGTTGATATGGTGTACCCCAATCCATCATCATAAACAATGGTTGTCCATTCAAAAACCAAGAAGTCTGCCATCTCTTTGAAGAATTCCATATCCAACACCACTTTTCCACACCATATTATCCACAAGGTAATGACCAAGCAGAGGCGTTTAATAAAACTATTATCATAATCCTCAAAAATACTATCAATGACGTTGGTCATGATTGGCATTTACAACTTAATCCCGCCCTATGGGCTTATTGCACAAGCGTCCACACTCCCACTGGTTCCACTCCATACTCTTTGGTATTCGGTTTCGAAGCTATCTTAACTATTGAGGTTGAAATTCCTTCCCTAAGGGTATCATTGAAAGGTCATATTGACGATGAAGAATATCGTGTATCCAGATTGCATGAGTTGGAATTCCTAGATGAATGAAGACAAAAGGATCTAGATCATTTGCAATAATATCATAATCATCTTCATTGCAGTGATAATAGGAAAGTCCTAAATTGACACTTTGACATTGGCAACTTGGTTTTAATGGAAAACCCAAAGAATCAAGTTGAAAGAGAAAAACTAGGCATGTTTGAACCTAATTGGTTAGGGCCTTACATTGTTACAGAAGCTTTTGGATCAGGAGCATATCAACTCTCTACCCTTGAAGGAGAACCACTTTTATCACCTATCAACAACCTTCATCTAAAGAGATTCTATGCATAGCTTCTGAGAACTATGTCTTAATTTGAAAAATACAAAAAAAATGGAAAAACAAAAAAAATTGTTACCTTGATGAAAACCTGGCAAACAAGCATCTTTGTAACACCAATTGTTTTTTGAAAAATCAATAAAATATTAAAGAGAAATAATCCGTCCAATAGTGAAAACCACTTCGGTGGTGGTATGGATAAGTACTATGGTGAAAACCTGGCAAACAGGTGCCATGTGTAGTCGACTTCGCTCCTTCATCTACCATCATTCTAATTAGACTTTTCACCATCAGCCATAATAAATGGTTATCTTAGCCATTACTTGGAACAATTAACATCAAGTCCACTCTATCTCCCCACTCCATCCTATAGGTCTTATTCCCGACTGGGGGGAAATCCTCAATCTACGTCATTTGGACCTTGTACATAGCATCCCAATGTCGTAAATTATCCTCAAAAATCAAAAAATTCATAAAACCTCCAAAAACACAAAAACAATCAAAATATGTCAAAAATCCCAAAAACAAAGTCAAATTCAGTTGTAGACATAGTCAAACTACATTGCCTTTGCGATTGGACATAGGCAAGACCATCTGTTGATGTGCCCTCGAGGCATTAGGTATATCTTTTTAGGATTGTCACGTCTCACACACATCAAATCATGACTCATTCTTTGTACATGTCAAAGTCATTGGTCATGTCAAACTACGAGGTCTCTACATGTATAACATAGGTAAGGCCATCAATCGATGAGCTCCCGAGGCCGCACTAGGTCAATCCATTAGGGTTTATCACATTCATTATCACACACATCACATATTATCAGTTTAAGTACATTTTTTTAGTTAGTTACGTTAGTAAAAGTCTAGTCGAACTACGAGGTCTTTGTGTGTATAACGTAGGCAAGGCCATCAATCGATGAGCCCCCAAGGCACACTAGGTTAGTCCTTTAGGGTACATTGTATCAAGTCCACATTAGTCAACACACACACATTCAACAAGTCATAACATCAAGACAAGTCATGCATCAACAAGGCAAAAAAAATTCAAACTATCATCAGATCATAATCAAACACATTGTGAGAATGATCAACTTATGTCTTATACAAGATATGTATTTCTTGCCAACATACATTATCAGTTATCATAGCCTTATGTAACTTGTCACATCAACGACATCAGATTCAACTTCTTATATGACACGTGTCTTTCTGAATTAGGCTTTGTCATGTCTTACACAAATTGTCACAAAGATCGAAACCAAACTCAACGTCTTATATAGTATGTGTCATCCCTCATATCGGGCTATGTTAAACATCAAACAATCACACAAGATCAAGTTTTGGCAAATAATTTTATTTGGCTTGTTGACTTTATATCTTATTTTGTCTTATCTTTTTATGGATTTGTATTTGAGTCTAGTTACTAGCTTTCTCAAGGATGTCCCCTAAAGGATTTAGAGAAGCAAGGATGTCTCAGGACTCTTTTTCTTTGACTGCTATTTGTCAATTGTCTTTTAAAACTTTGGATTTTGAGTCATGTTACTAGTTTCCTCAAGGATGTCCCATGAAGGATTTAGAGGAGCAATGACATCTCATGACCCATTTTATTTGTGTATTGTCCGTGGTTTTTCTGGATAAAAAGATTAGGTAAATTTTTTCCTTTAGTATGAGTTAAGACACTCCTTGTCTACGACTGTTTATTTTTCACAAGTGGATGATTTTGTACACTATGGTCTATCTCATATCATGGTGTGTACTATCCATTTGTGTCATGTCCCACCCAATGATGATTTAATGCAAAGCTTAGTATATATATGGAAAAATATCGAAGATTATATGTCTTTCAAATAACCATTCTTGTTTCATACTAACATTTTGAATTGTCCACACTAACATCTATTCTATCCTACATAATGATAGAGTCCTGTGACACACAAAAAAATAGATAATCTGCATATGCATACATTCCACAAACATTATGTAAACATTGTCATATGTCTATATATATTACATCATATAGTTATGCTACATTTTAAACAAGTATAAACAATAGGCATATCCATTACATATCTAGGAAAATCATGGCATAATAGGCATTCAATCATCATAAGGTACATAATAAAAACATTACATGTACATAACCATTGTCAATATATAGCATCACATGTAGATAAAATTGTATATATAAACATTACATTACATCCCATTATCATAAAGTACATACATTCATCATCATATATAATCAACATAACATCATAAGCTACATGAACACATCATAATTTAGAAATGATCATCCATAACAAGTAAATATCAGGTAAACAATAACATCTCATAAAGAACATAATTATAAAGGAAAAGAATGCATCATCATAAATAGAATTGCATATCATATGAAATGCTACCAAAAATCATATATATATATCACTCAAAATAACATGTGTCATAGTATAATGTCAGAATGTATCAATAAATAAAAAGGAGCTCATAGGCTCTATGATCAAAGTATAATGTCTACAAATATGAAAATTTCACTATGTGCCATTACCGCTACTCCCATGTGGCGAATGTGGAGGCAACTGTCACTGAGGTACTCTGTGCGATGGGAGGCCTATCATATGGACCTGTCCTTGATGGTCCTACCACACCCTTTGTACTTTGTGTCCTCATCCGACTCTTGCTCTATGATATGTTGCTATGTGCCTCAAAAAAACTAGGAGATCATCTGTCAGGAGGCACCACTGAATCATACAGATCCCTATAATAGAAGGCCCTCTCCACAACCTTGACTAACTCATGCGCAAAACCATAAGATGAATCACTATAGAGATGTCTAATCTTAGTAAATTTCTGCTCTATCTCCTTCCTCCAGGCTACTGTCTAATCTCTCTCCATGAGAGCACTATCCCTCTCCATCTGCATATCATCTCACTCTATGGTAAGCACTCTCACCCTCTCCTCCAAAGACTCCACCACACTGTCTCTGGGAGCCTCTTCATCCCACGTCCCCTCTACAATCCTATCTTGGAGCTCTCTCTCTTGCTCCCCCATAGCTACCTCTTCCTCATCATCATCCACTCCATTTCCTACAAGAATATCAAGGACATCAATATCCATGTCCTCCCTCCCGGCCTCCTCCTTTGCATGCTCCTCTCTCCCAAACTATGCCTCTGCATGCTCGTCTACTACTTCCTCCTCGGTAGCATGCTCTCCTTCAATCTCTCCCTCTACTCCACCCTCGAGGTCCAACATCGGTATGTCCTCCACCTTCACCTCAGCCTTGTGAATAGGTGACAATCCACTTACCTGACCACCTCTCCATCCCCACTGACCTTGTTTCCCATCTCTACCACCACCACCTCTGCCTCCAACCCTACCTCCACCTCTGCATTGCCCTCTCAGTCCTGTCCCTTGCCTCTCTACTGGTGTCATCTGATCCATATCTGTTTATGGCACAAGATGATGCACAACCCACCAAGTATCATAAGCAACTTTAGTCCTAGGATCCACTACTCCACCCCTCCATCCCTACTGTAAAGGTTGTAATGCCTGAATGCCTACCTCTATAGTAGCCACTGGTATCATAGGCCCCCACCAAGGAACCTCTCTAGATGATTGAGCAAACTCTGCTCACCCTCGAGGTTCATCCTGAACCTCTCTGAACTACCTCAATCCATGCTCTGGAATGTGTCTCTCAATAATGTGCACAATCGAAACAATCCTCCCAATCAGATATTGTGTCTACCGACAAAAAGACAAGTGTTTATCCTCATCAGACCATCGGCCGCAATCCATGTAGGGTCTCCATGTGAACTGAACTAATGTGTCTAATGCATGTCTCCAATATCAAGTGTCTCCACCATGGCTCTATGTGATGTTTCCCACATATCAGAAAACATAAGGGGATCTATCACCCCGCTCAGCAGTAACAGGAGGACGAAACACAACAATGTGTTCCCATGCCCAAACCATGAGAAGAGTAGTCGCATAACTCATCGACTACACATCTCTATAGGAAATATCATGAATATGGAAATATAGCATGGCCAAAAAACAAGGACCCCAGGTATAAACAACCTCTCTCTCTAGCATACCAACTAACATATCCCCCCACCAATAGGAAATTCGTGACCTCGATGGTCAGGAAGAACTATGCCAGCTATTAATGTACATAATATACAATCAATCCACTCATATCTATCAACTAATACCTACCATCTAATCTCATAGTACTCTATGCCTAACCTCCTAATATCATCATACACACAATATCTAGTAATCTCGCTAAAACCTCTCTATGTATCATACATGACTCTCTCACCTCTAATAGGCAATCTAAGAATCCTATATACATCCTCCAAAGTAATAGTTGCCTCTCTAGTAGGAAAATGAAACGAGGAGGTATTTGAACGCCACCTCTCACATAAGGCAATGAGCATACCTCTATTTGCTCGAATCGTGGGGATGGTGCATACGTGATGTAACCCTAGTCTCCATAGTAATCACGTCTTTGCACTTTGTAACCAATATCTGAGATCAAATGTTTCTGGCTATGACTCTCGAGTGTAGATCGGATCTAATATAACCTACAAAAAGGCATTCAAACCATGTGTTAGACAACAAATCATTTATTCTTTCCATCAATTTTTTTTTAAAAGTTTGACAGTCAAATGTGTCACAACAAAAAAAATGCAGTGCACAATGTCATATGCATCATTCCCAAATTTAAATGTGGTGCACGAACATACATGCATCATACAAACAAGCATAAGTGTCATAAATTCAAAGCAAACATTATTAGGCAAATGCTTGAAACTAACTACAAATGCATTGCATTTTAATTACCTATCTAATATGAAAATTCGATTCATTTTAAACAGATGTGTTTCACCAAATTACATGTGACTATCCTAATCTCACATGCAATGCAGAAACTCAAATGCGGTGCATAAATTCACAAATGTGATCATTCCCTAAATGACCTAAAAATGCCTAGACGTGATTTTGCATATGCATCGTTTCGCGAGCAAATATGTCGCGTACAAACACATATGTGTTGATCTAAAAGCAACGCATTTGTTAAATAAACTTTAACTTCCTAAAACTACGTGCAAAACAAAAATTCAAAAGTTCGTTCAAAGGTACATACTGGGGGTCCCGTGTTGGCAGGCCATTTGAAGGTTCAGATCCTGTAACTGTGATGATCTGCGTATGGAATGAGAGACATTTTCGCTAAGTACTCAGAGAAAAATCTTCTATTCTTCAAATCTTAAGGGTGCAAATGATTTGATTTTCACACTAATTTCTATTTATACCTAGGGTTTGGGTGGCATTTCTTCTGAACTTGTCTATTGGCCACATAAACTTCCATCTTCAATCAACCCGTACACGTCCCTATCACTTCCAAATTCAACTCCTTCAACTCCATAGCATTTGTAGCCATTAAATTAACTTATCAGGACTACTTCCTAATTTTTTGAAAATTTTCAAAAATTCGTCAATTTTCCTGAGGGGCATATCCTAACCTACATCATATTGGGGCATGACTGGGGCATATTTTTAATGATTTTATTTTGACACAAAATTTGAAATGACATTGCATCAAAGAGGGGCAAACTGTAGACACTGGAAATTGGTGTAGGCCTGCGAGTACCACTTTCGACATAATTTTCTAATGTCCATGGTCACGATTAAATAATGTTAATTATTTAATTATTTCCTATACACATTTCTCTTCTATTAATTAAATAACTTTAATTATTTAATTAATTCATTATAACCTTTATTCAACTTTGATTAATTGAATAAATCCTATTTATTTAATTATGTCACTAATTAATTAATTCTCTTTCTGAATTAAATAATTTATTATTTATTTTACCTCTTTATCATATTTTGACTATAATTAAATATTCATTTCAAATTATTTAATTATTCAATTAACCTTTTCAATAATAAATTAAATAAATCATTATTTATTTAATTATTTTTCTTTAATTTTGAATGTTGAATTAAATAAATATTTAATTCATAAAAAGAGTTATTTCTGTCACATTCTTCTATCGCCCACTTAACTAATTATTCACTTACCATTTGAATCGAGATATATTTGAATCCATTAGTTGTCTCCTGATTCAAGATTTGATCGCCTCTGCGAAGAGACTCTCTGTCATAACCAGCCAGTTATCTAGTTAAGACTTAAATGCATGAACATATTTATTAATTAAATATCTTTATTCAATTAATTAATTCATGTGTGCATTCGAATAGATCATTGTCGAGTTCTAATTTTATCCTTTTCATTCAAACTCTTATTCTTCTAATTTTTGAAGACTTTCAACTGAAGATTAAATCATTTATTTAATCTTGATCTCTTATTCAACCTATTTTCGAACAGTCTTAACATCATATTAAATTATTATTCTAATTTAATCTTTATCCTACATAACTTTCCAACTCACGTTCTAACTGACACACATCTCACATTGCATGACATTCATCAATCTCAACCATTGATCTCTCTTTTGAATCTGAGCCGATCATTCAAAAACCTATTTTCTATAAAATGGCTGACTTTTGTCAGTATTCCTCCTCCCGAAATTGATATAATTTTGGAAGAAACTTCTTTATCTTCAATATTTTTCTTTAATCACATACATCAAGGCTATACTTGCACACATACTAAAAATCTGAGGGCAAGAATACTATCACGACAAAATGAAGAAGGACAATCAAGATAATTCGAAGGAGTTTTTTGATATTTGGTGAGATTATCTTAGTTATCATTTTACGTTTATTTCCTTTGTTCTTAGTTGTTTGATTTAGATTAATTCTTGTTTTATTAGATTTAACCATCTTTGCTTGCAGTGCTATTTATCTACGTTACACTGAGCACTCACCATATTTGACACTTCAGGTTGGTGAAGTGAGGTGGTTCCTATGGAATTTATAGAAGGTTGGCAAGACATTTGAGCTCAAGATGATCAAGGTGATGGTATGGGAATGGAATTGGAATTAACCCTTTATATGATTGGGATTTAAGTTATATTCCCAATTGATTGTCTTGTTAAAGAACTTGCATACGCGTTTCCATTGCACCTCCACAATAGTTATTTAATGTTTGGTATGTGAAAAATACAAACCCATCAAGAATTGATGGCCATGGGGCAAGATTTTTATCAAGAAATAATTAGAAATCGCCTGAAGTCTTATCATTAGCGATGTAATCATTCAGACTATTTATTGTTTCCTAGTCATCAAATTTCAAGATGGATGATTAGGCGGCAAGAAAGCATTATTGTAACCGATTGATAATCATAAAAGAGAGGAATATGACCCCTATATTTGGGTGAAGAACCATTCAACAAGGGTCCAATTCCTAGAGATTATGTACTATGTTGTAGTCACTTGGGAGGAACATTTGATTTTCTTAGAGTTTTATTTACTTTTTGATTGCAATAAATCTTATTCTATGAGTTGTGGGTTGAATATAATTTTGATTGTATTGACCTATGAGTCATGTGCATAAATAGAATATTTTTTTTTTGTGAAATCTATGTGGCTGCATTTATTTCATCTATTTCAATTATGAAGTCTCTCTTTTCTATTTACATTCACATTCTTCATTAGTCAATAAAATCTATGAGCTAGTTGATTAATGATATTTAAGAATTCATTTCGCTTTAGCTGCATTCTTATGTGCTATTTTTTGTCACCTTTACTACTTTTTGATTAAAATCACATTTATTAACCATTTAAATCATACGAGGGAGTTGTACCTCTTAATTTAGAGGAAAGTCACAAATGCAATTGTGGCCTTTCCAAAGCTGTTAGTGGCTTGGAATCAATTCTTATAAGGAAAGGGAGTTATTTATTGAACAGCCAAAAACATGAACACAAGAAGGGGAAGAGGATCCCCCAATGAGCTTCTAGGGTTATTCACCCTAGAAGCTAACTTTTGGAGTAAATGGGCTCTCTTTCACCATAGTGATCTTTGGGGTTTTTGGGTGTTCATTCAAAGAAGGGAGTTTGAGATTGGGGGGGTGTGAATGTGTCTATATAAGTGCAATGGACTGAAAATTTAAATTACTATTGAATACAAACTATTGAAATCTAAGTGCTGGAAAACATAGTGATGTATGCAAACATATACAAAATAACCTAAGAAAAATACACAAAACTTAAAAAAAAGGTTAGAGATGATAGGGGCATGCACCTAGAACCCTGTAGAAGTTGGAGATGCTACTGGATTTGAAATTGAGGCCAAAAGGGACATTTGTGCCAAGCTGGGCGATCTAGTCCCTTTTCTAGAAAATTCTTGAAAACTGGTCTGGAGCCTATTTCTACGAAATGGGTGTCCAGAAATGTAAAAATCACAAAGACCTGTCCAGAGGGACTAGGTCACTATTCTTGGCGACTTAGTCCTCTTCAAGATTTTTGAATTTTTCAAAGAGGAAACAAAAGCCCTAGGTTTGCACCCTAGTTCTTCACAGTTTTCCACTTCTAAAACTTTGATATCCAAACCTAAGAGTGATTTTTGGTGGATTATTTGACCTTGAAATTGCAAGAAAGGGGAGGTCTTCAAAAATTCTTCAATGCCTTCAATGATCTTCAAAGTACCTGAACCTGCAATCACACAAGACAAGAAAGAGAAAAATGTTGATTGTTAGGGATTAGGGGTTTGCCTTGGTCAAACCCCTTTTAGTTAACCAAACCAAAATGAAATAGAAATCTAAATCATGAATATGAAAAATGGAATAATGGAGTAAATTACCTTGTCTTGATGAGAGATCTTGTGTTTTTGCAATAATCAACCCTTGAATGCTTCAGAAATGGTGTCTTGTTGACTTAGAAGGTGAAACCCTAGCTTGCTTGACGAGAAGAAGTGGAGGAGAGGAGAGAGATTGAGAGGAGAGGTGAAAATGGATGATGCGTAATGAGGAATTAGGGTTTTGAAGCTTATTTATACAAGTTATGCCCTAATTTTCCCAAAATAACACCGTACAAGCCAACCTCAGGGTTTTAGAGACAAGAATCTCGAAAGAAATTAAGTTTAATTCAATTTTTATGCCATATGGGACTAGGTCACCAAGGTGGCGACCTAGTCCACCTGGGCATTTTTAAGTGTTTTTCGATACTTAAAATGTTATTATTTGTGTTTGTTGGGATTGTCTTCATAAAACACATTGAAGTTGGACTTATAAGTGTATTAAGGGGTCATTAAGGGTTGATTAAGTGATGACAAGCCTAGGAGAGCATGAAAATGTTTTACACCACTTCACAACACTTCATCAAAAGGCTTGGAAAGATATACAAATAGGTTGAAAATGATCCAACGTCCATAGGAAAAGGTCCAAATGAGTGAAAAGTGTCAAGGTATACACTTTTTGGTGAAACATTTATCCCCTACTTTAGTGAGAGGATGAACTTTCTTCAAACTCACACTAAATTAGCCTAATGGAGATGGCAAAGAATGACAAAGAAGAAGAAGGAGGTGGTCAAGCCCCCAAGGATTCGAGATTCCAAGTCAAGTCGGCATCAATGCAAAAGACATTCAAGAGTGAATGCATTACAACAAGATACATGATCATGTAACAACAAGGGCAAGAGTGTGAAGAGAATAAGGAGATATGTGCTCACTTTGGGGCCATAGAACATCAGGTTGTCTATGGGGTGAGAAGTCCCAAGAGGTGAGAAAAATACACACGGTTGGTATGTACTCACAAAGGTGGCTATGGGGAAATTCATGCCGCTTGTTGGGCTTCCCGCTTAACCATACCAAAGTTATACCTCATGATAACTTTGATAAGGCACCACAAGAGAAAGTGATATTTGATATGATGTGTTCAAAGGGATTTTTCTTTTTTCGTGTGATGTGTCATCTTAAGGAACATTATGCTTAATTTTTTCAAGAGAGGAAAAGTGCAAATGTACTCATCTTGTATGCAAAAGAGGAAAAATGCAAATGTCTCAATCCTGAACAAAATTGTGTGTAATGTTTTCACGAGAAGGAATCTTGAAAAAAAGTAAATCACGCAATGAAATGTGAGTGGTGATGTATGCCCCCACTTTAAAGGAATTGTGAATCACCGTACTGTGAACAATTGTTTTAAAGTAGAGAAGAGAGCCTGTTGAGAAATCCCTATGCCGAGTCATATGTTTTCGATTAGCTACATCATGAGGAGAAGGGGTGGTATGTCACATGCAATTCAATCTTAAGACAAGTCATCCACATCTCAAGCTTGCTCTTATATGTTCATGAAAGGTTAATGACAAGTGAAGTTTGACAATGAAAAGTGACATACGATGGGAGAATTTCTAACTAACCTCTTGCCCCCACTTAGTGCAGAGCAAGAGTGAGTCAAAAGGATTGAGGGAATGCAAGGCTAAGGGAAATTCATGATTGATTAAAGGAAGGATGTGCCACCATAGAAGGGATAACACCAAAATCCTTAAGATGTTGGATTTTGGAACTCAAGGCCTTACACTCATTAGTGTGATGACCATGAACTCGGTGGTAAGCACAAAAGGAATGTTTGTTAAAAAAATTATTTCAAGTTTTGGGAGAAAGGGAGATCAAGTGATCTTGGAGGAGGCTCAAAAATATATCCTCTTAATCAAGGGGAGAAGGTGATCCTTTGGTTGGTGACAAAGAAGGGTCTTTCTTAGTATAGGATGTCATACCTACACAAGGCTCTATGGATTGTGAGATATTATACACTCTCTTAGAGGAGTGTGAAACATTTGAATGTAGAGGAGGATGCAAGATGACATTGGCATAAGAGAAGAGTCCATTTTTGGTTTCAAAGGATTACTTTGGAAGGTAGGGGTAGAAGAGTGATTTGGGATAGAGTTGGTGTGAGGGGAAGGTTTGATGATTTCGATGAAAGGAAAAAATCCAAGACCATAGGTGGATGTTTACGTATGAGACTTGATAGGGTTTCAAATACCTTGTTCACAAGCACCACAAACTTTTCCATTATAGCCAAGTTGATTCATGATCTCATAACCTTTTTCGTAAAGTTATTTTAGCGTCTTTGGGTCGGGTGATTGTTCATGATGTGCTTCATTGGTTGGAGTAGTTGAGGTGGATGCACACGAAGGATGAGTCGAGTCTTGAGTTAACAAGATTGCGTTACCCTTTGGAGAGTCTTTATTGTTGGTCTTGATTGATCTCTTGAGAGGAGGGGTGAATTATAAGGAACCCAAAACATCATCTAAGGACTTTGGTTGTATGGGTTCCATTGGATTGGTGGGTGTAGTGGTGAAGGGTTTGTATTTGTTTTTCTCAAGGTGTAAGACAATGTAAGGTTCAAGATCAACATCAATGGTGTACACTTTGTTGTTGTAGATGTACTTTATCTTGTGATGAAGTGTGGAAGGCACACCATTCATTGCATGAATCCATGGCCTGCCCAAAATGAGGTTAGCTAAAACATCATTTGGCATAACATGGATTGATGTGTCTAATATGGACACTCCAATGGTAAGAGGTAAAGTGATCACACCAAGAGGATTTTTTCTAATACTATCAAATCTAGTGAGGGACATGGAGGAAGGTTGGATGTCTGATCTATTGATATGGAGCCTATCCAAGAGATTGAAACTACACACGTTAATATCAAAGCCATTATCAACAAGGGTTTTCTTGATCCCTATGATTTTGTATTGAGATATGATCATCAAGGATTCAACTTTGTTTTGCACTTCTAAAGGAGGGAGCTCACTTTGGTGGAAAATAATGTCAGCATTTAAGCATTGGATCATAGCTACAATGTCATTTGTTTCCACACTAGAAGGGACAAGAATTTGTTGTAAGGCTTCATGCATCATGTTGTGATAGTGAGGGGAGGCCTGGATGAGGTCCCATAAAGATATTTTTGCTGGAGTATTCCTTAATTGGTCAACAAGGTCATACTCCCTAAGGAAGGAATTGAGGCAAGGGGTAGTAGGAAGAATAGGAGGGGATGAAGGTAAAGGTGTTGAGGTTGATGGTTTCTAACACATATTGTTTCAGGTGTAATGTGTATGAGCAATGGTATTATGACTCAATTACTGCAACACATTAGGCTTAGGTGGGAAGATAATGAATTCAAGTTTAGAAGGTGGAGGAAGGATGAATTGAGGTTGAATAATATTGACATCTTGTTGGGAAGGAGAGCCAATGTTATCCATGGTTTGCATCATGGTATCCACCCTAGGAGGAGAGAGTTTAGAATAACTACAAGCATCATGTTCTCGAAATTCAAGGCTTGGTTCTTCTAAAGTAGCTTCATCATAGGTAGGGGAATGATCAATGAAGGGATATGGAGGAGAGGGAGTGTAAGAGGGGAGTCTATTTGATTTTCAAAGGTCTCATTCGCTTGTTCCATACCATCTACCCTAGTAAGAGAGCATAGGAGAGGTTTGTCACATGCTTCATCACAAGGGAGGGAGGCATCAAGAGAAGATCCACCATGATTGTCAAATAGATTACCCCAAAGGGGGGGAGCATTAGGGAAGGGGGTCAATAGTCTCATGACCCTTTGGCAAGATGTATTCTAACACCAAACTACTGTCTTTGCATTGAGGAGAGGTATGAGAAGAGGGGAAATATTGATAATTATAGTTAAGGAGACTAGGCAAGGTAGTATTTAAGAATGTGTTTATATTGTCATGTTCTTGTGTTAAACTATCTTCCCAAAGGGGATGAGGAGAAGAACAAACAAGACCGTCATGATGCTCTATGATTGTCCCTTCCTTTAACAATATACCTTCATCACTAGAAGGAGAGGTATCAAGAGGGGAGAAATTATGATCATCATGATTATCTAAGTTTGTATTTACTTTTAACACATCATCCTCATAAAGAGGACAGATAGTAGGTTGTTTATGTTTAGGACAATTATAAACATTTGTATTCACTAGATTCTTATAACTAGGTAATGTATTCAAAGAATTTTTAACATGTTTAAAGAGTGTATAAACAATATAAAGAAAAAAGGAATATATGAATATGTTTAAAGAATTTACAAT
Source organism: Sequoiadendron giganteum (assembly GCA_007115665.2). Classification (NCBI taxonomy): domain Eukaryota; kingdom Viridiplantae; phylum Streptophyta; class Pinopsida; order Cupressales; family Cupressaceae; genus Sequoiadendron; species Sequoiadendron giganteum. Next base: position 233,669,410 of record CM021100.1, on the reverse strand, counting down.
GCAAGATAAAGGCAATTCCATTTTCAGATTGCAAAAGAAGGTAATTTGTTGATTACACTATCAATGATCAGGAAATGAAACTTGGTAAATGCAAAATTGAAACTTTACAATGCACAAAATGGACTAATTTATGATAATTTTAATAAAATACATGTAATAGAAACACAACTTATTGATATAGGTAGGTAATGGCACAAAACATAAGCTGGAAAATAGGGTTTTCAGCTTTGTAAAGGGCAGTTTCAAAACCCTGAAGGGACTAGGTCACCTAGAATGGCAAACTAGTCCTCCTGATGAATTTTTTGAGATTTTTCAGGAGTTTTGAATTGGTACAGGTGGTTTCTGTGTGGTATAGTGCAGGTCTTAAGAGAAAATTCATAAATTCAGAAAGATTTGGTGATTTAATATGCCAAAATGCAACCTAAATGCACTTTTCACTAATGTAGATTTTGAAAACCCTAAGATGCAATTTCACTAATGCAACATACAATGCAATCTAATCCTAGGATAAGGAATAAGTTCATATCAAAAAAGAAGGTGTAAGAAGGTTGGGTTCACCAAAATGAATAACCAAAAACATGAACACAAGAAGGGGAAGAGGATTCCCTAATGAGCTTCTAAGGTTATTCACCCTAGAAGCTAACTTTTGGAGTGAATGGACTCTCTTTCACCTTAGTGGTCTTTGGGGGTTTTTGGGTGTTCATTCAACGAAGAGAGTTTGAGATTGGGGGTGGGGGGGTTGTGAATGTATCTGTCTAAGTGCAATAGACTAAAATTATAAACTAGCTATTAAATACAAACTATTGAAATCTAAGTGCTGGAAAACACAGTGATGTATGCAAACATATACAAAATAACCTAAAAAATATACACAAAACTAAAACAGAAGGTTAGAGATGAGAGGGGTATGCACCTGGAACCTTGTAGAAGCTAGAATTGTTGCTGGATTTGATGTTGAGGCCGAAAGGGACACTTGTGCCAAGTTGGGCAATCTAGTCCTTTTTCTGGCAAATTCCCAAAAATTGGTTTGTAGCCCGTTTCTACCAAATGGGTGTCCAGAAATGTCAAAATCAAAAAAATACCTATCCAGAGGGACTAGGTCGCCATTCTTGGTGACTTAGTCCTCTTCAATATTTTTGAAGTTTTCAAAGAGGAAACAAAAGCCCTAGGTTTGCACCCTAGTTCTTCATAGTTTTCCGCTTCTAAAACTCTAATATCCGGGCCTGAGAGTGATTTTTGGTGGATGATTTGACCTTGCAAGCAAGTGGAGGTCTTTAAAAATTATTCAATTCCTTCAATGATCTTCAAAGTACCTGAACCTGCAATCACACAAGACAAGAAAGAGAAAAATATTGATTGTTAGGGATTAGGGGTTTGCCTTGGTCAAACCCCTTTTAGGTAACCAAACCAAAATGAAATAGAAATGTAAAGCATGAATATGAACAATGGAATAATGGATTATATTACCTTGTCTTGATGAGAAATATTGTGTTGTTGCAACAATCAACCCTTGAATGCTTCAAAAGTGGTGTCTTGTTGACTTAGAAGGTGAAACCCTAGCTTGCTTGAGGAGAAGAAGTGGAGGAGAGGAGAGGTGAAAATGAATGGTGCATAATGAGGAATTAGGGTTTTGAAGCTTATTTATACAAGTTATGCCCTAATTTTCCCAAAATAACACCATACAAGCTAACCTTAGGGTTTAGAGACAAGAATCCCAAAAGAAATTAAGGTTAGTTCATTTTTTATGCCACATGGGACTAGGTCGCCCAAGGTGGCGACCTAGTCCACCTGGGCATTTTTAAGTGTTTTTCGATAATTAAAATGTTAGAATTTGTGTTTGTCAGGATTGTCTTCATAAAACACACTGAAGTTGGACTTATAAGTGTATTAAGGGGTCATCAAGGGTTGATTAAGTGATGACAAGCCTAGGAGAGCATGAAAATGTTTTACAGTTCACTTCATCGAAAGTTTTGGAAAGATGTAAAAAGAGGTTGAAAATGATCGAAAGTCCACAAGAAAAGGTCCAAATGAGTGAAAAGTGTCAAGGTATACACTTTTTGGCAACACATTTAATATAGGCATATTTATCAAGGGCCAATTCATTCTCTAACACCAACGTGTATCAAATATTTTTCTACCCTTATGGTAAGATTATATGCTCTAGGTAAAGTGAATCCTCCCATAGATTGAATCAAAATAGCTATATCGATGTTAAGAGATTTTAAGAAATAAAGGAAGGTATATTTTGGGGATGTTCACTAAGACAAGGATTCTATCCCAAGTCTTCTAAAATATGTAATTAAAGTCATGAATTCTCGAGGCTCCCTTTTAATAGTTGTCGACTATTCTACCAAAGACAAATAATCACTTTTGTCCTCAAAGTGCTTGCATAGATTTTTTCCTAGCTCATCCTAGTTGTGAATAGAGTTAGGCTTCAAACCTCTATATCATTGTAGTGCCCTTCCTTTCAAGGATGTGGCTAGCAATCTAACAACCACACTGTCTTATGTTACATTATGCAGATAACATATAATGACTACATCTAGGATGTTTTTGGATGGGGTTGTGGATGTTTAACCAGTGAAGTGGGATAATTTTTAGGGTATTGAATGGTATGTCATCTCTTTCAAGGGCTAAAACCAAGGGACTACTACCATTGAAAGATACAAAACCTTGATTTCAAGGGGCAACCATGTGGAATAAATCTCTTTGTGCTTAAGAAACAAGTGTTCTAGTATGAAATAATCTACCCAAAGGTGGTGTAGATTAAGCTCTAGGAGATGGTCCAATAAGACTTCTTCTTCTCCTTATTGGTGACCAAGAGTATCTATTTATTCTTCTAGAAGTAGGCAATGAGAGCTCAATGTACTAAAAATTTCCTCTAGAAGATGTGTTGGTATGAATCCCAGGCATGAGTTGTATAGGTCTAATCTGGAACCAAGTTGATTGTAGAGTCCTCCCTTGAATGTACAGTCACTAGGTACTTTGTTGGATGCCTCCAGATGTTGAAATATTGAGAACAACACCACTTCCTTAGCAAGATGAAATGAATTTTTTTTTGGTCCCACCAGGCGTGCCAAAAACTATTATCACATGAAGTTGCACCCTATTGAACATGGGGTTCAACATTCCAATGGCACCATTGAATGACCTCGAGGTGTGGGACCTTTTCAAATTGAGGTCAAGTCTCTATGGAAGGTTGAATTTCTCTTTCGATTGAAGTGTAGATGTGTTGGTCCAACCTAGCACATGAAACCCTATCACTACTTTATTATAACAATTCACAAGAGAAAAAGGGATAGAAGGAAACATTAAAAGGAAAAGGGGTGATTCACCAAGATAGAAGTTTGTTTCTTCCTACTTTAGAATAAAATAATACCTCACTGAAATAACCAAAACTCACTTCTTATGAAGGTAAGTGAATTTTACTCAAACATACAAGAGATAACAATGATAAATGGTTGAATTTCATTAACATAAATCTTAGAAGCAATATTTATAATGGAAAAATGCAAAAAATGAAATGTCTACAAGAGAAAAACCCTAAAGAAGCCAAAGTAAGAACCCTTTAAAATGAATACAAGTGTTTCTTTTATAGATCATGTATAACTTGGATGATTACAAATCAAACCCCAACCCCAACTAGAGTCATAGATCTAATTAGGGAAGATTGAGGAGATTAGTCGATGAAATTTGTGCCAATAAGAGCCTGGATAACCAAAACCTACACGCCATACCCGTCAAATAAATGTTGAAAGAAAAAAAGCTTCTAGAATCTTTCATGAAATCAGTTATTCTAGGTATGGAATAAGTCAGAAAGAATAATCAATTGTAGTAAATGAGTTTGGGCACCCATAATCTATCCTTTAGTTGCCAGGAAGTGCAAAAAATGTCATCGTTGAAGTCCAAAAATTGAAACAAGCCACTGAGAAGGTGCTTCAAGCATTAATGGCATCATCTTGAAGAAACATGTCATTCTATAGAATTGTTGAGCCTTCGAGCTTGAAAGGATACCTTGTCTAAACATTAAATGGTCCAGAGCTATGAAAAAACATCATCGTTAGAGGTGAAGCATCAGGATTGCTTCATACCTTGTAACATTCATAAGAATTAGACCATTGGACCTTGGACTTCAATATTTTGGCATACTGCATGCTAGAAGAAGGAAGAAAGAAGAAAGTCAAAGGAGCAAATCACGGAGTTTGAAAAGGTTGCCTTTGTTAGGCGTCAAAGGTCGAGAAGGAGGCTTACACCTTATTGTAAGGATAAGACAAGGAGAAAGAGGGAAGCTCGATACTCGATACCTAAAATAATACTTGACTTAGTCAAATATTTCAAAGGGAACCATTGGGGATCGAGGGTCAGGAAGATCTACCTCTTAACATAGAAAGGTAAGAGGTAAGGGAAAAGGCTGACTCCCAATTTTTGAAAATTTGATACTTAGTAATTTGAAACCATCGAGACTCAAGGTCGAGAAAAGGAGGTAGAAAAAAGGCTGAAGGGTTGATACCCAAAAGCCTAAGAAGCTTTTTAGGGATTGAGGATTGGGAGGAAGGCTTAAGGTTTATGAAGAAGAAGTGGTAAGGTTTAAAGGGTAAAGTTGGTGGTTGAAACTCAAAACACTTAGCAAAATGATGGAAAAAGAGGTGAAGGAGATGGAAGAGCGGGAGCAGTGGGGAAAGCATGTTGATAGAGAGTTAAGTGAAAACTTGAAAGTTTGAAACCTTAGTACTTAGCCAATTTTAGAACTTCTGTAAAGAAAATTCATGCAAGATGGCCCATGTAGGATCTTCTCAGATCAGTTATCAATGATGGGTCATCAAGGGTGGCATGAAATGACAACAAGGAGATTTTGTAAAAAGTGCATGAATAGATCTGAAGATCTTTGAAATACCTTTCCAACGTCATTGAAATCACAAAAATTAGAGGTTTCCGTGAAGAGTTATGAGCTTGAAAGATGAAAATAAAGATCTAAATTTGACAAAATAAAATAAATTAGTAGAAAAATCGTATAATGAGATCTACACCATTGGAAATTTCTTAGAGCCAACTTTTTGATGATATCTCATTTACTTGATTTCGACACTGTATGCCCAAGCTATACCAAAAAGAAAAAATAACACCTTTAGGGAAAATGGGAGCTAGGAGGGAGCTTGAGAGGCTGACCATACAAATGAAATCATCATGACATCATGTTGACATCATTGCATATTAATAGAATATTCTATCTATTGGGGAAAAAATGGTTGTCAATAAAAAATGTTGCTGCAAAACTATGCATAACTAAAATATTCTATTGGAATCTTTGAGGATTTCATTCATCATCAATAATGATCGCTATAAAACTTGGTGAGATTGGTGTTTTGAGTGAGTCGTTAGTTCATTTTTCATCGAGGGTCACGTGAGGAGTTGTCATTTAGTGGCTAGTGAAAATGGGGTTGTTGACAGTTAAAAGCATTGAGTGGTAGATAATAAAAGCCATTGCTGCCAAATATTTAGGGCCCATGTGGGTATGGGCCCATAGGACTTGCTGACATAGGTACCTATGGGTACCAAACCCTATATATTTTTATTATTTTCACTTTTTTCAAATTTCTTGCCAAAAATTTGATGTTTTTTTCAAAAAAAATAAAAAAAATAAAGAGAATTCAAAACCTACGTTTGTACTAGTTGCTAATGTAAGAGCCTAGGATTTGTACAGTTGTATGAATTTTCATACAAAAATATTAGGCTCTTAATTTTTTTTTTCAACTACTCAAAATTTGATGAAACAATAGGCGATCTTAGGGTTTTTGGTCATTCTAGACTCAATGGTGATGCCTGTTTCACCTCTGGGTGAGTCAATTTTTCCCTCAAGGTCGGATCTCTCAAGATAGGAAGTCACGAATTTGGTGCTTTGATACCATGTTGGAGTTGATAGTAAACCCCACAAATCCCATAAATCACTTGCAACCAAAACACCTATCACAAATGGGAGAACAAAACAATGATTATTCTCATGCAACCTTGAGAAGAGAAATGATCCATGACATCATTTGATATGTCTTCTATATTGAATACAAAATACTTGGATTGTGAATAAATTATTATAATGGATGAGAATCCTTACATAAGGAAAACAAAAACCCCAAATGAGGATTTGATTAGATTGTGATAAGTGTCCTAATCTCATGCAATGAGACAACTTGACCTATATTTAGCCCAATTAATAATAAAAAAATACTCCTAAGTTTAGCTTAAGTGAATAAAGTAATCATGAAGATAATAATTAATTAATGACTAATTAACTATCAAGTGATATCCTAACTACTCTAACAAATATCAAGTGTTGTCTTAATTACTCTAATAGATATGCCATCTATAGGCTACAATTTTAATATATTTCTTAGGTAATATTCGTTTCCAATTCTATGTATTGAGATGAAAAGCATTATTAGTGGATCTTGCAAATGGAGAGTGAGAGGAGGGAATTTTGTAACAAAAGTTTTTCAAAATTTTGATTCTTAGAACTGCCCTAGCAAGAGATCTCAGGCACTAGGAATTAGATGCAACCTACACACTTCTCAAGACTCCATCACTATCGAGGTCAGAACAGACAACGGGGCCCCAAAAGTTATTCATCTCTTCATCAAATAGTTGGAGATTAGAAGGGGTTGGTGAATTTCCCAAATAACATTCCTATCACTAAAACAAGCCCCTCCGACCACCACTCAACCCACCATTACCCAACAAACCTTAGCTTCCAAGGTCCTCTGGGAAACCCTAGCGAAGAAAAGCTTAGAAAGGTAAATGGTCTCCAAAGCAAAAAAAATACCAAAATTTCCTCAAAAAGCATCTTTTTCAAAGGAATTGTTAAACAACAAAGGACTAGATCTCACCACTAAAGAAACCTTGAGGAGAGACATTAAAATTACTCTTGTAGAGGACTCTCTAAAACCCAGATCCAAGATCTATGAGAACAAGCCTTAAGTTGTAAGTTTTGGAATTTTACTCATCCAAAAACATATTATGTTTGATTAGGTCAATGATCATTGGGAATGAGTAAATGATGTCTTTTACTTAAATCAAGAGAAAAGGGGTTTTTGTTACAACATTTAACACCAAGGAATACAAAGATAATGCTTTCAAGATTAAATCCTAGTTTCTAGAAGGAGTAGGGTTAGTTACTTAGCCTTGGACTCCAAATTTTCACACTTTTGTAGACATGGACAATTTATCAACACACTTGATCCTGATTACTAACATCGTTTCATCCCGAATCACCTTCTCGGCTTATCATCATCTTTCATCCCTTAATTGAATAAATCATTGTTTATCTAATTAAGCCGTTCTTCCCTATTGATTAAATTAATTAATTAAATTTAATTAACCCCACATCTCCATTTAATTGAATAATTCATTTTATTTGATTATATCCCTAAGGTCACTTTATTAAATTAAATAAATTAAACTTTGTTTAATTTAATATCATCATCTCTCTAATTAAATAAAGCAAATCCTTTATTTAATTAAAACTAAACCATTTCCCTCTCATCTTGATTTATTTCAATCCAAAAATTTAAATCAAATGGTCACATCACTTAATCTCTCATTAAATTTGTGAACCCCAAATTCATACCTGCACATATAAGACTTGCAAACACATTATTAGATCATATGCAAGGAAGAATGAAAGATTCCCCATGAAATTCATTTGCAAATATTCAAAATAGAAAAATGAAGAACAAACATATAAAACTAAAGAAATCCTAATTTAAACAAGTGCAAACTCTTGGTGCCAATTGGTGTGTCGAAATTGGCCTTTTCCCAACTCCTTTGTAAGCTTTGTGATTTGATGCAGATTGATCCACTTTGTTGATGAAGAAAACAAGATGAGTTCTTGAGAAAACCTGAAATAACTTAGCTAAGATCTTGCTTTGAGGATGAAGTTGAGTAGAGTAAGTTTACTCAAGTTGTGGATGATAGAATGAGAGGAAGAGTCTCTCATTTATAGATTTCCAAAATGGAAGAGAGAGTGAAAATAAACAATGTGAGATAATTTAACATCCAATGGCCAAGTGTCACTTGTCAAGATGTGAATGGTTGAAGAATGAACACATTTTGGTCAATGTGCATGATAAATGCCATGAGATTCAAATTTGAATTTTGAATGTGACATGTTGGAGGGAGAAAGAAATGGAGTTAATGTCACTTGGCTCAATGAAGGACATGTAAGAGGCCTTCAATGCCTTGTTGGAAGTACCCTTCCCACTTAAATTTGAGGGAATATTCCTTCTTTATTCCATGTAAGGGAAAATAGAGATTTAATAAATCAATTAAATCTATTTTCATGTGCAACTTGCATTCTCTAGAGGATTTTAGTGATAGGGATTAACTTAATCAAGAATTTGATTAATTTAATGAGGGATTAAATGATTTGACAATTTTGACTTAAATTGATGAATTGATTTAAATTAGAATTGAGAGGAAAATGATTAAATAAATGTTTTTGATTTATTTAACCAAAAGGATAATGTTAGATTAAATTAAATAAGGTTTTAATTTATTCAATTTAATGAGAGGAATTTAGGAATTAATTAAATAAAATTGTTTTATTTAATTAAAAGGGGGATTACAGAAATAATCAAATAAAATTGATTTATTTAATTAAAAGGGGGATTATAGAAATAATTAAATAAAATTGATTTATTTAATTAACTAACAGGAAATGATGACTTAATTATATAAAGTTGATTTATTTAATTAAGAGATGAAGAGTGATGAATTTAATCAAATACAAATTATTCGATTAAATGACTAGCAAAAGAGATGATTCCAGATGAAATGGTGTTAGTAAATCAGGATCCAGTGTATTGGATCGAATTTGTACATTTTCCATGTCTATATTTTGCCCCTCTTTGAAGCAATGTACTTGTTGCATTGATTCAAAGAATAAACTACTGTGATCAAAGGTTCAAAATTTATCGATTTTTTAGATGCCCCATTGTTGCCCCAACGGAAGGATTATGCTGGATATTGCCTCATCGAGAGATCGAGTGGAAACATTCGATTTTTCGATCGAGATCACGATAAAATGCGAGAGTGGTTCTATTGATCAGAAAACGAAAGATAATTTTTTGATGTAGACAATTCTGATGATGTATAAACAGTCATCGACCATGGATAGACTCGTGTATATTTTGATACAACACACTGACTTTGGATAGAAATGTTAGTAAAGATAGAAGAATAAGATAATGAAAGGATGATCCACAAGCCTACACTATGATGATGATTTGCTTACCGAGAGTTGAGATTTTCGAAGGGGCTAATTACCTTATGTTTGATAACACACATAGGTATGATGCATCAAGGTATAAAGGACTAGGGTGGCATTGTACCTAGTGTGATGGACTTTGACTCGACAATCAGATAGGAGTATTCTTGTTCACACTTGACATACGGAAACCTTGCTAGGACAGACCTAACAAAGCATGTATTCGCCAAGTTATTTTACAAGAACATCCAACAAGCACAACAGATAAAAAAGATAATGATCGTTGCCCCATTCCTTTCTCTCTAAACCTGTTTTGTTTAGGCATCATCGAAAGGTCCTTGGAATGAGTGCAAAATAAGATAAGTCAAAAAAACCAAGATAAAGTAAACAAACAAGTTAATGTTCTTTATACCGCTAGCCAAGGCTAAACTACTGCTAGGTACCTAATGCTTATGTCCATCGTGGGAAGGATTCATCCTAAGTAATGTAGTGATCAGGGTTTTGGTGAGACTAATTGGGTGATAAGCTATTGATACTCCGAGTTGACCAACTTGCTTGCTTACTAACTTAGGCTTAAGACTCTGCTGATTAGGTGTTCACTTTGGAACTTGCTAGACTTGCTTTTGACTAACTCACCAAAGGGTGAAAGCGATGACTGATTTTATTATGAGTGATAACAATCATGGGTGAAAGCGAGATGAGATGGATGCACCATTTTGGATTTTTCAAATATTTTGAGGTTGTTTTTGGTATTTTTGAGATGCTTTTACAAATGTTTTTGATATTTTTGATATATTTTTAATGTTTTTGGTATTTTCAAGATTTTGACCAAGAGATTGACTGAAAGACCTATCCTAGGGGTCTCGGGAGTTGATCCATAGATTAGCTTTTCCTATGTTATATATGCAGAGACCGCGTAGTTTGACTGACAATAGACTTGATGAAAAGATGGATGCGCAAACGGATTGCCAATGCGACAGATGCCTAAAGGACTGACCTAAATGGAAACCAATTGGGAAAGCGGATTGCCAAATGCGACGGACGCCTAAAGGACTGACCTAAATATGAAAATAGATGGGCAAACGGATTGCCAATGCGACGAACTTCTAAAGGATGAACCTAAAATGTGAAAATAGATGGGCAAATAGATTTCCATTGTGATAGACACCTAAAGGATGGACCTAAAATGTGAAAATAGATGGACAAACAGATTGCCATTGCGACGGACGCCTAAAGGACGAACCGAAAATGTCTCAGGGGATGATCAAAGATCAACCTTGCCTACGTTCAAGCTCAGAGACAACGTAGTTCAGCAAGATGACAAACTGAAAAGACTTAATGATGAATTTTTTGAAGATTTTTCTTGGGATTTTTTTAATTTTTTTTGGATTTTTGATAGTTTTCTGGATGTTTTTGGATTTTTGAATAATTTGGATGTTTTCGATTTTTGATTGATTTTTGAATGTTTTTGAATTTTTCGCATGATTTTGACGATTTGGATATGGATATGTATGACGGTATCTGTGCTTTGTTTTGGGTTTTTGTTGAAAACCAAGCTAGGATTTGATTGATCAGATAGATGGATTAATAGTTTGACTAAGTGTGTTAAGTCAAACAAAAGTGATAATGCACTCGTAAACTTTAGGAAGATGTGTTATCCTAGAGTAAACTCATACAAGAGGGGAGTTTGACTAAGTGTGTTAAGTCAAACGAGGTGGTTTTGGATTTGATAATTTGGCTAAGTGTGTTAAGCCAAACAAAGATGATAATGCACTTGTAAACTCTAGGAAGTTGTGTTATCCTAGAGTAAGCTCCTACATAAGATGATAGTTTGACTAAGTGTGTTAAGTTAAACAAGGTGATAATTGATTAGATTCAATTGATCAAGATTGATGAAGCTTGATTTGGAACAAAATTTTTTTGAATGATTTGATGTGATACAGATGTACACATTAGATGCAACTAATAATTGATTGTTCAAATTGATGTTTGACGATAGATAAAGCTTGATAAGGAATGTCTTTTTGTCAAAATATGCCATGGGCTAATGATTTAGATTTTTTTTGGCTCACAAATGCTTTGACCAATTTTCTTTCATGTTTGCAAATGTTCGGATCACCACAAGCTAGAGGATATAGATCAAGATTTATTCGCGAAGCAAGATGCAAATATCTGCCCCTAGTGTCTAGTAATGTATGTAAGGCCACAGGTGGATTCTTGGATAGATGATGGATGGATGGGTATGGATCATCTTGCGATAAGATAAGGTGTTTAGATAGTGGATGTTTATTTGGATAATGCTTTATGGCTCAGATAATGTTGGGTAGGATAAAATTAATGAAAATGACCCATGTCAAGATGTCTACCATAAGCAAGTGCAAAGTGTCTACCATAAGCAAGTATAAAGTGTGCACCAAAATTTGCCAAGATCAAGATAAATTGAAGTATGGATGTAGATACATGAAAATAGATTGGATAAATGGTTTATGGATGAACAAATGATATGGATGGAATGTTGACTTCATTTTGGATGTGATAAGATGCTTTCTCCTGAAATGGCGCACGTAGATGCTAGATTCTAAACATGATGCCTGTTTGCCAGGTTTTCATCATGGTACTTGCCCAAAGTGCCACCGTAGTGGTTTTCACTAGATGATTTTTTTCTTTACTGTTTTCAATCCTTTTTCTAATTTTTTATGGATTTTTTTATATTTTTTGATTTTTTTGTATTTTCTAAGAGATTTTAAGACAATGTTGAACCACCTGGTGGTACTGATGTATATGCTTCTGTCATATCATGCCATCGATATCCTACTTGAAGAAGTTTATTTTCCAAGATATATGCACTTGAAAGCAACTTTTGAGAAATTTGTTCTGCTTTGCTGATACCGGAGTTAACTCTGTCTTTGTACGCACATCACAATAGAGTGCCTTCTGAATCCTTATGATGAAGGGTTGTTGCCAACACATGGTCAATGTGAGAATTGGATATCATGCACAGAGGCATGGATGGAGTGTGTTTAGGAATAAAATATGGATTGGTTGATAGCTTGGAACCTTTGATTCTCCAAACTTGGGAAGATGAGCAATAATGGGTGGATATGGAAGTGTGCGTGGAATTAGGACCAACTGCTTGATACACTTTGTATGTTGCTTGAGAAGCATAATTTTTCTTTTATGGACATCTTTGATGGATACTTTTCCCTTTTTTATTTTTCCCCATAGTTTCTTTGACTGATGGAGTTTGATAGGGATAGTTTTTCTTTGTATTCTTTGGTATCCACTTGTATTTGATTTGTCCTTCATGCTTCTTAGATTCTTCTGCTTTGATAACATTGTTCATGCTTTGATTCGAATATTTTAGTTGATATTGGTCCCAATTCGTGGATGGGGTGATGGGTGGATGAAGATTCGTGACGGGACGAGTCATAGTATTGGAAGTGGTTTCATCATAAGGATTCTTCGTGCCCCCTATGTTGACGTTTGCTTGAGATGAAGTTGCCCCCAGTTTTATGGAGGTATCATTGATATGTGTATATCCCTTGATTGTCGAATAACCAAGGCCTTGATGCTTAGGATTGCCAATAATCTGCACTGGTTCGAGGATACCCTGTTCATGTAGGCCTAATCCTCTGCCTTGATAATTCATTTGTTGAAACATTTTATTTGCAATAGGATATAATTTACCTTGGAAACAAGGTGCTACTCCTTCTCTACTCTATGGTGGATCTTCAAAAGTGACAACTTCTTGATTGATAAAATAACTTGCCTTTAAAAAGGTAAGTGATCCAAGTTTATAGGTGATAGGAACCTCCATATGTGGGATAAATTCTTGATTGATATCTTTGGCTTGATCTTGTGAAATATCATATTTTAATGCTTCTTCAAGAAGTGTTGATGATTCATTGTCCTCATAAAACTCTTCCTCATGATTCATTTTAGAGGATGTTTCTGATTCATGACTTCTACAAAAGCCTTCTTCATGACCCATTTCTGATATGTCTCTGGATTTTTCTATATCTTGATCAGGTGTACAAATGATAAGAGTAGGAGACTCTTGTTCTTCAGTAAGAGTATGATACTCTTGTTTTGAATGAAGATCATCTACGGGTCCATTCAAAGAAAGCATCTCATGGGTAGATGGAGGGGTATGTGTTATGTGGATGTGATCATCTCGTATAGATAGGAGAGTGTCCATTATATCATTATAGTAGCTTGGAGATACAAATTCTCGATCTTGAATGATTTTGGAATTGCTTTTGACATGCTTTGGATCAAGTTCTTGACATGGGTCAATTTCAAAGAATGAATTAAATTCTTGGATATCTTCATTAGGCATAGGAAGTTTCTCAAATGTCATGAGGTCAAAGGATGTCCATATGTTTTGGAAAGGATCATTGCTAGACCTTGGTAAAATATGTTGATCATGATTTGGAATAAATTCTTGAGATATGTCCTCTGAATCGTTCGGTGATGTAGAGACATTTTCAACATGATTATTGGTGGATGGATGTTGGTTTATGTCAATATGATCAAATAACATCATCACCCCTTGAAATAGATCTTTGTAGGAGGGGTCTTGATCATGACTAAAAAATGGCTCTTGATGTATGTTGATTTGATCGTTGGATGAGGTGGAAACATCTTCAAGGTGTTCATCGATGGATAGATCTTTATTTTTTATTTCAAAAATTGTGGTGGGAATCTGTTGCAAGCTTTGTTGAGTGAGTAATGCCTTTGTTTTCTTCTGAGCCAACAATGCTTTTTGTTGGTCGTGTTGTTGTTGTGCCAACAATGCTTGTTGTTGGTCTTGCTACTTCTGTGCCAACAAAGCTTGTTGTTGGTCTAGTTATTGTTGCGCCAAAAAAGCTTTTTGTTGGGCTTGTTGTTGAGCTACTTGTTGATGGATTATTTGTAATAGTTCCTAGAATTGTGCTTGCTGAGTAGCTAGTTGTGCAACTTGTTGGTTTTGGAACGCCTTTTGTTGGGAAGCTTGTCGAGCAACTTGCAACATGATAGAGAATGAATTGGCCGTGTTATGCTTTGGTGGTGGTGGCAGTGGATTGGGAATGGTTTTGATTGTTGGGATTGCTTGAATGGTTGCTTTGATTTATGAAGGGGGTGTTGCTCGGATTTGGTTGATTGAGGGTTGGTAAAGGGGGAAGGCTCATGCTTTGATTGTTTGATTGATAGATTTGTATGTTTTGACTTTGATTTAAATCTACCAAAGGTGTTCCAAAATTTAGATTAGGCATGCTCACATTTGTTGTACCATTGATGTTTGGAGGAGATAATGATCACATGTATGGATTGTACCAATACAAGTTTTGAAAATCAAATGGTATTGTAAGGCTTGGATAGTTTAGTTGATTTGGATTACTCATGATGGATGGATCAAATTTATATTCCATGTTCTTCTTGTGTTTTCACCTTGTTGATCTCCGAGGGGTTTAGGACCAATGATGAGATGAAGGATGAAAGGGGTGAATGATATGGGTGTTTTAACTTTTAGGAACTTTGGATCAATGCTATACTTTAGGACTTGTTTTGATTCGATTTTGATTGCGGATAGTTTGACTAAGTGTGTTAAGTCAAACAAGATGATAACGCACTCATAGACTCTAGGAAGTTGTGTTATCCTAGAAAAAAATTGCACAAGAGAATGAATTGGCTAAGTGTGTTAAGCCAATCAAAGTGATTATGAATTAGTAGACCTCAGGAAGTTGCGTTATCCTAAAGGTAAATTTGTTCAAGAGGATTGATAATTTGATTAGGTGTATTAAGTCAAACAAGGTGATGTTGATTTTTCCTAAAGTCTAGCATAAGTGATGTTTCCAAGGTTCCAAAAGTTGTTGGTGAGATGGAATTTTGATAAATGTTTGGATGGATGAAGTGTTTGACTTGATCCTAGATGAACCTAAGAGGACCTTAAGACCAAGATAATGAAAAACATGTTTTTCCTTAAGAGTATTCAAACCAAAAAACCAATGTTTGCATGAAAACCATATGACCCAAAAGAGACCAAGCACATGTGTGGTTCAATTGTTTGTTATCTTTCTTAGGTTTGGTTCTTTTTACCACAAACACTTTCTTGATTAGCTTTTCAAACTGTATATCCAATATCCTAATTTTCTTTCATCCCACAAAGTGCACTATGTGGAAATCAAGGAAATCAAGGCAAAGGTTTCCCTAGGTTGACTTTGGTGAAAACAAATGATGATTAAACCCAAGCACTTAGAAAATTCTAAGGATATAATCCCTAGAGCAAGCAAGAGCACTTAGATTCGTCAAAGGATATTTGTTTCCTTCAAAGGGTTTGAAATTCTAAGGCTTTTTTTGTGAATGCTTATTTCTCAATGTTTTAGAACCAAGCAAGGTGTCTCAATAACATGCACAATCCTAGGCTGAAAAGACAGTATTTTTTGGGTTCCCACTTGGACGAATCCAACTGCGCATATTCAATGTGGATGATTGGATGCTTGACCACACAGGCTCCCCCTTATAGTGCACTCACTTCTCGGGTCAGCCAAGCATCAGTACCTATGAATCTCCCATGACATACTTTTCATCTCTACAACAGAACCACATGTATAACGTGGGGCGGCTTCAAAGGACATGACCTTTTGCACCAACAAATAGATAGGATTTTGGCCTTTTCTAAACAAGAGGTTTTAATGTGGGCATTCCATTCGTGGGGGACTATCCATGCGGCGAGAGACCATTGCTGCTCTTCTCGTTGGAATAATCCTTGTGATTCTTGAACTTTCCTCAAGAATCCACACTTATATATCGGTTGGAAGTCGCTTGGCTTTAGCGTGTTCCCGGTTGGGTCGTTCCCTTGGGTGAGTACTTTTTCCCACAAGGCAGACCCTCTAAGATAAACAATAACAAGCTAGCATATCCCGTAGTTCAATCAACCTTTGTTGAAAAACAAAAGGGAGAATACTCGCAATATACCGTGCTCACACTCGCATGTTTGGTTCAATTTTTAAGTACCTAAATTGAAATGTGGAGACAATATTTTATGCAAATTAATGTCACCAAAAAGACTTTTGATTCTCAAGATCCCCGTGAAGCGCATATGCCTTTTTAAATGAAATTACTTTGCAAAAAAGATTACAAGACACAAAAGAACATGTTCATTTTAAATCCACAAAGCAATGATTTGATTCTTTTTAAAGAACCAAAAAGAAAGATGAAGGTTGCCTTGTTTAATTGTTAAACCTTAAACAAAATCTAGTAGATTGTTTCTAAGGTTCTTTTTAGCCTTTTGCAAACTTTTGGAAAGAAAAATTGTGTTGTTCTTTTTAGAGCCCAAAAGAAATTTTAGTGTTTCCTAAAGCATAAAGTAAACAAATCCTTTAGAAAGGGATTATAAGTTTTCCCAAAAGTGTTTAAAAACAATTGATACAATGAGATTACAAATTCATAGAGAACCCTTGGTCTTCGTTTTTCTTCCTTCACTTTTGATCAAAAAATTTCCTTTTTATGCAAATTTCAACAATTGTTAGATTTTTCCATTTTTGGTAATTTTGCATCTATGACTTTGAGAGTCCTATTTTTTTCCAAAAACTTTATAAAACTAATATGGGATGAATTGCCAACTAAAATCCTAAATTTGAAACATGGACTTTGAGTTATTAATAAAACAACTTTTAAAAGAATTAGGAAAAAACACTAAAATGTCATTTTGAGGGTCAAGATGAAAGTTTCAAGCCCCAGAAATGTGGCAAAACGTCCAGCAACCTATCTAAGATAGGTTGGGAATGCACATGCCACCTCATAAAGAAGCCACCTGTAAAATTTGAGCAAAAACCCACATCCGAGTCAAAAGTTATGACCTCGGGAAGTTCCTACATCACAATTTTTTTGTTTTTTTTTAAAATATCATATAACTACAGGTGCGGCGCAGTTATCAAATGCGACGCAGTTTGGAACAAAAGCGGCGCAGTTTGGAAAATCCGCGGTGCAATATAGCGCCGCCCCCAGACTAAAAGCGACGCTCTACAGAAAACAAAGAGCATGATTACGACAAATTTTGGCACGCGACACAGCTTGGAATAAGTGCGGCACAATATAACGTCGTGCCTCTGAAATCAGCACGATATAGCATCACGCATACTGTCAGCGGCTCAATTTCCTGAGACCTAAAAAAAAATAGAAAAACACAAAATTTTCCAAAAAACGTGATTAAAACTTTGAGATTGCCCTCCTTCTAGCGCCAAAATGTGAACCCCAAATTCATACCTGCACATATAAGACAAACAAACACATTATTAGATCATATGCAAGGAAGAATGAAGGATTCCCCATGAAATCCATTTGCAAATATTCAAAATAGGAAAATGAAGAACACACATATAAAGCTAAAGAAATCCTAATTTAAACAAGTGCAAACTCTTGGTGCCAATTGGTGTGTCGAAATTGGCCTTTTCCCAACTCCTTTGTAAGCTTTGTGATTTGATGCAGATTGATCCATTTTGTTGATGAAGAACAAGATGAGTTCTTGAGAAAACCTACAATAACCTAGCTAAGATCTTGCTTTGAGGATGAAATTGAGTAGAGTAAGTTTACTCAAGTTGTGGATGATAGAATGAGAGAAAGAGTCTCTCATTTATAGATTTCCAAAATGGAAGAGAGTGAAAATAAACAATGTGGGATAATTCAATATCCAATGGCCAAGTGCCACTTGTCAAGATGTGAATGGTTGAAGAATGAACACATTTTGGTCAATGTGCATGATAAATGCCATGAGATTCAAATTTGAATTTTGAATGTGACATGTTGGAGGGAGAAAGAAATGGAGTTAATGTCATTTGGCTCAATGCACAAGGTCATGTAAGAGGCCTTCAATGCCTTGTTGGAAGTACCCTTCCCACTCAAATTTGAATTCAAATTTGAGGGAATATTCCTTCTTTATTCCATGTGAGGGAAAATAGAGATTTAATAAATCAATTAAATTTATTTTCATGTGCAACTTGCATTCATTAGAGGATTTTAGTGAGAGGGGTTAACTTAATCAAGAATTTGATTAATTTAATGAGGGATTAAATGATTTGACAATTTTGACTTAAATTGATGAATTGATTTAAATCAGAATTGAGAGGAAAATGATTAAATAAATGTTTTTGATTTATTTAACCAAAGAGATAATGTTAGATTAAATTAAATAAGGTTTTAATTTATTCAATTTAATAAGAGGAATTTAGGAATTAATTAAATAAAATTGATTTATTTAATTAAAAGAGGGATTACAGAAATAATTAAATAAAATTGATTTATTTAATTAACTAACAAGAAATGATGACTTAATTAGATAAAGTTGATTTATTTAATTAAGAGATGAAGAGTGATGAATTTAATCAAATACAAATTATTCGATTAAATGACTAGCAAAAGAGATGATTCCAGATGAAATGGTGTTAGTAAATCAGGATTCAGTGTATCAGATCAAATTTGTATATTTTCCATGTCTACAAAATTAATTAAGTCTTGATTAATTTAATCCTATCTCCTCAATTTCTCTAGATTTCTCCACTTGCACATAAAAATACATTTAATTGATTTATTAAAATTGGCATTTTCTCTCAACATGACATATTTATGGAATATTCCTCCAAGTAGATTTATACATCCAACAAAGCATTCACTCTCCTCTTACATGTACTTGTGCAATGAGCCAAGTGGCATTTAAGTCATTTTTCTTCCCTCTTCAACAAGTCATTTCAAAAATTTGAAATCCACCTAATAACATTTATTGGCTCATTCATCAAAATGTGCACAACCTTCATCCATTCACATTTTGACAAGTGACACTTGGACATTGGATGTTGAATGATCCCACATTCATCCATTTTTGCCTCTTCTTCTCTCAAGATCATTTATAAATAAGAGGCTTTCCTTCACAATATCATCCACAATTTGAGAGAAAAGTTATTATCTTCACATTTAGAGAAATTTCATCCATTTTCTTGAGAATTTTCCATCACCATAGCTAGGTTATTGCAGCTTTTATCAAGAAAAATCATCTTGTTCTTCATCAAAAAAGTGGATCAATATCCATCAAATCAAATTTACAAAGGAGTTGGGAAAGGGCCAATTTCTACACATAATTGGCACCAATTCCTCCATGGGATTAAGTGTTTGTATTGATTAAATAGAATTTAACTTAGTTTCTTGTCTTGTTCTTCATTTTCTTTCTATCTTTGAGCATTGCTAATGAATTTCATGGGGAATCCTTGTTCTAACTTGCATATGGATTTAATTATGTGTTTGTTTACTATGTTTGTGCAGGTCTAGGATCAGGGTTCACACTTTGGTGCTAGAAGAAGGGTGAATATCAAGTTCTAATCACATTTTTCAAAAAAGATTATGTTTTTTGCAGGTTCCAAGAAACTCAGTCATTGACTGTCAAGCGACACAATATCAGATCGCTTAAAGTTCCAAACTCCACCACTGAGCTCTTCCCGCCTAAAAAAATCAAATTTCAAACTTGGCCGCCAGTTTCCTAAATTCCAAAGTGTGTCGCTGGTCAAACAAAGCCGCAATCATGGTTTTTGTTTCATTGAAGAGCATTGCTCTAAAAAATTAGCGGTGCTATATTGTGCCATTGGAGTTTCTAAACTCCGCTGCACCCATGAACTACACTGTTTGGTTGGAGTAAAAAGTGCAAATTAGTTTCATTTTGACATGTGCATTTTGATTTTGACTTTTTGAACTTCTAACCTATTTGTTGTCTCTATATTTCTTGGTTTTAATCAGTTTGTAGGTTGAGGCAAGGAGGGATACAAAGTAGAAGGTTGCATTATGGCATCATGCTTACATTATACCAAGTTTTTTTGAACACTTTAGTGTTTGATCAACACTTTTAGAGAAATCATAATCTCTCTTAAAAAGAAAATTGTTACCTTCATGCTTATAGGAAACACTAAATCTTTTTTGGGCTCTAAAAAGAATAGTACAAAAGTCTTTAATTTTGTAAAAAAAGGGCTTAAAAAGAACTTTAAGACAAATTCACTAGATTTGGCTTGAGGATTAACAATTAAACAAGGAAAATTTCATATTTCATTTTGGTTCACTAAAAAGAATCAAATCATTGCTTTTGTGGACTTAAAATGGATAAGTGTTTCCTTGTTTTGTAATTACTTACCCAAGGTAATATCACTAAAAGGATGTATGCACTTCTCTCATGCCTCACGATGATCTTGAGAATAAAAAGTCCTTTTGATGATCTTAAGTTGTGTAAGTGATTACCTCCACATTTCAATTTGGGTACCTAAAATTTGAACAAAACATGCGAGTGTGAATAAAAGACATTGTGTGCGTTCTCGCCTAAATGCGTTAGGTGTTCAAACTAAAAATGTACTCCTTCGCTATTATTCACCTTTAGAGAGCTTGAATTGGTGGGAAAAAGTACTCACCCCAAGGGAACGACTCAAAATGGTAACGAGCTAAACACTAATATATTCCCAACTAGTATACAAATTTGAATGGTGAAGAAAGTTCATCATTATAGGAGCTCCTACGAAAAAACAAGTGATACTCTTTATATGAGTTGATCTTGCCTCTCCTGTGGCCTTCTAAATGAGTACCTTGATTACAAACCAATTTGTGTAGAGGTCAAAATCCTAATCTATTTGTTGGTGCAAAAGGTCACGTCCTTTGAAGTCGCCCCACATATACATGTGATTCTGTTGTAGAAATGAAAAGTATGCTATGGGAAATTCATGGGTACTAATGCTTGGATGACCCAAGAAGTGAGTGCATTATAAGGGGGAGCCTATGTGGTCAAGCATCTAATAATCCACACTGGATATGCGCAACTAGAATTATCCAAGTGGGAACCCAAAAAATATTGTCTTTTCATCTTAGGAGTGTGTATGGTCTTGGAATCGAAAACACTTTGCTTAATCTCAAGACATTTGAAAAAAACATTCCCAAGTTATTCAAAATTTCAAACTCTTTGGAGGAAGTAAATACCTTTGAAGAATTCGAGTGCTCTTGCTTGCCCTAGGGATTTTGTCCTTAAAGGCTTCTAAGTATTTGAGTTTAATCACAATTTTCTTTCTCTAAAGTCAACCTAGGAAACTATGCTCTTGAAACCTTGATTTTCACATAATGGACCTTGTGGAATGAAAAGGAATTAGGACATAGACATATATTTGAAAATTTAATCAAGAGAGTGTTTGTGGTTAAAAGAATTCACTAAGCAAAGATAAGAACAATCAAACCCCACACATGTGCCTTTCCAAATGATCTCCCGTAAAATCAAAATCTACAAGACCAAGCTTAAAAATCTCAGTCCAAAAGCTCAGAAATAACATCTCTCAAGGCTTCTCGAGGTAAGAGAAAGGTTGGTTTACAATTTTTCCAAGAAAGCTTCAATGAATAACCCTAGCTTGTATGAATTTTATTATCAGCAAAATCCCAATCTCTTTTAAAGGTTTGCTTTTCTCACATAGGTAGTATTGCATGTTCTTCAAAACTGAGGTCTTGTAAAAAGGGGTTTATCTAGGTTGGTTCTAGGATCAAAATCAATCACTCTCACCCATCTCTCAACCATCAAAATCACTCAAAAATCATCTCACCAAAAAATTATTGGGAACTTTGAAAACATCAATCATGCTAAACTTCTAGGCAAAATCAAAATCATCTTATTTGACTTAACACACTTAGTCAAATCATCAATCATTGTGAACAAATTTACCTCTTGATAAAATCCAACATCTTGGGGTCTAAGAGTTCATTATGTTGTTTGAATTAACACACTTAGTCAAATCATCAATCATTGTGAACAAATTTACCTCTTGATAAAATCCAACATCTCAGGGTCTAAGAGTTCATTATCTTGTTTGAATTAACACACTTAGTCAAATCATCCTTTTGTGCACAAGTTTTCTCTAGGTTAACACAACTTCCGGGAGTTTATGAGTTCATTATCCAAAATTACTTTGTTTGACTTAACACACTTAGTCAAATTATCCTCGATAAAAATCCAATCAAATCAAGTAGCATCTCCCTCAAATTTCTTCAAGAGTTTTCATCATTCGTATCATCCATATTTCATCTTTATCACCATTTTGATCCTTAATCTATCCTAGTTCTTCCCTTTTTTTTACCTAAATTGATCTCTATTTTATGGTGCAAACAAGATCATAACACAAGAAGAATATGAAAATCACCAAGGAAACATCAACCTCAAGTGATCTAAGCCAAACTACTCTTGAGATAAATCCCATGGGATCGAGCAATCCCCCAAGCAATTTTCCTCTACCATCAAAAAATATTCAAGAAGAGGGTCAAGTGGAGGACATCACCAACTTAGGGATGACACCAGATGAAGTCTTGGAGATGGTGAGAAATCCCAAAATTCATCGAATCGTCAATTCCATGCTGAAATTATATCCCTCCCAATACATGCTTGAGTTAACAAAAGAAGGGGGTAAACTCCCTTTGGACTTTGACATAAGCACTATTGTGGAAAGACCTCTTGGGATCATGCCCTTAACCTCATCCATGCCTCTACTTCAAAGCGTCACTCAAGACATCCCACAAATTGTAACATCCATTGTTTCAACCCCGCCAATTGTTAACAAGGGAAGTGCAATTCTTTAAGAACTCCAAAAACATTCCCTCGCGAACAATCAGGGGTTGAATGCAAATACCACACTGGATCAATCTCTCCTGATAAATCCATTACACCCATATGTCTCACTCATATTCCATGATTCTTCTAATTTGACCTCCTTTCATGTAACACCAGTTTATCCTCTAGATACACAAACCTCTCCCTACCTCACAAGGAGAAGGTGATCTGTTTGGAGCCCGGGGAATCTCTGACCCCTCATTATCACTTCAAGGGAATGCATCACTTATCTTTCCATCATTTCCACCTCTACCAGTCACATCTACATCATCACTGGGGTTGGGTCTTTCCCCTTTACCCACCATCAATGAACCAAACCAAAGCATCATAAAAGATCCTCCTGTTGTGCCATCGATACCGCAACAAAAAATGGCAACCATCCAAGCAACCCCAATAATTGACGCATCTCAAGTCTCAAAGCATGGTTTCCCAGGGACCAAGCATCTTAATCGCACCATCCATAACTCAAACCCCAATCATCAACACAACTATTACGCTCATCACAATAGTCAAAACCATTCCTAATCCACCACCGCCATCACCAAAGTGCAAAATGGTTAATTCATTTAGCATCACATTGCAAGCATCTTGACAAGCTACCCATCAAAAAGTGCTCCAAAATCAACAAGCCACACAACTATCTGCTCAACAAGCGCAAAAACAAGCACAACTAGCTACTTAGCAAGCACAAGCACAACTAGTTGCTCAAAAAGCGCAAGAAGCACAATAGACTGCACAAGCCCAAGCCTTACTACAACAAAAAGAAGTTTCCCAAGCTGTGCAAGTAGCTCAAGTAGCCCAAGCCACCCAAGTCGCTCAAATTGCATAACTAGTTTGACAAGCGCACACTCAAGCTCAAGCCCAATTTCAAGCTTAACAAGCATAAGCACAAGCACAATATCAAGCACAATTGCAAGTAGCCCAACACGAAGCATATCAACAAGCCTTACAAGATTATCAAATACATCAAGAGGCTCAACAACATGACAAAAAAAAAGCGTTGTTGGCAAAAAACCAACATGACTAACAACAAACACAAGCATTACTTGCTCAAAAAATCTTGCAACAAACTCACACCAACATCCCACCCGTCAATCCAACACCTCAAAACATGTTCACCCCACCTCTTGATCCACAAGGTGATGTGACAACACAAATCAAAATTCTCTCGCAACAAGTGCTTGATTTTCAATCAGGAAAAACAATAAGGACACCCAACAATTTGTGTCCCTATTCATTCGAAAAAAGCTTGACAATGGTACCATTCCTGAAGGGATTCAAAATCCCTAAATTTGACAAATATCGTGGGATAGGGAACCTTGAATATCACATCAAAGAGTTCCAGGTGCATTGTATAGAGGTCGCATACGATGACACATATCTAATGTAGCTATTTCCTCAAAACTTGGTTGGTGCTGCTATGGAATGGTTCTCTTGTCTACCTATTGGCATCAAAAAAATCCAAGAAATCAAGGACGCATTCCTCCAAAATTACGTGTTCAACATTTTTCGTGGATGTTAGTTTGGAAGAAATTTTGGTGCTCAAGCAAGGAAGGGGGGAATCATTCACTTCCTTTCTCCAATGATGGCAATCCAAGACCAATCGAAGCAAGTGGGCCATGCCAGAGGAACAACAAGTTTGTTCCATCATTGCCAATCTAGACAAGACCTTGGAATTTTATTTGAAAATGTAATGGATCACCACGTATGACCAATTGATCCCCAAGGTGCTCAATATTGAATGGGGTCTTCTCACACAAGGGGGCACACCTACCTACCCTAAACATCAAGATAGCCACCCATCCACCAACTACAATGATAAACCTCACACATGGGCAAAGAACCAAAATGTTACCAATGATGGAGTAGTGGATGCCAAGGTTGTCATCAGTGCTCCCAAGAAAAATAATCAAACACATAATTATCAATCGAATAACAATAATCAAAATAATACACAAGAAAATGTGGTAAACCAACAACCACCCCACAATCAGATCAATAATCTCAATAATCAAGGAGGACCACCTCCGCGAAACAAGTATCCCCCCAAGTGGAAATTTACAGCCCTTGGGGAGTCAATTGAATCCATCATGAAAAAGTTGATTAATGAGAGCCTCATCAAGGTTCCCACTAATGATAATTACAATGAACCCCAGGTGAAGCTACCCTAGTACAATGAAAATTTGCTTTGCGATTATCATAAACTCAAGGGGCATACAAATGCCAATTGCATTAAACTGAAGAACATCATCCAAGATCTCATCGATGATAAAATCATAAATGTTGAGCAACCAGATGGCAATCAAGATCTGAAAATATACACAAATCTGATGCCTAACCACAATCAAGGAAATGATAAAGGTAAGAAAAAGTATGACAAAGTGAACCATGTATACAAAGGATTTGTTGCATGTTTTGATGAATTGGTCACTGTTGTTAGCATCAAGGGAGCCATTGTTGATTGTGGAGTCATCACATACCGTGACAAGGTCACTATTGCCAGGGCATTGTAGCCATCTAAGACCCCGACCTCCAAATCCGTCGCTAATGGTTACAATGTCCTTGAATAGTTAAAAATAACCCTTGCTCAGATCTCTATCATGGATTTATTAAAGATCTTAGCTACCCACAAAGAAATACTTGATGAAGAATTGGCTTCATCCACTATCTCGGCTAACCTTGATACAAAACAATTCCAAGCTATGGTCAGTAACATTACCATTCCGAATCTCCTTACCTTTTCCAATCAAGACTTCCTCGCCCAACCATCTCACAGCCGTGTATTACACCTTGAAGTCTTGGTTCACAAAAGTAAGATCAAAAGGTTCTTGGTGGGTGGAGGAACAAACCTCAACATTTGTTCACTAAAGCTCATAAAGAATCTAGGAATCTCTGAAGATTCCATTGAGAAAGACAAAGGCATTAAAATCAGAGCATATGATGACTAGGAAAGAGTTTCCCAAGGCACTATCAAACTCCCAATCCAAGTAGGGCTAGCTACTATGGAAACCACATGTCAAGTCCTCAACCTTGATTTTCTCTACAATATCCTCCTGGGATGCCCATGGATCCATGGGATGAAGGTGGTCACCTCAACCTTCCACCAATGTGTAGAATTCTCATACCAAAATGAAGAGGTTACAATTCAAGGAGATCTTGAACCTTTCGCCTACTGCAAGAGTTTGGAAGCCAAGTTATACAAAGTTCCCTGAGTCTCAAAGAATGATGAAGGCCCTTTAACTTCATATATAGACCCATCCAACATCGCCTCCAATTCTAGGACAAATACACCCTCCATTCCCAACATATCTAACATCAAGCTCATGATCCAAGACAATGGGTGTGGGGAATACAAAATGAAGAATAATGCTTTTGTCGTAGGGGAGTTGCCTCAATCTCTTAGGTCACATGGGAAACCCCAACCAGCTGAGACACATTCCCACACTTTTAGGGAAGACCCTTCTAGATTCTGATGTTGGGGGATCTAATTCAGGAGGCCATGGATAAAAGAGACATTTCAAGCTCACTATACCAAGATGAAAGACCCACACCTAATCTTACCATGGATGAGAGAAGAAAGGGGCTAAAAATGATGCTTGGAATGGGCTACAATAGAAATGAAAGCCTTGGAAGAAACACCAATGACCAATTGGAAATTATTATTGTGCAGAAATGAATGAAGAATCTTGGCCTTGGGTGTACCCCTCCGAGTATAACCATATGTGGCCAAAGTCCTCTAGTTAACACAGTCAAAACTCCCCCTTAGTCAAGAGAAACCACCCTTCAACTACCTGTATCTACAGGTCTTCCCTTAGATAACTTCACCTTTGATGTAACCAAGGTCTATAGTAGTAGAGATGACGAGGATACCATAACTGGCCTACCCATGCTTTTTGAAGACTCCTCCCTACTCATGATTAGTACCTTATCCTTTGAGTTAGACCACCAAACTCACAAAATAAACCTGGCTTACCCCAACTCATCGATTATGACCAATGAGGGCCACCGATTCTCGACACATTAAAAAATATGAGGCACTCACATAATTCATGGGACTACGAGATATAGTACCATGCAAGGATCATAAGGCTAGATTTGACATCACACTGGACACTTAGGCCTATTACGGGGAAACGATTGAATCCTTCAGTCACAAAAGTGAAAAATTGAGAATAATCTCAAGGTCCTTGAGTGAAAACCACACTGTGGCCCTCTTTGACCATAAAATAGTAAAAATAAAGGATGCATCCAATGGTGAAAACCTCTATGAGGCACCAGAGGATGAAGGATTCAATCTTCCCCTCACTGCAATTCATCAGGAAAAGTCAATAGTATCAGCAGAACAATGTAACCTCATTAATTTGGGGACCGAAGCAATACCACACATCACCTTCTATGTTGAATCACTTCTGCCAGAAGAACATGAACTCCTAGCTACATTCGTGAAGGAAAGAAAAGTAAAATTTGCATGGAATTATGTTGACATGCCTGGGCTTGATCCAGAGGTGGTAGTACATCACTTGGCTATGTATCCTAATGCAAACCCATGAGACAAAAGCTCTAAAAGATGCATCCTCAAATAACCTTGCTAGTTAAGGTGGAATTGCAGAAGCTCTTGGATGCAGGGTTCATACACCTGATTGATTATCCATAATGGGTGTCAAACTGGTTACCCGTATGAAAACCCACTGGGGGCATCCACATTTGTACAAATTTTAGACACTTAAACAAAGTGTGTCCTAAGGATGACTTTCCACTACCCAACATCGACATGATAGTGGATATGACACTCAAAAATGAGATGCTCTCACTAATGGATGGGTTTTCTGGATACAATCAGATTATGATAGTGAAGGAGGAACAACACAAGGCAATGTTCACATTCCCATGGGGAACCTACTACTGGAATCTAATGTCATTTCGGTTAAAGAACATAGGAGATACTTATCAAAGGTCTATGACGTTGATCTTTCATGACATGATTCATAAGACGGTGGAAGACTACGTAGATGACATATTGGCTAAATCTAGAAAACGACTGGACCACATATCAACCTTGAGCTCCATTTTTAATAGGTTGGAAAAATATAATGTCCGCCTCAATCCAAAGAAATGCATCTTTGGTGTGCAATCATGCAAGCTCCTAAGATATATAGTGTCAGTGAGAGGAATCAAGGTGGATCCCACCAAAGTCAAGGAGATCCTCAATATGGAAGCACCTAGGACACTAAAACAACTAAGAGGTCTACAAGGTAGGCTCCAATCCATCCGTAGATTCATAGTGCAAATGGTAGATAAATGGATCACATAATCTCATCTACTCCACAAGGGGGTAGCATACAAATGGGATGACAAATGTGACCAGGCATTTAACAAAATCAAAGAGTACTTACTCACGCCACCAATTTTGATACCACCAATCCCAGGAAAACCACTGATCCTGTACATATCAATGACAATGACAACTCTGGGTGTTCTATTAGCTCAACACGACAAAAAAAAGAGAGAGAGAAATATAGTATATTAGCAGGACCATGGTGGGACACATGCTAAACTATACTCCTATTGGAAAAGCTTGTCTAGAAGATGTGCTTGCAGCTTAGAAATCCAGACACAACATGTTGGCTCATCAAATCAAGTTAATTGCAAAGATAGACCCGCTCAAGTACCTACTCTCCAAAGTTGCTCTCATAGGAAGGACAGCCAAGTGGGTCATGATATTGATAGAACATGACATTGAATATATGGAGCACAAGGCCATCAAGGGGCAGGCAATTGCAGACCAGCTGGAAAAAGCACCAATATATGCCAATAATCCATTAGTGTCAGAGTTCCTTGATGAATCCATTTTTAACATAAACGTAGCAGACCATTGGAAAATGTAGTTTGATGGATCTCACACACAACATGGGTCAGGCACTAGAATCTTTTTCATAACACCACAAGGTGATTGTATACCCAAATCTTATAAGTTGTCCTTTACTTACACAAACAAAATCACCGAATATGAGGCTCTTGTTATAGGATTAAGAATTGTTGTGCAGTGGTGGATCATGGCACTCAAGGTCTATGGAGATTCACAGCTTATCATCAACCAATTCAACAGAGAATACCAAACAAAAGACAACAAGCTGACACCATACAAGAAACTGGTAGAGAGCCTCAAAGAATCATTCATTAATATCTCATTTGAACAACTACCCAGAGCAAACAACAGAGCAACAAATGCCATGGCCATAATCGGATCACTCCTGGAGATCCCACATAATGTCTCAAAACAATAATTCCTTGTAGAGTTGCTTCTCGTACTAGTATTTGAGGTACCAAAGTCTGAATTAGTGTGTGAACTCATTGGTCCTAGTGATCCTTGGTATCATGACATTTACAAATACTTAAGAATAGGAGTCTTGCCCGTTGATATAACCCTGAACCTTAAACGAGCCTTCATCAAGAAATCAACCCGCTTTGTCATCTTAGGAGAAAAACTTTATTGTAGGAGCATTGAAGGAACCCTATTGCGCTACCTAAATAATGAGGAAGCCTTGACTGCTTTAACCAAGGTACACAATGACATTTGTGGTTCACACTCAAGCGGTATGAATTTGGCTAAGAAGTTGTTGACAACCAGCTACTATTAGCCCACAATGGAGAGAGAAGCACATGAATTCATTAGAAGATGTTTGCAGTGTCAACAACATGGGGACCTCATCCATGCACTAGCTCAAGAGCTTCATCCCATTGTTACACCCTGGCCCTTTTCACAGTGGGGGTTCAATCTCATCGGAAAAATCACCCCCAGCTCATCCAATGGCCACAAATTCATCATCACCGCCACAAAATACTTTACAAAGTGGGTCGAAGCCATTCCCATGACCTAGATAACTGGAAAGAAGATATCTAAGTTCATCCTGAATTACCTCATTTGTCGGTACGGTGTGCCCCAAGCTATTATCTTAGATAATGGGACACCTTTCAAAAATTAGGATGTTCATGACTTATGTGAAAAATTCAATATCCAACATCTCTTTTCCACTTCGTACTATCCCCAAGGCAACGACCAAGCAAAATCCACCAATAAAACCATCTTGAAAATAGTCAATGACGCTGGTCATGACTAGAATCTGGAACTAAATCCCACCTTATGGGCCTATCATACCAGCATTCGCACATCAACAGGTGTCACCCTATTCTCTCTGGTCTACGGATCAAAAGCCATCCTACCCATTGAGATAGTGCTCCCATCCTTGATAATATCACTGCAAAATCTCATCACAGATTAAGAATACAGGGTCTCACGATTGAATGAGCTGGAGTTACTGGATGAATGGTGCATGGATTCCTTAAACCATCTACATGTGTATCAAAACTAACTCAAGTAAAATTATAACAAGAAGATCAGGAGGCAGACCTTCCAAGTCGGCGAACTTGTGTTGAAGGAGAACTAGATGAACGTGCCAAACCCAAAAAGAAAAGGAAAATTTGAGCCTAATTGGTTGGGACCTTTTGTCATCATGACAAGCTATAAATCAGGGGCATACCAGTTATCAACACCAGAAGGCGAACCCTTGCAGGAACCCATTAACAACTCCCATATCAAAAAGTTTTATGCCTAAATATTTCAAGGTATAGAACCAAAAAATACAAAAAAATAGAAAATGTCTTGAAAAAATGGTCACCCTGATGAAAACCTGGTAAACATGCATCTTGGTGACAACATTTAAAAAAAAAAATACAAAATCCAAAAAAATCAGAAAAAGGATTGAAAATAGTAAAGAAAAAAAATTGTCCTCTAATGAAAACCACTTCGATGGCGCTTTGGACAAGTACCTTGATGAAAACCTGGAAAACAAGCGTCAAGCATAAATAAAACACTCTCCATCCACCAGGATCTTCACAGATTTTTTTGCACACTCACTTATCCATTACATTCCATCATTAATTCTCCATCCATCCATCCATTCACATACCATATCTTGATCTTGTGATCGTATCCGAATCCTCCTTAGAACTACTTGGCACATTCCAAGGTCAATTTGTCTTGCCTTTATCGAAGTAGTTTATCACATCACAAGGGGGCATGTTCCTATACCTGCACCAAATCAGACTCGTGTATATTCTTGTGATCTTCCTAAACATCAAAAAATAAAAAATATTTAGAAATCAATCGAAAAAATCGAAAAACATCCAAATCATTCAAAATTTGAAACATGTCGAAAATATGAAAAAACCAAAAATAGAGTCATCCAGCTAAACTGCGTCATCTCTAAGCTTGAACATAGGTAAGGTTGATATTTGATCATCCCCTGAGACATTTTAGGTTAGTCCTATAAGCGTTCATCGCAATGGCAATTTGTTTTCCCATCAATCTCATCAATAATCAAGTCTATGTCAGTTGAACTACGTCATCTCTGTGTGTATAATGTAGACAAGGCTAATCTATTGATCAACTCCCGAGACCCCTAGGATAGGTTTTTTAGTTAGTCTCTTGGTCATAAATCTCAGAAAATCCATTTTTTTTTTTAAAATCTCAAAATCCCAAAAACAACCTCAAAACATTTCAAAAATTTCAAAAAACATCCAAATATTTGAAAAAACCCAGAATGGTGCATCCATCTCATCTCACTTTCACCCACAATAATCATCCGCGCATAATAAATCATTGTCATCTTCATCCTTTGCTAAGTCAGTCAGAAGAAAGTCTAGAAGGTTCAAAAGTGAACACCTAATCGGAAAAGGCTTAAGTCTAGGTCAAGAAGTCAGCTAGTTGGTCAACTTAGTGTATCAATAGCTTATCATCCAATCAAAATCTCATTATCGAGTGATCACAACATGTCCTAGGATGCATCCTTCCTATGATGGACATCAACATCAGGCATCAGCGTAGTTTAGTCTTGGCTAGCGGTATGAAGAACATTGGCTTGTTTGCTTACTTTATCTTTTTTTTGGATTTATCTTATTGCGCTCATTCCATTAATGACCTCTCGATGATGTCTAAACAAAAAGATTTAGAGAGAAAGGAATGGGGCAACGATCATTACTTTTTTATCTGCTGTGCTTGTTGGATATTCTTGTAAAATAACTTCGTCATGCGTGCTTTGTTTGGTTTGTAGGGACGGTGTTTTAGGTGTCTTGTTGACCACATAGGAAGGCTTTCTTTTCTATGTTTTGGTCTAAGATGTTTAGAATATTTGAACTACAGTCTAAATAAAGTTTTGTATGTCAAGTGTGAACAAGAATACTCCTATCTAATTGTTGGGTCAAAGTCCATCACACTAGGTATAATTCCATCCTAGCTCTTTATACCTTGATTCATTGTATCTATGTGTGTTATCAAACATAAAGTAATTGGCTCTTTTAAAAACCCAACTCTTAGTAAATCATTAATCATCAGCGCTAATAATAATGGCTTGTTGAATCTCTTTTCTTCTATCTTCTTTCCACACTAACATGGTACCATGACAGTTAAACAGATCTTTGCTAATGTGTCCATCTTACAACCACAAATCATCAGCATAAATGCATATCATATCATATAGATAATATCACATCATTTCATCTTACATTATCATCATCTTAAGTTATGAAGAATAATATAGATTTGTCATTCTAAGCATCTTAAGAAATCATTGCATTACATTCATCTCGTATCATATATAATCATGATTTTGCATAAGGAAAAGAAAAGAAAAATCATTATCACTCATAATGCATCACATGAATCATTAGGGGCATGATATAAACCGTAATTGCATCCATACATTTTCACCATAAAACACATAGAAAAATAAATGCATCCATAATCATTGCATAGCATCATACATACATCTCATAACATATCATCGCATATAGGAAATTAAAATACATCCATACATCATGCATAAAATAAGACATATCATATATATATCATCAAAAATGTACAACTGTCATGGTACAAAATCGGATCAAGTGTGTACATAAAAATACATGATACAGTAGGGACAATAAAAATTGGAGCCCATGAATCAAAAAATGAAGAATTATTTGTGATCAAGGACTAGCCCTACTAGCTGCTGCCCTCTCCCGCCTACCTCTGATCGTGATCCTTGGGAGGCCTCATCCCTGTCTATTGTGAGAATTCTGACACATACCCGACTGGTGGCACTGCCTTCCTATAATGAACTCTATAATATTCTGCCTCTCTCACAACCTCCCTATATGTGCGGATGGAAACTAATCGACCCTGGGATGATGAGGCAATGCTCTCTAACTATCACCGCTGACTAATCTCCTGGTCCCTCTCAGAGTGGGCCTGGTCTCTCTCAACAGTAACTGCAAAAACCTACTACC
Source organism: Sequoiadendron giganteum (assembly GCA_007115665.2). Lineage (NCBI taxonomy): Eukaryota > Viridiplantae > Streptophyta > Pinopsida > Cupressales > Cupressaceae > Sequoiadendron > Sequoiadendron giganteum. The sequence goes on along the minus strand of CM021100.1, from coordinate 233,636,183 downwards.
TGGCCTGATCTCACTTCACTATCAAAATTTGTATCTGACCCTGTAACTGCTAGATCAATGCATCTTTGTTAATTTGGTTGCACTGGCGACTGTTGTTGCTAGTCTCAAGGAGGGCTCTGGTGGGCCTCTGCTCATGGTGGTGTTAGTGCTCATGGTGGTGTCGGTGCGCGTGGTGGTGTCGGTGCCCACGATGGTGTCTGCACTCATGGAGGTTTACACTATGCCTAGTCTCGGGGTGGTTTTTGATGTGGAGGTGGACCACCTCCTCCCATGTCTCCATCCCCATCCCTATCACCATCACCCCTGCCTCCCTGTCCTTGCCCCCTACCATCTGACCTACCTCTCAGTCTCCATTGTGGGAGTACCACACCTAGAACTATCAATCTCAGAGGAGGCCTAAACCAATTCTGGTATGCCTGTGCAACCCCTGCATCTGCTGGCCCTTGATCATATGGCCATAGTTTGGCCACTAATTGTTTGAATAATGTTACGACCTCATTTTCTGGTATGGGTCGGGCCCATGCAGTCTCTCTTGTAGTACGAGTGAAGATTGCCATGTACTGGTCATCGGGCCTATCCTGAATGCCACCGAACTGACGAACCACTATGTCTAGAAGATATCGCTTAATCATCGTATGCTCCCTACCCTGCATCAATCTGTCCTATCAAGCAAAGAATAGCTACTCAACATCATCGTATCGTGGGCCTATGCCCAACCAAGGCCTCAAAATGAATACTTCCATCTCATCAATGACCCGTCGCCAATGGGTGATGCCACCTGTACTTGTGTGAGTGAAGGTAATCTTGGCTCTGCCATACCGCCAAACAATAGGATCATCTATATCCAAGGCAATCAGTGTGACCTACAAAAAGAGTACTGGAATCCGCTCCCATTCCTAGATGTGCAGTAATGTGACCCCAACCCTGATGGCCTTGTTGTCAAGATAAGAAAACTCATGAAGATCTCTGTATAGTGAGGCCAACATCATTGGACCCCAAGCAAAGCACTCTCCTCAGAAAACCATTTGCTCCCAAGCTAGTCCCCATCCTGGACTAAAGTACCAACCCTGCTGATCCGGTGCCACAAGACCTGATATGATGGGAGCCACAATCAGTCTGTATATGGGCACTATGCCTCGATATCTCTCCAAATCAATCTACCCCTTAGAAAAAATGATCTGGTCTAATATCATCACTATGAAGCATGCATCCCTCCTGAAATCAGCATCGTAGATAACTCTCTCACCGTGGATGGGTAGGCGTAGGATGCACCAAACATCCTCCAGTGTAATGGTGGCCTCGTCGGTGGGAAGGTGGAAGGAGGATGTATCACTGTGCCATCGCTCCACTAGGGCTGCCATCATCCCCAGGTGGTTCCAAACAAGATGAACATACACAACAAATGAAAGACTAAGGGCACCAAGCTACTCCTGAAGAAACTCATGCATACCCTCTAGTGTTCGCAATACCGGGCATCTGTGCTCCCTCAAGTGAAGTATCTCAAGGTCCTCCTGCACAAGAGAGGTCACTGCATCAAATTTTAAAAAAAATCAGACCCTCGAACTAAGTTTCTGTTGGCCAAACTGAAATTGTGGCCCTGTTTGCAATTGTGGCACAATTCGCAAACTCCAAATTGCACCATGGCGGTGCAGTTTGACCGCACCTTGGAAACCTAAACTCTAAACAGGCCCGCCGTGACGCTATTCACACATGCATCAATCTTTGCCCAGGAACCCTAATTTCTAAACTCAGTTGTGACGGTCCTCTTCACATATGCGACACACTTAGAGGTCGCACAAATTCGATTTGGCACTTGCAACGGTGCAATATAGCGCCACTTGGACCTAACATAGTTTTTACCCTAATAAATGCACAAAAGTAAAGAAATTAAAAGTTGAGAAAGGGGTACATACCACGGGCCTATGTCGGTTGGCCACTGGTGCACTCATACCCTCTCTGACACATGCCAGGGAAGTTTTCATTGCACCATCTCGATCAAGACTCAGAGTTCAGGATGCAAGAATTTTCAAAGTCTAAGTTTGAAAGTGACCCCTTAGGGTCTATTTTAAGCCTAAAAATTAGGGGTTTTGACCTAATTTGGCCATCTAGCTAGGGTTCTGGTCCCCCGATCCCATTTTTGCTTGACCAAGGGTCATTTTGCATCATTTTGGGTGTTTTAACATATTTTTTGGCATCATGGAGCATTTCTCGACCCGTCAAGCACCTTGTCCTCTTTTTTTCACAAGATCACCCAAAAATCTAAATTTTCATCCGATCTCTCGAGGGGGCAATATACCAACATAATCCTTCTCGTTGGGGCAGCAGTGGGGCATCAAAAAAATTGAGAATTTTTTTGAACTTTGATCACAACAGTTTATTCTTTGAATCAACACAACAAGTGTATTGCTTCAAAGAGGGGCAAAATGTAGACATGAAAAATTTACCGACACACTTGATCCTGATTACTAACATTGTTTCATCTTGAATCACCTTCTTGGCTTATCATCATCTTTCATCCCTTAATTGAATAAATCATTGTTTATCTAATTAATTTGTTTTTCCCTGTTGATTAAATTAATCAATTTAATTTAATTAACCCTACATCTCCATTTAATTGAATAATTCATTTTATTTGATTAAATCCCTAAGGTCACTTTATTAAATTAAATAAATTAAACTTTGTTTAATTTAATATCATCATCTCTCTAATTAAATAATGCATATCCTTTATTTAATTAAAACTAAACCATTTTCCTCTCATCTTGATTTATTTCAATCCAAAAATTTAAATCAAATGATCACATCACTTAATCTCTCATTAAATTAATTAAGTATTGATTAATTTACTCCCATCTCCTAAATTTCTCTAGATTTTTCCACTTGCACATGAAAATACATTTAATTGATTTATTAAAATTGATATTTTCTCTCAACATGGCATATTTATGGAATATTCCTCCAAGTTTGAAAATCCCTCCAAGTGGATTTGTACATCCAACAAAGAATTCACTCTCCTCTTACATGTCCTTGTGCATTGAGCCAAGTGGCATTTAGGTCATTTTCCTTCCCTCTTCAACAAGTCATTTCACAAATTTAAAATCCACTTAATAACATTTATTAGCTCATTCATCAAAATGTGCACAACCTTCATCGATTCACATTCTGACAAGTGGCACTTGGCCATTGGATGTTGAATGATTCCACATTCATCCATTTTGCCTCTTCTTCTCTCAAGATCATCTATAAATAAGAGGATTTCCTTCACAATATCATCCATAATTTAAGAGAAAAGTTATTATCTTCACATTTAGATCAATTTCATCCATTTTTTTGAGCATTTTCCATCACCATAGCTAGGTTATTGTAGGTTTTATCAAGAAAAATCATCTTGTTCTTCACCAACAAAGTGGATCAATCTGCATTAAATCATCAAGTTTACAAAGGAGTTGGGAAAGGGCCAATTTCTACACATAATTGGCACCAATTCCCCCATGGGATTAATGTTTGCATTGCTTAAAAAGAATTTAACTTATTTTCTTGTCTTGTTTTTCATTTTTTTCTATCTTTGAGCATTGCTAATGAATTTCATGGGGAATCCTTGTTCTAACTTGCATATAGATCTAATTGTGTGTTTGCTTACTATGTTTGTGCGGTCTAGGATCAGGGTTCACAACTTCCACCTCTTCTATAAGGTTCATTCCATTCTACATTCAACTTCACTCACTTCCATTGAAATACAAAGAGCTCCACCTGCTAGAAATTCTAGGAAATCAAATGGGCATCTTTTTGAAGATAAACCACACCTTCTTTGCATACCCTAAAAATCTAATTTGCATTTGTGTCCCGCTTGATGCCACTAAATATTTTCATAAATCAATCGAAATCCATTCCAGGTTTTGAGTTTGGAATCAATCAATCTTTTTAGAATCTCTACAATAGATTTTCTATGCCTATCATTTATTGGACCATCTCAAAAAATATTGTCAAAATATTCAAAGGGTCTCATCCTCAATTAGGAGGAATCTGAAACTCCTCCCTAAGGCCCCCTTAGTCCTGACCAATATGGACCACTTTCTCTTTCCAGAGATATCAATTTTTTCAAACCTATCAGAGGAGTCAAACAAAGGGTATTGTGAAAAATCCCCTAAGGAAATAATAGTAAATAAAGCTCAAAATGAGGAGGAGGATCAAAATGATTCTTATATTTCATCAAGAATTCCTTTGAAAGATCATAGTGAAGATGTTTCATTATATCCCCAATGGATCATATCTCAAAAGAAAAAGATAGGGGTATTAGTTCTCCAAATCTAAAGATCATACCCTAAAGTAGCCACTATCTAGCACAACCCTTCTCTGGCCCAATATTCACATTTGTCTTTCAATCCCTCTTCAACCTAAGAGGTTTGAGAGTCCATATGTCCCTGGCAGGGACCCCTCTCACCTACAAACCCTGTAAATGAGAGTGGGCCTACTTACATACCCACTCAGTATTAACAATAAGAACAAGGTTGGAAGGAGAATTTAGCTCATGAATCATGTTCAAACATGGTGGTGGAGGATCTAAAAAATATAAAATTATCAAAAGGCTTGGAAAACCTATCTCTTGGAAAAGGGTGGCAAGAGAAACATCTAGACCAGCGTATCATCAATCAAGAAACTTCCAAAGCTCAATGCTAAGAACAAAAATTATAATACTCTTACATCTGGTACACTCTAAATACAAACCAAATATCTCCTCAGCTACAACCATGGAAAGCCATAGTAAAGGATATTTCCCTTGAAGATATGGATTTCAATAACTATTTTGAAGAAGGATGAATTGCGGGATTAGTAGAGAAAATAACTATCTGGGTGGGTGCTCAAAAATAAAATAAAATCATTGGCAATATTGCAAATTAAGAAGACTCCATCAATTATATGAACAAATAAAATCTATAGTTTGATTTTTTTGAAGCATTATCCATCTTGTAAACATCTATATTGGAGTCAACTCAAAAGAAAACTCCAAGTTGGAGAGGTAAAAAGTCGTTATCAATTAGGACTCAAGAATAAATAACAGCTGGGCTCTAGTCAACACTAGATAAAACCCTTCAGGCATTGTCATCTTCCCAGAATTGTGACACTAAGATATAAAGCGTTGAAATGTAAGATAAATAAAATACATATTAAAATATACAAAGAAGAATATTAGCAATTTATTATTATCATAATTATAATTATCGAATATAATAATATTAATATCAACAATACAAAATAAATGTTAACAATTGATATTATAATTATTATATATATCATTGCAATGTAAATATTATTATAGTTATGATTATTTTAAGATAACATTATAATCATAAATATGATATTGACAATTTAAATATCATTAATCATTGTAATACATAATAATAAAATAGTATACACATAAATAATATATAATAATAATATACATACAAAATAATAGTACAAGGAATTATAACAAACTACAGTGATCCTAATTATGGAGCAAATGGGCTGCAGTAATAGATGGAGATAATACTTAGTTATATTAATAAAAAGGTTAATAAAAAAAGCCTAACCAATAAACAAGTCATAAAGCATCTTTAATAGATAAAAGGCAACAATTATTATTAGGACAACGATTCATTGACTAGTAGTTATAAAAGGGCACGTATCAATCAAGAGTTGCTCTCTATGCAAAGATTGCATCCATTCAATACTGGTGGTAAAGATATAAAGGTATAATAAAGTAGTATATTCAAGGATAGATCAACATTCAAGAAAATAGTAAAATAAATACAATCAGGTATGCACCAGAAAACAAAGGAATACCTTCTGAGTATCAAAGGCATCAAATAGGAAAATATATTCCTTCTAAGTATCAAAGGCAACGAATGAAAAGAAGAATATATTCTGATAGTGAGGGAATCATTTAATAAGAATATTCTCTAAAATTTGTTCATCAATAGATATAGGAAATCATGGCTTGGAGAAATAGAGGATATCTGCAGAATTGACCATCAAAAAGGAGGTAAGTATTCTATGAATTTGAATAATAAGTTAGATAAATATTTGTAATGGAAGAAAAGAGGAATCTGCAGGTCGTTCGTTCAACAGTAAGTATAAAGGTAAATATTTTGTAAATTTAAATAATGAGTTTGAGAAATGCATTATGAATTTAGATATGGATGTTAGTAAATATATTGTGAATTTAAATAATAGTGTGGAAAACTAACAATTTACACATAATGATATTTAATGATATTTATTCTAGTTGATGTTATTTATTTCTATTGGTATTATTTGGAATAGTAAAATTATGCATGCTACCAATTCTTTTATAGCATTGCTGATATGTTTGCTCCATTAACATTATTGTATGTAATTACATATAATTTGTTGTTTATATTTGTTAGTCTAGATAATAACATCTCTGTATATTTGCATAAGTCTAAGTTATCATATAATGGATATATTACTGATTTGTGTCACTGATTCAATATGTGAAGATAGAATATGTGACTACACTATGAAATAATATTTACATTGTCTGACTATGGTAATTAGCCATGATAGGGGAGATTGAGACCCTACTGAAGGGAAATAGTGTGTGGGTCACCCTCTAAGTACACCACCCATTTGGATGACAAGGGCCACATAGGCCAAGAGGGTTGTACTGCTCTTGGGCTTAGAGGAAATGACTATTTAGGACACCCTACTGTAGCTGCACCCTCAACCTCTCAATATGATTGAATAATGATGGTTTTGTTACAGGGAAATGACGTTAAAACACTAGGCACACCACCCCATATGGATGGTGTACACATGAAAATAATCCTAATTAAACATCATGCATCTAATCACGCTTCAATTAACATCATTTCCTCTATTAATTAAATAAATCAATTTAATTAATTCACTAAACTTCATCATACTTAATTAAATAAATCAAATTATTTAATTAATCTCCTAAAGTTCCTCCATTTAATTAAATAAATCCAAATGTTTAATTAAATCTCTAAATATTCTTTATCTTCTCATTCAATTTAAATACATCCAAAAATTTAAGTTGAATGCCACAATCACCTAACATCAACTTAATTAATCAAATCTATGATTAAAACTAAGTCTAATCCATGTCACATCCTCTAGATAATCCCACTTGCACAATAAATCATTTATTTTGATTTATTGAATCTCCATTTTCTCTCAACAAGGCATAAAAGTGGAATATTCCTCCATTTCAAATCTCCCTCCAAATGAGATATGTCCTTCCAACAAGGCATTTATTTCATCTTACAAGTCATTTTTCTTTGAGCCAAGTGGCCATAACTCCATTTGACTCTCCCTCCACCTTGTCATTTGACTAATTTCAAATTTCAAATAATGGCATTTATGGGCACATTCATCAAAACATGCACATCCTTGACCCATTCACATGATGACAAGTGGCTTCTTCCTATTGGTTGGGTTTTTATCCCACATTCATCCCTTTTGCCTCTTCTCTCGTCAAATTATCCTATAAATAGAGAGGTTATCCCTCATTTTCATCATCCACAATTTGAGCATTATTATTATAGTCATTTGAGTTCATCTTGCATCTCTTTGTTGATCATCATCTTAAGGCTTAGAAAGGATTGGGAAAGGGCTCCTTTACATATCAAGGGTGTGCTGATCCACTATGGAATAGGTATGCATTATGCTTCTTTAATTTGATTTACATAATCCAAACTCTTTTGTTTTTTATGGCTAACATGCTTGTCATTGTTGTTTTTACTCGTTGGCTTCTAGTTCTGATGACAATGACTTTATTTGTTTGCTTTAATTGTTAGGAGATTTATTGGGATACTCTCCACATAATGACTCCATACCCCACCTCTATTGTAAGACTAATTTATTTGGCCATTCACTCAGTCCACACAAATTTATGTTGCAACTTTTTTTTTAGATATGCTTTGAATGCAATACCAATTAGGGAAGATAAGTGCAACATACAAAAACTTTGTGAGATGTTCCCCACTAGATTCATTAGGCAAGCGCTCACTTCCAACCATTAGCAAAAGTTTTCTATAATGGATTTTCCTAGTGAGACTGTTAGAGGAATGTATATGAATTATAAAAGCTATTTTGTAAGTGAGATTTATGAGACTATTCTGATTGTTGTTTATAAAGTTGAATCTCATGCATAATAAAGTTTCTTTTTGTGCTCCTGCCATCTCAATCCGTCTTCATCTATATGATTTTAATTGAAGAACATCATCCTCCCAAGCATATGCCACTTGATGACGTGTATCCTACGTCACTCTTCTATTTCATGCCTTTCCTTGTTCTCAACCAATTTTTATCTAGTTTTCTTTTGGTATTTCTTTAACACATTCACATTGTAAAGTTAAGGTCTATTGAACATAAGATACATGCGGTGGCAATTAAATTTGAGATTATTAACGTTCAATTTCTCAGTAAAACTGTGCCACCTTTTTGTTTATATAAGTGTGAAAAGAGTATCCTTGGGGGGAATAGAGTGCAGTAAACAGTAATACACCCATTAGAATTTGTGCAATTGACTCGTCTAGAAGAATGTGAGAGGATGTATACCCACAAGTCTTGCATAAATGACTGAGTTCATTAACATATAAGCCACTAGAATTTTGTATACATTGTTGTGCCTTTCATAGGTGCTTCAACTTCAATAAGTGTAAATTCATGATAGGCTTGTACAACACTCCATTAAATTCGCCACTTCTTTTATTGCTATGCGCCCACTGCTCAAACGTACAATATTTTAAATCTGTAAATTCTAGTTAGGCCTCTAAGATTAAATCTCATATCAGACCATCATTATGAAATAAATTAGAAATTAAAGGCCAGGTGAAAGATTTCTTGTGAGTTGAAAAGTAAATGCGAATGGGTAGTGGTGATATTTACTGTTGTTGCGATTGTCACTTGTCTTATTATTGTTGTACGCAAATCAACCCTGTACATAGAGGCACCTACCAATAATTCGAGCATTCTTTATAAGTTTCATTTAATTTTTGATTTTCCTATCATATTGTCATAAATTTCTCGTCTCAACTATCTTTTATAGCACGCATTAATATCACACTGAGATAAAAAGCTTGCATATCAACAAAGTGGAGAAATGAATGAGGGGAAGGTACAATTTCTCTCTGTAAAAGATCTGGGGGCGTGATTTGCTGCTAGCTAAAACTGATTAATTTTTTTTTCTCCCGATTAATTGTAATACATGACAATCAACTTCATATATGACATATGTTTTTGATCATTGCTGACTTGCAGAAAGGAAAAGCTGTCAATTATTGCCTCGATGCTAGTATGAAAACCCATTGTTGATCATTTAGTATAGTAGATAAAAAATTATCTTTCTCACAATCTTTGTTGGCTACAATAGGGGTATTATAACTCTTTTCAATTAATAAGTGTGGATGTTGGGAAATTCGGTTTTACACCTACCAACTGCATTTATTTAAAATTTTCTGACGCTTTCCAAAGCTCTCTTGTGCAGATCCTACATTATGAAAAATGTTGTGGAAGTCAGTTTTACACCTGTTGGTTGCATTACTATAAACGCCTTTACTTGTTGCTTCGTACGACCTACCAAATGCATTTGCTTATAAGTTTTTCTTACTGACTTTTACATACCTTGCTAATGGTATTTGCTTGAAAGTTGTTTACGCCTTAGTCTATTGCATAGGTCTTGCAATCATTTCACTCTAGCAAAGAACAGTATAAATCGGCTTTACACCTGCTATTGCATTAAAGTTTCTTTATTCGTGGGTACTTACCTTTGTATCTCACAGGCGGTTTCATAAGTAATCATCACTGTTCCTTAAAAATAATTAAATATAATAATAGGTAGAGATAAATGTGCTGAAGTCTACTGCCTCCCACTCTTAAATAGGTGTATGATCTTTTCTTTGATATTAGATGATTATGCGTTGATTTCCTCATTTGTTATTAACAGGTGCATAAAGTGGTAGGTGGAGCTTGCTTGTTTTTCATCATTTTATTGCATTAAATGACACATCTTCTGCAAGTATTTCTAGATACACAATGGTTATCTATTTGATTTCAGAGAGATGATTTATAATAAATGAGAAACAACCCTTTCATGTTGTAGAAAATAATAATTCTTCATTTTATATTCACAAGATTGACTCACATTTGATGGGTTCACTATACCCACTATTTTATATGCTGGCATTATAGACTTTATACATTCCGTATAAACTATTTAATGATATGAACAATACACAAATCAAAATTCGTGGTGTTTGATGAGTGGTTGACAAATTAGAAAATTTAGAAATATTAAAGTCTTTTAATGAAGTTGCCTCGTACGATAAGAAAAGTTTTTTCATTGAAGAGTGGGAATTGAGGTTGCATCTGATCAACACATCTATTGATGTAGAAATTCAATAACCAAATGGATCTAACAATATATTGTACTTTTTACTACATTTCGACTCTTGTTTGATTTGTTTGTATGGGGTAAAAATAGAGGAATGCATGATCATTTGTTAGGCTTCAAGCACATTAAGGAGGTCATCAATAAAGATTTATTGTGAATTTAGGAGGTTATCAATGCATGATTTAGGCTTTTTATAAATTTTAAAGGAAAAGGAACTCTTGCATTAAAATTTATCATTGAATGCATTCATTTTGTATTCATTATGCTAAATATTATCATAAATCTCATCTCTAAGATTTTAATTTGTGACGTTTATAGGTTGGCATTGAAGATGGACATCGGATTTGAACAAAGTCGAACTAATTAGATTTGGAAAAAAAGTTTAAAATTAAGACTTGAAAAATCATTTTTTAATGCTTGTTATGATGATCTAGAGCTTCCATTTTCTACTCTCATTTTCTATTTTAAACCAACTCACCTTTCTTTTGGGGTTTAAAATTAATCACTAATTTGATCTTTTTCAAGTTGGATTAAAATTAAACCTTAGAAACTTACTAAACTTCAATTTGGGTTCTAAAAAATTGACAAACAAACTCTCACATTTTGATTTCGGGGTTTTAAAAAGAACTCAATTTTTCCTTTAGAAATTAAAATGAACATGTGCATTTGACTTGTTTTGTAATATTTTTCACAAAGTAATATCATTGAAAATATGTACGCGCTTTGCTCGCGCCTCACGACGATCTTGAGAATCAAAAGTCTTTTTCCGATATTAAGTTGTCAAAAAGATTGCCTCCACATTTCAATTTGGGATTAAAAATTGAACAAGTCTTGCGAGTGTGAGTGGAACATATTGTGTGTGTTCTCTCTTTGTTTCTCAACAAAGATCAATCGAACTATGAATATGTTTGCTCACTTTTGTTTATCTTAGAGGGCTTTCCTGGTGGGAAAAAGTAATCACCCCAAGGAACGACTCAAACAGATGACAAGCTAAACGCCAAGCTGCTCCCAACTAGTATATAAATTTGAGTGTCTCAACATTATAGGAGCTCCTACGGACAATTAGGTGATACTCTTTATTGGGTTGATCTTGCCTCTCATGTGGCCTTCTGAATGAGTGACTTGATTACGAACCAAATTGTGCAAAGGCCAAAATCCTTTCTATTTGTTGGTGCAAAGGTCATGTATTTTGAAGCCACCCCATGTAACATGCGGTTCTACTGTAGAAATGAAAAGTATGTCATGGGAGTTTCATGGGTACTGATGCTAGGCTAACCCGAGAATCAAATGCACTGTAAGGGGGAGCCTATGTGGTCAAGCATCTAATCATCCGCACTAAATATGTGCAACTAGATTTATCCAAGTGGGAACCCAACAAATATTGTATTTTCATCCTAGGATTGTACATGTTCTTGGAATCAAAAACACATTGCTTTGATTGAAAACATTTGAAAACAAACATTCACAAGATCTTTAAAATTTCAAACCCTTTAGGGAAGAATATACCTTTAACGAATTCAAGCACTCTTTCTTGTCCTAGGGATAGAGGCATCTAAGTGCTTGGGTTCTATCATCATTTGTTTTCACTAAAGTCAACAATAGAATTCTGGAAGTTCATTCTTGAATTTTAAAGATTGTAGGTATTGTTTGTTGAGAGGCACTTGTGAGAGAAGAGAGAAACAAAGAGATCCTTTGTATCATTGTATTTTCAATAAACAAAGAAGAATTTGGTGCTCCTTGAAATTGGTGTTTCAAAATGAGGGGTTGGTGCTCCTTGAGTTGGTGCTTAGAAATTAGCCTATAAGGAATTGTTAAAAGTGGTTTTTAAAATATAAGCCTAGAAAGGCAGTAGTTTAGGAGTGGTTTTTCTACCCCAGGAGGGTTTTCCACTCGACATATCTTGTGTCACTTTGCTCATATGTGCATCCACTGATTCATTGTGTGAATTATTTGTTATGCTATGTTTCACTGTCATACTTCTCATTACAGTTATATGTGATTGCATTCAATATATGGATGAGTTAATCATTGATAAATAAGAGGATAAATCTGCTTTGTTTCATTTTATGTAAAATTTGTTAAATCAGTTTATGAAACTGATTCACTCCTCCTCTTAGTGTCTTTTTCACTCCAACAATCCCACCAACAAACTCTTGGAAACTTTGGAAACATCATTTATGGTAAAATTCTTGGAAAAATCAAAATCATCTTGTTTGATTAGATATGTGGGGATGAATCCTTCTTCACATGTTTGACTGAATTATCGATCTTTGTGAACAAGTTTACCTCTTGATAAAATCCAACATCTTGGGGTCTAGGACTTCATTATCCAAAATCACTTTGTTTGACTAGGGGTGTCTTGATGAATCCTTCTTGACACACTTAGTCAATTTATCCTCTTGTGTACAAGTTCACTCTAGGACAACACAACCTCCTAGAGTTTACAAGTTCATTATCCAAATTAATCAATCAAAATCCAATCAAATCAAGTCCTACATTTTAGCATCTCCCTCAAGGTTCTTCAAGAGTTTCATCATCCATATCATCCATCTTTCATTTATCTCATCCTAATCATCACTTTGATCCTTAAATTATCCTAGTTCTTCTCTTCTTTGAGCCTAAAGTTTAGACCAATCTAAGGGGTTAGAGGTTCATCTCTTACATTCCTGAAAATTGATCTCTATTTTATGGTTCAAACTCGATCTCAATACAAGAAGAACATGGAGCAAAACAAAGAAACATCCACTTCGAGTGATCTAAGTCAAACTAAAACAACATTCAACCCTATGATATCCATTGACCTCCCAATCAACCCTCCTCCAATACCTCAAAATCCTCAAGAGGAAGGTCAAGTGGAAGACATCACCAATAATTTCTTAGGGATGACACAAGATGAAATCCTTGAGATGGTGCAAAATCCTGAAAATCATCAAATTTTCAATGCTATGATGAAGTTATATCCCTCCCAATACATGCTTGAGTTAGCGAAAGAAGGGGCTAAACTCCCTTCCAACTATGACCTAAGCACTATTGTGGAAAGATCTCTTGGGATCATTCCCTCAACTTCATTCATGCTTCCATTCCAAAGCGTCACTCAAGACATCCCATAGATCACATCATCCATTGCTCCAACCCCACCAATTGTTAGAAAGGGAAGCTCATTGCTTCATGCACTTCAAACACATCCCCTTGTGAGAAACCGAGATTTGAATGTGAACACCACATTCAATCAATCCATCCCGGTAAATCCATTACACCCATATGTTTCGCTAACATTCCATGATTCCACCAATCCAACCACTTTTCATGAAACACAAAATTATCCTCTGGATATGCAAACCTCTCTCCCTACCTCACAAGGAGAAGGTGATCTGTTTGGAGCCGAAGGAATCTCTGATCCATCATCATCACTTCAAGGGAATGTGCCACCTATATTTTTTCCATTTCCACCTCTACCACTTACCTCCATATCACCCCTTGGGTTGGGTCTTCCTCCTCTACCCACCATCAATCAATCAAATCAAAACACAATATCAAATCCTCCTATCTTGCCATCGATATCACAACAACAAATGACAACAATCCAAACAACCCCAATAGTAAACACATCCACCACTCCTCAAGTCTCTCAAAGCATGGTTTCCAAAGGACCAAGCATCTCGATCACAACATCCACAACTCAAACCTCGATCATCAACACGACTGTTCCACTTGTTTAGAACGGGTGCCTCAACTTCTGGCTTGGACCTTTGAAAGACTTGGTGAAATTTCATTCATTCCATGCCTCTACTTCTCTACCATAGAGATTCCTTCATTGAGGTGCGGTCTGGTGGTTTACCACCTTACCGTGGGCCTCTGACAGTCTGGCCATGGTTGCACAGTTTCCAGACAGCGGTGAAGGCTAGCGAACAAACCAACGGTTACCGCCCTACTGTGGGTGGTGTGAAGGGAAGCCACGGTGGGTGCGGTAAGGGTCGATGGTTAGCTGGACGCTACCGCCTTACCACAGGCAGTGATCTACGTAACTGCGGTGGCCATGGTAAGCAGGTAGTAGTTTGCAAAGATTGCTTACCACCCTACTACGATGGCTTGTTGGCCATGTCGCGGTGGCAAGGTATGTCATTGGCGGTCAGCCAGAGCGGTCACTGCCACACCATGGGGTGGCTTGACGAGCATAGCAGTAGCGTGATAAGCCACAATGGTCAGCCGAGCGGTAAGCACCATACCACAGGAGGTTGACCCGAGCTTCGCAGTGGTGCGGTGAAGGTAAGAAGAGCTCAGAGCTTAGGTAGTAGACTTTGACTCGTGGTCAATGTGATGGATGAATGGAAGGGCGATGTGTGGTAGGTTCTGATTGGCGGAAGACCAAAATGTTAAAGACAATAAATGTTGGTCGAGTTGGGCTGGTGACAAAATCTGATTTAGGCAATGAAGTTAATACTTGGGCAACCTGATGTAGAGAAGATCAGTCTGAGAAGATCAAATTGCTTGATTGTGTGGATAATGCATCATGAAGTCTTGCGATTGGTTGAAATATTGAATGATGTAAGACTTGTATAGTTGATTACATTATTAAAATAAGTCAATCATAGGGTGATGGTGATGTAAGAGTTGAAGAGTAACTTAGTCGAAGTTAGATGTTTTTTTTTTGTATTCATTGTATGCTGAGAAAGCATGGTAACTATAAGTGCATGATACTCAACTGCTGTTGTGAGATAACTATCAGAGAGTGAGGACTGTGAACTTTGTATGTAATATTTTTCTTGTTGTAATACAAAGTGTCTTCTGTTGGTGTGGTGGGTTTTTACCTGAAAGGGTTTTCCCATGTAAATTTGGTGTTATTTGTGATTGTTCATTTTTTTTTATCTCTCTTATTCTGTATGTGTTCATCTCAATGGTTTTTTAAGAAGATTTAGAACCTATTTTTACACTTCTCCTCTGTTGTATTAGTGTTAGGGAAGTTGTTCCACAATGCATCTTCTCCCTTCAAGTGGTATCAGAGCTTGGCCAATTGTGTTATCCTTGTTAGAAACGTTGGTTTTTTGTGCTAATACTGTTCTAGTGGGAGTCTTGCAAAGTTTGAACTTGTTTCTGTCTAAGATGGTGAGTACATCAGTAGAGATTGAAAAATTCAATGGCAGCAACTTTGAGTTATGGAAACTCAAAGTGGAAGACTTACTTGTGGATAAAGACCTCTAGGTTGTAGTGTCTGGAACTATGCCACAAGGTATGAAGCAAGAGGATTGGGACCTTACAGATAGAAAGATGAGAGTTCTGATAAGACTTACTCTGATTGATTCTATACTCTTGAATGCCCATGAGGAGAAGTCTAGAACTTCATTATGGAAGAAGCTTGGTGATATTTATCAAGGAAAGTCTTTGGTAAATAAGTTATTCCTGAGAAAGAAGTTATACTCCTTGAAGATGGAGGAAGGTGCATCTATTGCAGACCATCTGAACTCGTTTAACACGAGTGTTTCTTAGTTGGAATCTATTGGTGTAAAGATTGAGGAGGAGGATCGTTGCATGCTGCTGTTATGTTCGTTACCTGACACTTGGGATCATCTTGTGATGGCTATTGGAAGTAAGACCAATACTTTCAAGATGGAAGATGTTGTTGCCTCACTATTGTCTGAAGAGATGTGAAGGAAGTCTTCAGAGATGGCCAAAGAGGCCCTTATTGGTCGAGGTAGATAGAAGGAGAAAGGCAAGAAGAAGGACAAGAAGTCTAAATCTAAATCTGGAGGGAGATCAAAGTCTCCTAGTAAAAATTCCAAGGTGAAATGCTGGAATTGTGGGCGGCCTGGTCATATCTAAAAGGATTGTAATGAGAAGAAGAAGAAGAACACTTTAGACAATGACTCTTCTCAGAGTGATGTAGATGCCTTCATTGAAGCCTTGGCAACTCAAGCATCAGATGATGTCTAGCTGGTTGAACTGGGTACATCCTTTCACATGACGTCTCATAGAGACTGGTTCACTAAGTACGAGAATTATGATGGTGGAAAGGTGTACCTAGCGAGTGATTCAACACTGTATATTGTTGGTCATGGAAGAGTCAGAATTCAATTTCCTAATGGTAGATTCAAAGGGATTGATGGCATACTGCACATACTAGGTTTGGCTCATAATCTACTTTCTGTCAATAAGCTAAATGATGCTGGTGTAGAAGTTTCTTTCTTAAGTAAAGGATGTAAAATGGCTAGAGGTGCAATGGTGCTAGCTAAGGGTGTTCGTACTGGTACTTTGTACAAGCTAGATGAACTTCTTGTTCAATGTAATAGCACTTTTGTAAATTCAAGCAAAGCTGCTCTTGAAGAGAAAGATGAAGATGCTTCTCTGGATGCAAATGCGATGGAGGTAAAACTCCCAGTAGAGAAGACTATGATGTGGCATCATAGACTCGGTCACATAGGTGAGAAATTTTTAAAAACCTTGAAGAATAAAAATATTGTAGAAGGGCTTGATGATTGTAACCTTGAGTTTGATTTTTGCGAACACTGTATTTATGGAAAATAACACTGTGTTTCATTTTATTCGAGTCCTCATAAATCTTTTGGTGTGCTAGATTATGTTCATTCTGATGTGTTTGGTCTAGTTAATCTTCCTTCATTATCAAAGTCTAGATATTATGTTTCTTTTATTGATGACTTTTTGAGAAGGGCATTTGTATACTTTCTTAAAAGTAAAT
This sequence comes from Sequoiadendron giganteum, assembly GCA_007115665.2. Taxonomy (NCBI): domain Eukaryota; kingdom Viridiplantae; phylum Streptophyta; class Pinopsida; order Cupressales; family Cupressaceae; genus Sequoiadendron; species Sequoiadendron giganteum. The sequence continues at coordinate 233,619,072 of CM021100.1, read as the reverse complement.
CATAAGTGTTCATTCGGTTTAAAGAATTTAAAATTTTGGTTGAGAATCAGACTGGAAGGAAAATTAAATGCTTGAGGATGGACAATGGTTGTGCATTTTGTTCTGCAGATTTCAATAGGTACTGCATAGATCATGGGATTAAAAGGCATGCAACTACACCTTATACTCTACAACATAATGGAGTTGGTGAAAGGTTGAACATGACGTTGATGGAAAAGGCAAGGAGTATGCTGAGCAGTGTTGGTTTGGAGTAGAAGTTCTGGGCTGAGGCTATGGCTATATCATGTTACCTGGTAAATCATTCTCCTTGCTCTGCTCTTGTTGATAAGACATCTTTGGAAGCGTGGTCTGGTAAGAAGCCCTCTCTAAGGCATGTTCATGTTTTTGGCTGTGAGGCATATGCATATGTGCCAAATGAGAAAATATCAAAGTTGGATAAAAAGGTTGTTAAATGTATTCTCATTGGCTGTGGCATTGGTGTGAAGGGATACAAGCTTTAGAATATTGTTACTGAGAAGGTTCTGTATATTAGAAGCGTGATATTTCATGAGCTGAAACCTTCAGTAAGTGATCCACATCTCGAGACAAATCAGAGAGAAAAGAAGAATGATGCAGTTGTGATTCCTCAAACTCTAGAAAAGGAAGAACTGCATGGTGCACCTAACACTAAGGAGAGTTCAAGCAGCTCTGAGATTTCCAAATATGAAGAACCAAAACCTCAGTAAGTAAGAAGGTCTACATGTGAAAAATGACAACTTGATAGGTATGGTTTCTCAATGTTAGATTCGAACTGTGCCTATGCCTTGATTACTAGCATTGATGAGCCTAGAACTGTAAAAGAAGCAATCAACATGTCTGATTCGAATTCCTGGTTGGAAGCCATGAATGAAGAAATGGATTCATTGAAAAAGAATGAAACCTGGGTTTTGGTACCTTTTTCCTGAAGGGCAAAATCCTGTTGGTTGTAAATGGGTATTCAAGAAGAAGACTGGTCTTGATGTCAGTGTTCAAAAGTATAAGGCAAGGTTTATTGCAAAGGGATTTCCCAGATAGAGGGAATTGATTATGGAGATATTTTTTCCCCTTTAGAAAAGTTGACATCTATTAGATTTCTGTTGTCATTGGCAACATCATATGACTTAGAAATTGAACAGATCGATGTGAAGACAACGTTTCTCCATGGTGAGATGGAAGAAGATATTTATATGTCCCAACCTGAGCACTTCATTGAAAAAGGTAAAAAAAGTCTGGTCTGTAAATTAAAGAAATCTATGTATGGTTTGAAGTAGTCTCCTAGAATGTGGTACCATAAATTTGACACATTTGTGTTGTCTATGATATTTGTGAGATCAAAATCTGATCATTGTGTTTATTATAAATCTGAAAAATGATCGTGTGTTTGTTATTACCTTGTACATGGATGATATGTTGTTAATTGGAAATAACAAGTCTATGATTTCTTATCTTAAATCTTAGCTATCTGCAAAGTTCAAAATTAAATATCTAGGTGCAACAAGGTACATTTCGAGAATGGAGATAACTAGGGACAAAATGAGCTTAAAGCTCTGGGTAAGTCAGAGTAAGTATGTTGATACAGTTTTGGAGAGATTTGGTATGAATGATTGCAAACAACTAGTTGCTCCAGTTATGCAGGGAACAAGACTATCTGTTGAAGACTATCCAAAGTCTATTATTGAGATGGGGGACATGACTAGGGTGACATATGTAAGTTTTGTTGGTAGTTTAATGTATGCGATGGTTTGTACAAGGCCAGACATTTCCCAAGTAGTGGGAGTTCTCAGCTGGTTTATGGAAAATCCGGGAAGATCACATTGGGATGCTATGAAGAGAGTGTTCAAATATTTAAAAGGGACTTTAGAATATGCTTTGTGTTACCATGGTAGTTTGGTTGCATCAAAGAGAACACTCAACATTTGTGGATATGTGGATTCTGATTGGGCAGGGGACATTAACAATAGAAGATCCACCAGTGGATATACATTTATGTTAAATGGTGGTGCAGTCAATTGGATGAGCAAGCGACAAGCTATAGTTGCTTTATCCACTACAAAGGCTGAGTACATGGCAACAACACACACCTGGAAGGAAGCAATTTTGCTGAGAAGATTGTGCTTTGATATTGGTTTCAATGCAGGGAATATCAAAATTTTCTATGACAGTCAGAATGCCATTTGTTTGGCAAAGAACCTGACTTTCCATGCCAAGAAAAAGAACATTGATGTGTAGTATCACTTCATGAGGGATATGGTGGAATATGGAAAGATCTATCTTGAAAAGGTCAAACTTTGAAGAATTTTGTAGATGATTTAATGAAGCCAGTAAGCATTGACAAGTTCAAATGGTGCATGGATTTGATGGGCATTGGGGCCTATGATCGTCAATAATTTTTCTAAGTCTAGAGGAAGTTGGAAGTCTTCCTCAAGTGGGAGCTTGCTGGGAATGGGTGCCTCAACTTCTGGCTTAGACCTCTAAAAGACTTGGAAAAATTTCATTCATTCCATTCCTCTTACCGCTCTACCACAAAGATTCCTTCATTGAGGCGCGGTCTGGTGGTTTACTGCCTTACCGTGAGCCTCTAACAATCTAGCCATAATTGACAGATAGTGATGAAGGCCAACAGACAGATCAACGGTTACTGCCCTACTGCGGGCGGTGAGAAGCAAAGCCACGATAATCCGCCAGTGGTAAGGGTCGACAGTTAGTTGGCTGCTACTGCCTTATCGTAAGCAGTGATCTCTGTAACTACAGTGGCCATGATAAGCAGCTAGCGGTCTATGAAGACTGCTTACTACCCTACTGCGATGGCCTATTGGCCATGTCGTGGTGGTGCGGTAAGCTGTTGGCGGTTAGCTAGAGCAGTCACTGCCAAAATGTGAGGTGGCTTGATGGGTGTAACGGTGGCATGGTAAGCTGCGGTGGTCATCCAGGCGGTTACTGCCATATTGCGAAAGGTTGACCTAAGCTCGGTGGTGGTGTGGTGAAGGTAAGAAGAGTTCGGAGCTAGGGTAGAAGCCTTTGACCTGTGGTCAACACAATGGACGAATGGAAGGGTGATGGGTGGCAGGTTCTGATTGGCCGAAGATCAAAATGTTAAAGATAGTAAATGCAGGTCAAGTTTGGTTGGTGATAGAATCCGATTTAGGCAATGAAGTTAATGCTTGGGCAACCCGATGCAGAGAAGATTAGTCAGAGAAGATCAAATTGCTTGATTGGGTGGGCAATGCATCATGAAGTCCTGCAATTGGTTGAAATATTGAATGTGATGTAAGACTTGTACAGTTGATTACATTATTAATAGAAGTCAATCATAGGGTGATGGTGATGTAAGAGTTGAAGAGTAACTCAGTCGAAGTTAGATGTGTTTTTTTTTTTGTATTCATTGTATTCTGAGAAAGCATTGTAACCGTGAGTGCATGATACTCAACTACTGTTGTGAGATAACTATCAGAGAGTGAGGACTATGAAATTTGTATGTAATATTTTTCTTACTGTATTACAAAGTGTCATCTCTTGGTGTGGTGGGTTTTTTACCCAAAAGGGTTTTCCCAAGTAAATCTGGTGTTATCTGTGATTGTTATTTTATGTTTATCTTTTTTATTTTGTATGTGTTCATCTCAGTAGTATTTTAAGAAGCTTTAGAACCTTCTTTTCACTTCTCCTCTATTGTATTAGTGTTAGGGAAGTTGTTCTGCACTGCACCTTCTTCCTTCACCGCTCATCACAATGGTCAACACCATTCCTAATCCACTGCCATCACCACCAAAACACATGGAAAATTCATTCAGCATTGTGTTGCAAGCTACTCAACAAGCTATCTATCAAAAGGCAATTGAAAATCAACAGGCTTCCCAACTAGTTTCTTAGCAAGTGTAAGAAAAATTAGTGGCACAATAAGCTGCACAAGTTGTACAAGCTGCACAAGCCACACAAGCTACTCAAATTGTACAAGCAGTCCAACAAGTGCATGCTCAAGCCCAAGCCCAATATCAAGCTCAACAAGCACAAGCACAAGCATAGTACCAAGCACAATTGCAAGTAGCCCAACAAAGAAGCATATCAATAAGCCTTGCAAGATTATCAAGCACAATAGCAGGCGGCTCAACAACAAGCCCAACAACAAGCTTTGTTGGTGTAACAATAACATGACCAACAACAAGAATTGTTGGCACAACAACAACATGACCAATAACAAGCGTTGTTGTCTCAACAACAAACATAGGTATTACTCGCTCAAAAAAGCTTACAACAGACTCACACCAATGTCCCACCCATCAATCCAACACCTCAAAACATGTTCACCCCACGTCTTAATCCATAAGGTGATGTGACAACACAAATTAGATTGCTCTCACATCAAGTGCTTGATCTTCAATCAAGAAAAATAACAAGGACACCTAGCAATCTGTGTCCCTATCCTTTCAATAGGAGCTTAGCAATGGTACCATTCCCAAAGAGATTCAAAATCCCCAAATTTGACAAGTATCATGGGATAGGAAACCCTGCAAATCACATCAAGGATTTCCAGGTACATTGTATGGAGGTCACATACAATGACACTTATCTAATGCAATTTTTTCCTAGAAGCTTGGTTGGTCTTGCCATGGAATGGTTTTATCGTTTGCCTACTGGCATTAGAACATTCCAAGAAATCAAAGATGCATTCCTCTATAATTACGCATTCAACATTGGCGTAGATGTTAGTTTAGAGGAACTTTCAATGCTCAAATAGGGAAAGAGGGAATCACTCGCTTCCTTTCTCCAACGATGGTGATCCAAGGCCAATAGGAGCAAGTGCGTCATGCCAGAGGAACAACAAATCTGCACCATCATCACGGATCTGGACAAAACTTGGAATTCTACCTAAAGATGCAATGCATCATCATATATAACCAATTGATCCCTAAGGTGCTTAACATCGAGAAAGACCTTATCACACAAGGGGGCACACCTACCTATCTTGAACATCAAGATAATCACCCATCCACCAGTTATAATGAGAAACCTCACACATGAGCGAAGAACAAGAATGTCACCAATGATGGAGTGGTCGATGCCAAGGTCATTATCAATGGTCCAAAGCAAAATAATCAAACACATCATCAACCACAAAACAATAATCACAATAACACGTAAGCAAATACAATTGTACACAACTAAAAATGGTCATTATAAATCAAGCCTGTTAATTAATTAAATATGAATTATTTAATTAATATTCTAAAGTCATCTACATATAAATAAATTCAATTATTTATTTATACCGTTCACCTTTCTAATTCTTCTAGCTTAATTAAATAAATAAGTTTATTTAATTTTCATCATCTTCTTCTTAATTAAATTAAATAAATTCCATAATTTATTTATATTAATTATCATATTATTCTAAGTTTGAATTTTCAAATAATGAAATATTCTTCTAAATTCATTTTCTACATTTAATTAAATATTCTAAAATATTTAATTAAAAACTTTCTTCTCTTCATTTAATTAAATATTCAAAAATATTTAATTAGAAACTTTATTCTCTTCATATAATTAAATATTCAAAACTA
>CM021100.1:233516539-233611932 GCA_007115665.2 Sequoiadendron giganteum | reverse complement strand
CACTGTGGCAACTGACTCTTGGAGGTGCTTAACCTTCTATTCTCTCGTGGTCACTCCCAAGTCGATGGTGGAGACGTTGTAAGTTATACCTTTCTCTCCAACCATCGGTGTTGCTATTTGTACTGTCCTTGACCCTGAGACATCCATGGTTACTTTTGACCTGACCTTTGGCTTCTTCACCTTTTTGGTGCTCATTTGTGCTCTAGCCATAATGGCTTCCAGCCTTGCCTTGGGGTCTTTCAAGGTAGGAGTCCTTTGCTTTAGTTGCCTTTGCAGCCAGTCGGGTACTTGGGGTTCTTCCCCTGGTGGTTCACTTCGAGTCCCGTTGTCCTCTTTCTCAGGTTCAACGGTTCTAACAACAAGAGCTTTCTCTTTTGTTTTGACATCTTCCTTCTCCTCATCAGAGTCTTGTCTGAACGCTTCATGTTTAGCGGAAGACTCGGGATGCAACCACTCTTTGGGTGAGTCTTTCTTTTTAGCTTCCACCTCTTCTTCGTTTAGAATATACTTATGTTCCTTGAGGTTCTCCCCTTGTTTTTCCTCGTGGAGGAACACTTCCTTGTCAGGCTCTAGGGTTTGGCCATGTCCCTCGATTGGAGACCTATTGCCCTCAGTATCTGGAGCAGCAATTACTTCTTCTTGTGCAAGCCGGTCCTTAGCCTCTTTATCCTCAATTTCCTTGAGCTGCTTCCCCCACTCTGCATTGAGCTTAGGATCATTGGAATCTTGGATCAATTTAGCATCGATGTCCTCACCGCTCTCACTAGAAGATTCATAGGCCACCTCATCAATCTCATGATGCTCAAACAAGGGGTGTTCTTGATACTCAAACTCCTCGTCCTCTGGTGCTTTCTTAGCTTCCAACTGCTATCGTTCAAGCTTATCTGATATCTGCATAGTTGCTTTCATCTTCAGTGATTCAGTAGAGGGGGAGGGAGTTGGAGCACAGGCCATAGCCTGAGCTATTGTAGCTTGGACCATAGGATTGGTGAGCATTCCTAAAAGCTCAGATGGCACATTCTGCATGTACTTCACAAAGGACTCAGGAAGGCTAAGGGTAGGTGTCGTAGTAGCAGAAATGGAAGGGAGGGAAGGAGACATAGAAGAAGAGGACATTAGTGAAGTAGTGGCAGATGATGAATCCATGAGAATAACTTGCAATGTTGGAGGAGTGGGAGCGAGATGGACGAAGATGTCCGTCACAGGCGGGGAGGAAGCAGAGGCTGTAAGCGGAGCATGAGGGATAGGGGAAACAATAGCGGTAGTAGTAACAATGGTAGGAAGGGACCTTGGTGAGCTAGACCCTCCCTTATTGATCTCAAGGGACGGGCCCTTGGCTACCATTGTTGTCCCCGTGCTGCCAGTTATTTTCCTTCTCTTCTTGGAAGGTTCAGGCTCAGAAGCCTTACGAGCATAAACCTTTGGTTTGGGCAACTGTTCACTAGCCTCCTTTCTTTTCTTGGTCTTGATTGATGGTGGGGTCTTGGATGTCTCCCCAGTTGCAGCAACAGCTGCTCCACCCTCAGAACCACTTGGTTTACTCATATGCTCGCTTGCAAGTTTGATGAATGTTAGGATGACCCCTTGTTTCAATTGGGCCACCCTCTTGTCAATCCATGCCCTCATTCAGATTTCAACGAGCCTAGTGAGTATATTAACATCATCCAGCTTGGGCTCGTTCTAGTCAATTGGAGGCAGCGGCAAGTTGGAAACTGCATCATATCCTAGATCCACAACTGTGTCCACATCTTCCTCCAGCTGGTCAGGGACCGGACACAAGTTCACCCTTCGCACATAAATAGCGGTCATGCGCATGTAATGTCATAGCCATACCTCAAGATCATCTTTGTAGTTTGCCCAGAAGTCCTCGATGTTGTGGAGGTGGGCGTATTCACGTCCCAGTGCCTTTCTGACGTGACCATAAGGGTCCATTTGTGGCCTTGCCATGTATTGTTCAAAGTTATACTCGGCTAACTCCTTTAAATATCCTACACACTGGGAGGTATGGATCTTATACATCCCCTAACCAAGGTAAATGGGGTAGGCAGGGCCTGCCAAATGTTTCTCGCTCAGGAGGTTATGAATGAGTCATAGCTATCGAGTCAGCTCCAATAGGATGATTTGGTCATTCGGATACCGGGGTAGCTTATTTGGTCTTTTAGTGAATCCTTGAGTGCATATGTATGTAAACTTGGGGAACTGGATGTACCAGAAGGCATACTGCCTAAGGAGGGCCCTGGCACTATGGGATATCCTTCTATGAAAATCCCCTCCTGAGGATCGGATGATGTGAGCAACGAATGCATCGTTCACCCTGCAGTAGTCTCTTTTAAAGTTCCAGAACTACAACTGGGGGTACTTGTCATATGGTTTGAGCTCTGGCCCTGATGGATTACTGGGCATCATTGTCAACCTCTGATAGTGTCGCTGATTGGTGAGGGAATACACCAAGTAGGAAGTCATGAAGAATTTGGTGGTTTTCTTCACAGTGGTAAACTGCTCGTGGAAGCAATCACTGATTATCTCACCCTAATAGAAGGTGGTGCCCTTACCATGGAGGACCTACTCTATGAAATATAGCATCCATTCTTGGAAGAAGGCCGCACCGGGTAGGCCCATCACTCAGCTAAGTAGAGTTACGAGGTCATGGTAGTCCTCGAAGAAGTCATTGCGAAATAGCTCCTGAGGAAGCTTCCCAACACTACCTCGTTTGTCCTTCAACCAGTACTGGTTGATAAGCCTCTTGCACCCCAATGGGTCCTGTTCCCACAACTGTTTGCATTCTTCCATGGTGGGGATCTCCATGCTCTGAAAGGTCAGAATGTGGAAGGTTGTCGTTATACCTGACGGAGACATATTTGTAAGGATAATCCCGTCATGGTCCACTATGGTTCTAGTATCAGGTTGGTATGCATCCACACACGCCATTACCAATTTTGGGGCCACTAAGGTCGGCGGGAAGCCTGCAGCCTTAGCGATTCCACTGCTCTTTATCGATCTTGCATTCTCCGTTTTGGGGTTCATTCTGACCCTCTCTGTGAATTCATCAACATCGACCTGTCTGATGTTGGTATCTGAGACATCCCGCCAAAGGGTAGTGATCTTGGATTGAATAGGGACCCCCTGGAACTTGTATTTCATTAAGTCTCTATCTTCCTTGCCCCTTGGTGGCTTGGCTATTCCTTTTCCTTTCTTGGAAGCACCAGAAGTCTCGGCGGCGGATTCCATAAATCCTGCACAAAAGGCGTGAATTAGCAATGATGAGCTTGAAAAAACGGCCACCGACAAATCCCTGCATATCAAGATTAGTTTGACAATCATAATTCATATTCCATAATCATGCAAGTTGGATACTTCATTATTTAGAAAGCAGTGTAAACAATCTAGAGTTCCTAGGTCGGAATTCCCTGGGCAAAATGTCGTTTGAAAGGCCAAAATGAGGATGGAACTCCCAAAGGCACTTCCCGAGATTGTATTTGAAGATTTGAGGTTGGATGTGAAGGAAAACCTAATTTTAGCAAGTGGGTCGAAATCTGTTTTGGATTTGGAGGTCATTTGATCCCTTATTTGGAAGTTCGGGTATCAGCTGGAGGAAAGCCGCCTAAAACGGCGCAGAGGACACAAAATTCCGGTAGTCAGAATTCGGGTCTCGAATTGCCATCGTTGGGAAGCAGCTAAGGATCGACCATTGGGAATGGCAGAATGGAAGCGGAAATCCAAAGGGGGAATTCCAATGGGTAGTCCCTAGAAGTGGTCAGAGGGTTCAGGAAAGCTAGGTGGCAAACAAAGCACCGGGACTCGGAGTTCAGGAAGTTGTCCCGAATTCGCCGTCGAGATGGCGCCGGTGAAATGAAATCCCGAGAGGGGAATTCCGGTGGTCGGAACCCGGAAGAAGCTAAGGAGCGAGAGATTTTGCCCGAATTTGGTTCCGGCGGGGAGGGGACCAGGATCTGGGAGTCGGGAAGGTGTCCCGCGAAGGCCGTTTGGAACGGCGAAGTCAAGACGGAATTCCGAAAATGAAATTCCGGAGGACAGGGTCTGGGAGAATTCGGTCGAGGGGTTCCGATTGGGAGTTGGAGGTCTTTTGAGGAGCCAGGAATCGGGTTGCGGAAAGCTACTTGGGGAAGGCCGTTTGGAACGACGAAGTCAGGACAGAATCCTGAGGACAAAATTCTGGAGAAGGAATCCCAAGAGGGGAATTCTGAGGGTTTCATTTCATCAGGTTTGACGGATTTATCAAGGTTCAGACGGAGCTCAAGGGCTTAGCGCCCAAAGTTCGAGAAGACACTTGGGCGGGGCCATTGGAATGGCAATGACGCAATGGAATCCCAGGAGGGGAATTCTGGAGGTCGGAGAATTTTGAAATTTTAAGTTGTGGATGGCGGCAGGAAAGGCCAGGCTCAGGAGAGTCGACGGCTATTCTAAAGAATGGCCACAGAGAGATGAAGTCCTAGATTGAATTTTTGGCCAGCTAGCGATCGATTTTCGATTTTCTAAAAGGTGGGTTTTGACTGGAAGGCATGAATTTACTTGATTTTAAACCCATTTTGCAATTTGCATACACCAAAATGCGAAATTTGACAAAAAAAAAGAGGGAGGGTGCGTGGACTGTGAACCTACCTCAAAATCTTGAAGAACGAGCAGTTGGCCGTATAGAAAACAGAGCTCAAAATGCTAGGCGGAAAACACTTGGATGCCGAAAGTTCTCCAAAATCTTCTATCACTAGCGCAATTGATAATGACGGCTGAAAAATTTATTTTTATAGCAAAACTACCATTAATTCGACATTTAATTTCTTCGTACGGTGGCAAGTGGAGTTGGTGGGTTCAAAACGTAGACAGCGGTGGGAGGACCGAAGTCCGGTTGCCAGGAAGCCATCCCACCACAGTCATCGAAACAACAGAGCTCGATAAGAAACCCGGAAGGGGAAACCCGAAAATGGCCACGGACGCTAGAAAGGGAATTTCGACAAGGAAAACCTGGATTGCACCCCAGACTTAGCAATTTTTTAATTTTTTGAAAGGGGCGACTTTGGTCAAGCTTCAAATATGGCATTGGGGAATGTGCCAACCTTTTAGGACATGAAAACGGGTACGCAAAATGAGGCAAATCAAAAGAGGATCCGATGATCGAAAAGAGGGAAGAGAGGGCCCCCATTCCGAATGACGTTCCGAACGGGGCGTGTGTGCAAAAGGCACAACAATATTATTTAATGGAAAATCAAACTACTACATTCCAATCAAAGGTGAAGGCTATAAAAATCCATATGAAACCCCTGGAAATCACACACAATCTGATTTGCAGCAGAAAATCAAAGCTTGGAGTCAATGTTCTCTCCCACACCTGCAATTTCAAAGCATTCCACAAACAATGTCTTCAATCTGCACAAATTGTGTTGATTTTTCCGCTATCAACACACTCAAATCTGTCAATCCCACAAAGGAATATCCATCTGAAGATGAGCAATGCCCTTCTTCTCTTCCTATATTTTTTTCTCTCTAAAACTGTGTTCAAAATGAATGAAATTTTATTTTATTTCTTTATGCTTTCCTGGAATGCAATTTCAATTGAATTTCAATGTCATTTGCATTCATTCCAAACTCCCCCAGGAAAATCTAGGAAAGGCAATTAAAAATTCCATTTAATATTCAATACTCAATAAAATATGTATTTTATTCTTCCAAACTTAGCCAAAATGCAATATGGGCTTTAAATGCCTTTTATGCTTTCTCAAATAAAACAAAAAATTAGATTCCTTATTCTAGGTGCCCACCTTCTGGGTTCCTATTTTTTAGGAGCTATGGAAATTTAAAATATGAGTTACAACTGGCTTTAATGGCTCCAATAAATCCACACAATAAATTTCTTTTTTTTCTGCTTTTTCAGTTTTAAATCATATTCTCCATGATTTCTCTTCACCAATTTGACCCAATTTGAAATCAAGTCCAAATTAAAATTTTCCCACATCACAAAATATTTAATTTCACACCAAAATATGGATTTCAGTAATCAACATGAAATCCATCACACCAAAATTCAAAAATAAAACTTGCAAGTTGACACATGATTGCACCGAGCCATGAATGCTCCTGCATCAAACACCCATGGTAGAAGAAAATTGATCCTATCACTTTCAAAGAGGATATCCAAGTTGAATAACCTCAGCCTCAGAAAACCATGAAGAGTCCTCCATAGGCCTCCCAAACCATTTCACCAAATACTCCATGTACTGCTTCCTCCTTGTACTTCTTTTCACCCTGCTGTCAAGAATGGCTTCAATATTTTCATTTTTTAAACTATGTGTGAGTGCTGGTGGTTGTTTTATTACTGCAACTTCATCATTTTAACCTTCATGAAACATGATCAAATTTGAAATATTACAAATTGGATAAGTATTAAGCCTATTGGGTAATTCTACCTCATATGCATTACCAGAATCATGCCTTTTCAAAATCTTGCACTGGCAAAACTTCTTCATCTTGAGATTATTGTATGTACCCAATGGAAACCTTTCTTTTCTCAAATGAACCATCACTTCATCTCCAACGTAAAATTCCTTGTCTTCTTTTCAAATCAGCATTAGTTTTGTAATAAAAAATCATTTTGTTGATATGTTTTCTCACCTCATCATGAAGAATTTTCATGTGCTCTACAAAATCTTCAGCATCTTCACTCTTTTTCACATATTTATCAAGCTTATTCAAGTCTGAAACAACTCTTGGGCTGCTGCCATAAATAATCTGAAATGGTGACATACATGTGCTTTTCTTAACTGAGTTGTTGTAGGCAAACTCAACTTTTGGTAAGACTAAATCCCATCCGTTTGGTTTGTCTCCAACCAAGTATCTCAAAAAAATTCCCAATCTTCTATTCACCACCTCTGTTTGACCATCTGTTTGAGGATGGTATGCTAATAAAAACTTCAATTCAGTGTTAAGCTTCTTCCACAAGGTCCTCCAAAATTATCCAACAAACTTGGTGTCCCTGTTAGAAACAATGCTCTTTGGAATTCCATGAAGCCTCACAACTTCCTTGAAAAAAAAATCTACAGCATTCATTACATCAGTCGTCTTATGAAAAGGTAAAAAATGTGTCATTTTAGAGAACCTATCTACCACAAAAAAGATAGAATCATGTCCTCTTTGTGTCCTTGGTAAGCCAAGAACAAAATCCATACTTATGTCCTTCCAAGGTTTCTCTGGTACTGGTAGTGGTTGGTACAAACTAGTGTTTTGACTCACCCCCTTTGCCACTTGACACACTCTACAACCTTGCACATAATTCCTCACATCTTGCTGCAATTGAGGCCAATAAAACTTCTCTCCAACCAATGCAATAGTTTTGTCAAAACCAAAGTGCCCTGCAAGTCCACCACTATGTTTCTCCTTAATTAAATTCAGCCTCATAGAACTTCTAGGAATGCATAACTTGTTACCCTTAAACAAAATATTATCTTGGATTAAATAATCCAACCATTTGGTCCTATTTGTTGTAATAGGATCATTGCAAGCTTTCCATGCCTCTCCAAAATCCAATTCCCCTTCATACATATTCTTGAGTTCATCAAAACCACAACTTCAACCTGCATTTCAATCAACAAACCTTGTCTTCTACTCAAAGCATCAACAACTCTGCTAGACTTTCTACTCTTATCTTTCAAAACAAATGTGTAAGCTTGTAAAAACTCAACCCATTTCATGTGTCTTTGACTCAAATTCCCTTGACTACTCAAGTATTGGAGTGCTTGATGATCGGTATACAAAACAAATTCTTCTGGTATAAGATAATGTCTCAATTTCTTAAGTGCTTGAATAATTGCATAAAAATCTTGATCATAAATTGAATACTTTTTCTTAGCATCATTAATATTCTAACTAAAATATGCAATAGGCTTACCTTCTTCACTTAAAACAACCCCAATAACATTCCCACTTGCATCACAATCCACTTGGAACACCTTGTTGAAATTTGGAAGTGCTAGAATAGGTTGCATTGTCACTTTACTCTTCAAATAATCAAAGCTCTTCGCTGGCCTGACAATCCAATTAAATTCCTTCTTATCACCCCTCATAGTTTCAGTTAGTGGTGCACATATGCTACTAAAACTTTGATGGAATTTCTATAAAAAAATTGCTAATCCATGAAATGATCTCACCTCAGTTACACTCCTTGGTGTTGGACATTCTAGAATAGCTCTTACCTTTTCTAGGTCCATCTTGATGCCTTCCCCTGAAACAAAAAATCCTAAATACACCAATTGCCTCTTCACAAAGCTGCACTTTTTGAGGTTAATCAACAACTTTTCATCTCTGAGCTTTTAAAAAACAAGTCTAATCTACATCAAATGATCCTCAAGAGTCTTGCTAAAAATTTAAATGTCATCTAAATATATAATCATAAATCTGCCCATGAACTCTTTCAACACTTCATTCATTAACCTCATAAATGTACTAGGTGCATTGGTTAGCCCAAATGACATGACTAACCACTCATACAAACCTTCCTTTGTCTTGAAGGCTATCTTCCATTCATCTCTTTCACATGTCCTTATCTGGTGATACCCACTCTTCAAATCAATCTTGCTAAAATATGTTGCTCCACTCAAGCAGTCCATGATATCATCCATCCTTGGTAATTTGAATTTATATTTTATTGTAATCTTGTTGATAGCCCAGGATTCTGTGCACATCCTCCATTCTCCTCCTTTCTTTGGTGATGAAACAAGAGGCACTACACATGGGCTTAAACTCTCTCTTATCAAACCTTTCTTTAACAAATCAGCAACTTGTCTATTTACCTCTTCATTCTCTGTAGGTGACATTCTATAGGCTGCCTTGTTTGGTAAACTTTCCCCTGGAATCAAATCAATTTGATGACTGATTTTTCTCATTGGTGGGAGTCCTTTAGGAACATTATCTAAAACAATCATCTTGAAATATTGCAACAAATCAAAAACCTATACATGAACTTCATCTACAACTTCATTGGTAACTTTAGAAATAATAGAAAAACAATATTTCTCATGCTTCATACCTTCAAGAAATCTTCTTGCATCAACCAAAAAAACTCGAGCATTACCACAAACTTGAAATTTTTCCTCCTTCAAATGTTTCACTCCATCTTTCAAAATGGTGTAGGTGTTAGCACACCCATCATGTATGGATTTTTGGTCATATTTCCATGGCCTTCCAAGAAAAACATGACAAGCATCGATAGGGATGATATCACAAAGAATCTCATCATGGTAATTCCCAATTTTAAACTTCACATTGTATTGTTCACTTACCAACATTTTCTGATTATCTTGCACCCAAACAATCCAGTACGGATTTGGGTGGTTTCTCCTCTCAAGTTTCAACTTTTTCACCATCTCATTAGACACAAGGTTGTTCATGCTACCACTATCAACCATGATATTGCACACATTTACTTCACACTTGCACCTTATTTTGAACAACTTCCTTCTTTGCAACGACTCACTATCTTCATTCAAGAGTGCTCTCCTTGTCATCCTCTCCATCTTCAACATCTTCAGATTGTAAAGAATGTGCCTCTTCCTCATTAACATTTTCTTCTCTCCTTTGGTATTCTTGCCTCCTTTTTGGCTTCTCTTCTTGTGGGCAATCATAGGCTCGGTGGCCTTCTTCCCCACATTTGTAACAAGTGCCTCTAAATGGGCCTCCTCCATAACCATGTCCTCTACCTCTACCTCTAAAGTTTTGGTCTCTTGAGCTTTGTCCATCCTCATATTTTCTGCTCTATTTCTGCCCTCTTCATTTTTGAAACTCCTTTTCTGATTTTCATCATTCTTGTATGGTTTTACTCCTATTTTTCCTCCACAAGCTGCTCCCCTTTGTTTTCTTTCAAATCTATTATTCAACCTTTTTTCTATCTTCAATGCCATTTGATAGGCATCTTCCATTGTCATAACTCTAATCAATGTCATTTCTTCTTGAATGCTTGACCGCAACCTATTCATGTACCTTGCAATATTTTCCTTGGTTACTTCTGAATGCCCAGTTCTTATGAGGATTTTATGAAATTATTCTATATAGTCTTTAACACTTTTGTTTCCTTGTTTCAAACCTTGCATCCTCTTGAGAAAATATAACTCATAATCTATTAGAATAAATTGCCTTTTTAATTTATCTACCATTTTATCCCATTTGGTAATCTCCTCCTTTCCTTTTCTTCCCCTTTCTAATTAGACTTCTCTCCACCATATGGATGCATGTCCTTTCAACCTTTTTTTTGCATATCTTACTTTGTCTGGATTATATCTTCAAATTCAAAATATTCCTCCATCTCATTCAACCAATCTATTAATTCTTCTAGGTTTAGGCTTCCATTAAAGATAGGTACATCCATTTTTAGTCTCTTTCCCATTTTTGTTAAAGCTTTCAATAGTGGATCATTTGCAATTGCTGTGATTTCTTCTCTTTGCTCAGTATCTAAACTGGCATTCTTTGTACTTTCATCTTCATCTTCATCTTCACTTCTTGGGTCTCTATTTCTTGCAAATCCTCTCCTTATCTCATTTTGAAAATTTTCAACCTGCCTTCTCAAGGCTCTAAATTCGTCATTTCTAACAAATTTATCTCCTCTTCCTCTTCCTCTACCTCTACCTCTACCATGATGGGCTCCTCTCCCATCCATTTTTTTTAATAGCAACAACACAATCCTAGTGCAACTGTCTCTCTTCGGCCGTCTGTTACATACTCAAGATCAACTTTCTTTGATACCACTAATGTATGAGCTATTTAATTTAAAATACTTTGCTGAAAATAAAAATTAAAAAGCTCACAAATGATTTTCATGCACACACACAAAGAGAAAGGAACACAAATTCAAGCCCAGATTGTAGTGTGCAACCGGAAAATATTTTGTATTATTTAATGGAAAATCAAACTAATGCATTCCAATCAAAGGTGAAGGTTGTAACAATTCATATGAAAACCCTAGAAATCACACACAATATTATTTGCAGTAGAAAATCAAAGCTTGGAGTCAATCTTCTCTCCGACACCTGCAACTTCAAAGCATTCCACAAACAATGTCTTCAATTTGCATAAATTGTGTTGATTTTTCCTTTATCAACACACTCAAATGTATCAATCCCACAAAGGAATCTCCATCTAAAGATGAGCGATGCCCTTCTTCTCTTCCTGTATTTTTTCTCTCTAAAACTGTGTTCAAAATGAATGAAATTTCATTTTAGTTTTTTATGCTTTCCTGGAATGCAATTTCAATATCATTTGCATTTATCCCAAAACCCCCAAGAAAATATAGGAAAGGGAATTAAAAATTCCATTTAATATTCATACCTCAATAAAATATGTATTTTATTCCTCCTAACTTAGCCAAAATGCAATATGGGCTTTAAATGCCTTTTATGCTTTCTCAAATAAAGCAAAAAATCAGATTCCTTATTCTGGGTGCCCACCTTCTGGGTTACTATTTTTTAGGAACTGTGGAAATTTAAAATATGAGTTACAAATGACTTTAATGGCTCCAATAAATCCAAACCATAAATTTCTTTTTTTCTACTTTTTTAGTTTTAAAGCATATTCTCCATGATTTCTCTTCACCAATTTGACCCAATTTGAAATCAAGTCCAAATTAAAATTTTCCCACATCACAAAATATTTAATTTCACACCAAAATATGGATTTCAATAATCAACATGAAACCCATCACACCAAAATTAAAAAATTAAAAAATAAAACCTGCAAGTTGACACAAGATTGCACTGAGCCATGGATGCTCCTGCATCAAATTTAAGACAAGGATTCCCCATGAAATCAGATTGAAACATTAACAAAGGAAGAAAATGAAGAACAATACAAATGAAAGTAAATGAATCCTATTTTAATGAACAAAATATCAATCCCATGGGGGAATTGGTGCCAATTATGTGTAGAAATTGGCCCTTTCCCAACTCCTATGATGCAATGTTGATGACAATTTGATGATGGTTGAAGCTCCTTGATGAAATTTTGGCATAGCTTAGCTATGAAATCATAAAATGATGAAAAATTGATATGGAATAAATAAAATTAGCTCTCAATGTGAAGAGAGTAACTTTTCTCTGAGTTGTGGATGATGAATGAGACGAAGATTCTCTCATTTATAGATTTCAAATTTGGAAGAATGAGTGAAATTGAGCAATGTGGGATCATTCAACATTCGATGGCCAAGTGCCACTTGTCAAGATGTGAATGGGGGAAGTTTGAGCACATTTTGGTGATTGTACACAATAAATGGTATTAGGTGGAATTTCAAATTTGAGAAATGACATGTGAGAGGGAAAAAAGAATGAAATAAATGCCACTAGGCTCAATGCAAAAGGACATGTAAGAAGAGTGACTGCTTTGTTGTAAGGACAAATCCACTTGGATTTGAACTCAAATTTGAGGGACTATTCTCTATTATGCCATGTTGAAAGAAAATAGAGATTTAATAAATGAATTAAATCTATTTTCATGTGCAAGTAGAAAAAGCTAGAGGATGAGACATGCATTAAGATTAAATTAACAAAAGGTTAATTAATTTAATGAGGAATTAGGAGATGTGACAATTTAGACTTAAATTTATGAATTGATTTAAATCAAAATTGAGAGGAAGGGTTTAATTAAATAAATGATTTTGATTTATTTAACTAAAGGGGATAATGTTAGATTAAATCAAATGAGGTTTAATTTATTCAATTTAATACGAGGACTTTAGAGTTTTAATTTAAATAAAATGAATTATTTAAATAAACAGAGACTTAGGGTTAATTAAATTAAATTGATTAATTTAATCAACAAGAAAGAATGACTTAATCAGATAAATGATGATTTATTTAATTAAGAGATGAAAGGTGATGTCGAGCTAAGAAGGTGATTTGAGAGGAAATGGTGTTAGTAATTAGGATCAAGTGTGTCAGTATATTTTCCATGTCTACATTTTGCCTCTCTTTGAAGCAATGCACTCATTGTATTGGTTCAAAGAATAAACTGTTGTGATCAAAGTTCAAAATTTTTCAGATACCCCACTGTTGCCCAAGTGAGAAGGATTATACTGGTATATTGTCCCCTCGAGAGATCAAACGAAAAATTTGGATTTTTGGGTGAACTCGCGAAAAAAGAGGACAAGGTGCCCTTTAGGTCAGAAATGCTCCAAAAAGGCAAAAAAAGCATTAAAATGCCAAAAAAGATGCAAAATGGCCCTTGATCGGGCAAAAATGTGATCAGGGGACCAAAACCCTAGCTGGATAGCCAAATTAGGTCAAAAACCCCTAATTTGTAGGCTTAAATAGACCTTGAGGGGTCATTTTCATGTCACTTTCACACTTAGCCTTTAGAAATTTTTGCACTCCGAGCTTTGAGCATTGATTGAGATGACGCAATGACAACTTCCCCGACACGTATCAGAGAGGGTACAAGTGCACCAACGGTCAGCTGGTGTAGGACCTGTGGTATGTACCCCTATCTTGATTTTTTAATTTTTCTTTTTTAGGTGCATTTAATAGGGTCAAAGTTAGGTTAGGGTCAAACGGTGCTATATAGCACCATTGTAAATGTTTGATCGATGCTGCACGACCTCAAACTACACCGCATATGAGAGTAGCACCCCCGTAGTCTAGTTAGGAGATTAGGGTTTTCTATCAAACTCAACCACATACGCAAATCAAAGTGCGTGATGCAATTTGGAATTAGGGTTTAGTGGCAAATTCAGCCACATGTGTAAAGATCACCGTACGAAACATTTAGGAATGTAGGATTGGGAAACTTTGCCACAATGACGTAGTTTGGAACTTTACAAATTGCGCCGCATTTGAAAACAATGCCGCATTTGCTGTTTCAAGTGAGAAAAGCTGATGTGGGAGGCAATTGTTTTTACGAAACTTGATGCGATGGTTTCCCTTGTGTAGGAGGACCTCAACATACTTTATTCAAGGGAGCACAAATGGCTGGTACTATGGATATTAGTCAGTATGCATGAGTTCCTTCAGGAAGAGCTTGGTGTTCTTGGCCTTTGGTTTGTTGCCTATGTTCCTCCTATTTAGACTCATCTTGGAATGATAACAACTTTGGCAAAGCGATGGCATAGTGAGACCTCATCCTTTCATCTTCTCACTAGCAAGGCTACTATTATTCTCGAGGATGTCTGGTGCATCCTACGGCTACCCATTCACAAAGTGAGAGTGATATATGATCCAAATGCTGGGAGAGATGCCTGCTTTGATGTGATAGGTGTTGATGAGATCCACTTCTCTGAGGGACAGATTGACTTGGAGAGGTATTAGGGCATAGTGCCCACTTATAGATTGATTGTGGCAACCATCATTTCAAGTCTAGTGGCACCAGATTAATGAGGCTGATATTTCATTCTGGGTTGGGGATTAACATGGGAGTAGATGGTTGTCCACAGGGAGTGCTTTTCTTAGGGGCCAGTGATGTTGGCTTCCTTATACAGGGATTTGCATGAGTTTGCATATCTTGATAGCAAGGCCATCGGGGCCAGAGTTACATTGTTGTACATCTGGGCATGGGAGCAGATCCTAGTGCTCCATCTATAGGTCACACCGATTGCCTTAGATATTGATGATCCAGTTTTCTAGCAGTATGGCAGGGCACATATTCATTTTACTCATACTGGCATAGGTGGCATCGCCCATTAGCGACGAGTTCTTGATGAGATGAGAGAGTTTGTTTGGAGTCCTTGGATGGATATAGCCCCATGGTATGATGATCACGAGCAACTATTGTTTGCTTAGGAGGATAGATGGATGCAAGGCAAAGAGCACACCATGATAGAGCAGTATCTTTCAGATAGGGTGGCCCGCCAGTTCAATGATGTTTAGGACATACCAGATGATCAGTATGTGGTGATTTTTGTCTGTACCACTAGAGAGATAGCATGGGGCCAACCCATTCTAGCACAAGATGCAGTAGTCTCATTTAGGCAGCTAGTGGATAGACTGTGGGCATATGATCAGGGGTGGAAGATTCAGGAGTGACCCAGGCATATAGAGCTTGGTTTAGGCCTCCCCTCAGATTGATAGTTCCAGGTGCGACACTCCCATGATGGAGGTTGAGAGGTAGATCAATCGACAAGGGCAGGGGGCAGGTAGGTAGAGGTGATGGAGGCAGGGATGGCAACAGGGACATGGATGGAGATGAAGGTGGACCACCTCCACATCAGACACCTCCTAGGGATCAGGCACAACGTACGCCCCCATGGGTGCAAATACCACCACGAGCATCCACACCGCCACGGGTAGAGATTCATGAGATTCCTACATAGGATGATCAGCCTAGGGATGGGGACAAAGAGATCCCAAACCAGCAACCACCAAGGCAGCCAGATCATAGGGATGCACTGATCCAATAGCTTTAGGGGCAGGTATAGATTTTGACTACTGAGAGAGATCAGGCCCGTCAACAGGTTTTGGCAGTTACTACTGAGAGGGACTAGGCCTAGTTTGAGAGAGATCAAGATATTGGCTAGAGGAGAGAAATAGAGAGTATAGCCTCATCATCCCAGGGCCAGACAGTTTCCTTGAGGGCATATCGAGAGGTGGTGAGGGAGGCTGAGTACTATCAACAATATTATAGGCAGGCAGTCCCAACAACTGGTCGAGTGCCAAATTTCTCACAACAAACATGGATGAGGCCTCCCAAGGATCATGGTGAGAGACTAGAGGGGGAGGGGCACAACCAACAGGGCTAGTCCTTTGATCACAGGCATTTATCCATTTTTTGATTTATGGGCTCCGATTATTGCCCTCATTGTATCATGTATTTTGATATGTACACTTGATCCGATTTTGTACCATGACAGTTGCATATTTTGTTGATATATATATATATATATGAGATAATTTCATTTATGATTTACACTATGATGTATGGATGCATTTTAATTTCCTATATGTGATGAGATGTATGTATGATGCAGTGATTTTATGGATGCTTTTATTTTTGTATTTTTGTATTCATTTATGGTGAAAGTGTATGAGTGCAAAATGATATGTAAATGATTTATATTATGCTCCTAATAATTCATGTAATGCATTTATGAGTGGTAACGATATTTGATGAATGTAATGCAATAATTTCTTAAGATGCTTAGAATAAAAAATCTATATTACTCTTCATAACTTAAGATGATGTTAATGAAAGATGAATGATGTGATATGATCTATTTGATATTTTTTTATGCTGATGTTTTGTGGATGCAAGATGGATGCGCTTAACAAAGATCTGATTAACTATCATAGTACCAAGTTAGCATGGAAAGAAGATAGAAGAAAAGGGATTTGAAAAAAGTTATTATCATTAGAGCCGAGGTCAACTATTTGCTTACCAGGAGTTGGGATTTTGAAAGAGCCAATTACTTTATGTTTAATAACACGTGTAGGTACGGTGCATCGAGGTATGCAGAACAAGGATGGCGTGGTACCTAGTGTGATGGAATTTGACTCGTCAATTAAATAGGAGTATTCCTATTCACACTTAACATACAAAACCTTATTCAGAATTTTGTTCCAATATTCTTAGCATCTCAGACCAAAACATAGAAAAGAAAGCCTTCCTATGTGGTCAACAAGATACCTAAAACACCTTCCATACAAACCAAACAAAGCACGCATGACCAAGTTATTTTACAATAAAATCCAACAAGCACAACAGACAAAAAGATAATGATCGTTGCCCCATTCCTTTCTCTCTAAGTCTTTTTGTTTAGACATCATCCAGAGGTCCTCAGAATGAGCACAATAAAATAAATCCAAAGAAAAGATAAAGTAAACAAACAAGCTGATGTTCTTCATACTGCTACCCAAACTACGGTGATGCTTGATGCTGATGTCCATCACAGGAATTTCGCACATCACAGGAAGTTTGCATTCCTAGGACATGTTGTGATCAAGTGATAATGATTTTGATTTGATGATAAGCTATTGATACTCTGAGTTGACCAACTTGCTGACTTACTAACCTAGACTTAAGACTTTGATGATTAGGTGTTCACTTTAGGACTTGCTAGACTTACTTCTGACTAACTTACCAAAGGAAGAAGGCGACGATTGATTTATTATGAGTGACATTTATTATGGGTGAAAGCGAGATGAGACAGGTGCACCATTTTGGGTTTTTTCAAATATTTGTATGTTTTTGGTGTTTTTTGAATGTTTTGAGGCTGTTTTGATTTTCAGGTTTTCCAATGTTTTTGGGTTTTTTTTATGAGATTTTATGAATGTTTTTGGATTTTGTGTCTTTGGGGCCAATCAAGGATTAGAATTGCCTATGTTTAAGTTGAGAGACGACGTAGTTCAAATGAAAAATGACAATTGACTTATGATGAGATAGATGGGAAACAAATTTCTATTGCGACAGACACCTAAAGGACTAACCTAAACTGTGAAATAGATGGGAAAACAGATTTCCATTGCAACAGACGCCTAAAGGATTGACCTGAAATGTGAAATAGATGGGCAAACAGATTGCCATTGCGACAAACACCTAAAGGACTGACCTAAAATGTCTCAGGGGATGATCACATATCAACCTTGCCTACATTCAAGCTCAGAGACGACGTAGTTCGGTTGCATGACTCTATTTTTTGATTTTTTCAGATTTTTGACATGTTTTGGAGTTTGAATGATTTGGATGTTTTTGAATTTTTGAAGAGTTTTTCGAATGTTTTTGGATTTTTGATGTTGGATTTTTTGATGTTTTAAGGAAGATCACAAGAATATACATGAATTTGATCCAATGCAGGTATAGGAACATGCCCTAGCGTGACATTATAGACTACTTTGATAAAGGTAGGACAAAATGAACTTAGGAATATGCCAAGTAGTACTATGATGGAACATGGTACAAGCACAAGATCAAGCTATGGTACAAATGTGAACAGATGGTGGAATGCAATGGATAAATGAGTGCGTAGAATAGGCCATGAAGATCTTGGTGGATGGAGAGTGCTTTATTTACACTTGGTGCCTATTTGCCAGGTTTTCACCAAGGTACTTGTCCAAAGTGCCACCGAAGTGGTTTTCACTAGAGGAAATTTTTTTTTCTTTACTGTCTTCAATCCTTTTTCTAATTTGTTTTTGGATTTTTGTATATTTTGATTTTTTTGTTGTCACCAAGACGCCTGTTTGCTAGGTTTTCATCAGGGTGACCATTTTTTCAGGACAATTTTATGATTTTTTTATATTTTTGGTTTTATACCTTGCAAGATTTTAGGCATAAAACTTTTTGAGATGGGATTTGTTCAGGGGCTCCTGCAAAGGTTCACCTTCTGGTGTTGATAACTGATATACCCCTAATTTATAACTCATCATGATGATGAAAGGTCCCAACCAGTTAGGCTCAAATTTACCTTTGCTTTCCTAATTTGGTACGTTCTTCTTATTCTCCTTCAGTACAAGTTTGCCAAATTGGAAGGTTCACCTCTGGATCTTCTTGTTAAAAATCTGCTTGAGTCAGTTTTGATACACCTATAGATGGTTAAGGGCATCCATATGCCATTCATCTAGTAACTACAACTCAGTCAGTTGTGAGACCCGGTATTCTTCATTTCTGATAAGGTTTTCCAATAATATTCTCAGGGATGGGAGCTCGATCTCAATGGGTAAGATGACTTCTGATCCGTAGACCAGGGAGAATGGGGTGGCACCTGTTGGTGTGTGGATGCTGGTGCAATAGGCCCATAAGGCAAGATTTAGCTACAAATGTCAGTTACGACCAATTCCATTGAGTGTTTTCTTAAGGATTTTCAAGATGGTTTTGTTGGTAGCTTCTTCTTGGCCATTGCCTTGGGGATAGTACAGAGTGGAGAAGTGATGTTGGATGTTGAATTTTTCAAATAATTTATGGACATCCTAGTTTTTGAAAGGTGTCTTATTATATGAGATTATAGCTTGGGGGACACCGTACCAGAAAATGAGGTAGTTCAGGATGAACTTGGATATCTACTTTCCCAATATGTAGGTCATGGGAATGGCTTCGACCCACTTTGTAAAGTACTATATGGCGGTGATGATGAATTTGTGGCCATTGGATGAGGTGGGTGTGATTTTTTTGATGAGATCGATCCCCCATTGTGAAAAGGGCCAAGGTGTAATAATAAGATGTAGCTCCTGAGTTGGTGCATGGATAAGGTCCCCATGTTACTAACATTGTAAACATATTTTGACGAAGTCATGTGCGTCATACTCCATTGTGGGCCAGTAGTATCCGGTTCTCAACAACTTCTTAGCCAAGGTCATAACACTTGAGTGCGATCGAAAAATGCCATTGTGTACCTCAATTAATGCAGTAAGGGCTTCCTTGGTGTTCAGACAATGCAACAAGGTTCCTTTAATGCTCCTACAATAAAGGGTTTCTCCTAGGATGACAAAGCGGGTTGAATTTTTGATGAAGGCTCATTTAAGGTTTGGGGTAATATCGACAGGCAAGACTCCTATTCTTCAGTAGGTGTAAATGTCGTGATACTAGGGATCACTGAAACCAATGAGTTCACACACAAATTCAGACTTTGGTACCTCAAATGCTGGTACAAGAAGTTGCTCTACAATGAATTCTTACTTTGGGACATTATGTGGGATTTCCAAGAGTGATCCAATTGTTGCCATTGTGTTTGTTGCTCTGTTGTTTGCTCTAGGTAGCTGTTCAAATCTGATATCGATGAATGACTCTTTGAGGATCTCGATTAACTTCTTGTATGGAGTTACTTTGTCATCCTTTGTTCGATATTCATCATTTACCTAATTGATTACAAGCTGAGAGTCTCCATATACCTTTAAAGCCATGATATGCCATTGTACTGCAATCCTTAATCCTATGACGAGAGCCTCATACTCTGCTATGTTATTTGTGTAGGGGAATGATAGTTTTTAAGATTTGGGTATGCAGTCTCCTTGGGGAGTTATGAAGAAAATTATTGCCCTTGATCCATGTTGCGTGTAAGATCCATCAAAGTACATCTTCCAGTGGTCTGCAACACTTAGGCTGAAAATTGATTCATCAGGGAATTTTGAAACGAGTGGGTTCTCTGCATAAATAGGAGCTTCTGCTAGTTGATTTGCAATTTCTTTTCCATTGATGGCCTTGCACTCACATATTCAAGGCCGTGTTCTATCAATATCGTGACCCATTTGGTTGTCTTTCTCGTGAGAGTGAATTTAGAAAGCAGGTACTTGAGAGGATCTATCTTTGCAATCAACTTGATTTGATGAGCCAACATGTAGTGTTTGAATTTTTGGGCTGCAAATACAACTGCTAAACAAGTTCTCAATTGGTGTGTAATTTAGCTCGTGTCCCACCATAGTTATTCTGATATAATATATTGATCTTTGTCTTCCATTTTCATCATGTTGAGCTAATAAAGCACCAAGAGCTGCCATGGTTGCTGAAATATACAAGATTAGTGGCTTTACTGGGATTGGCAGAATCAAGAATGGTGGCATGAGTAAGTATTCTTTGATTTTGTGAAATTCCTAGTCACATTTTCATCCCACTTGAATGCTACTCCCTTGTGGAGTAGATGTGAATATGGAATCTATTTACCAGCCAACTGCGCGATGAACCTGCAGATGGACTGGAGCCTACCTTGTAGACTTTTGAGTTGTTTTAGTGTCCTAGGTGCTTACATGTCGAGGATTACCTTGAATTTTTCAGGATCCACCTATATTCCTCTCATTGATAATATATCCCATGAGATTTCCTAATTGCACCCCAAAGATGCATTTCTTCAGATTAAGACGAACCTTATATTTTTCCAATCTATCAAAGATAAAGTTCAATGCTGCTATGTGGTCTTGTATTTTTTTTGGATTTTTCCAATATGTCACCTACATAGTCTTCCACTATCTTGTGAATCATGTCATGGAAGATAAATTTCATGGCTCTTTGGTATGTTGCACCTGCATTCTTTAACCCAAAAGGCATCATGTTCTAGCAGTAGGTCCCCCACAGACATGTGAATGTTGTTTTGTGTTGATCCTCCTTTGCTATCATAATATGATTGTATCCATAAAACCCATCCATTAATGAGAGCATCTCATGTCCAGTCTTATTTCCACTATCATTTCGATGTTTGGTAGCGGGAAGTCATTCTTAGGACATGCTTTGTTTAGGTCTCTGAAGTCAGTGCAAATACAGATGCCCCCATTTGGCTTTGAAAAAGGTACAAGATTGGAGACCCATTTAGGATAATCAATTGGCCTTATGAATCCCACATCCAAGACCTTTTTCAATTCTACTTTGACTAATTAGGTTATCTGGGGGTGCATTTTTCTCAACTTCTATCTTACTGGCTTTGCCCTTGGATAGAAAACTAAGTGATGAACCACAACTTCCAAATCAAGACCCGACATGTCAACGTAGGTCCATGCAAAGTTCAATTTTCTTTCCTTCAAGAATGCAACCAAACGTTCTTATTCTTCCTCTAGAAGTGTATCAACATAAAAGGTGATGTGTGGCATTGCTTCTATTCCCAAATTGACGAGGTTACATTGTTCTGCTAGGACTACTTTTTTTTCCTGATGAAGTGCAGTAGGGGGGAGATTGAATCCTTCATCCTTCGAAACCTCAGAGAGGTTCTCACCATTGGTTGTGTCCTTTATTTTTACTAATCTATGGTTAGAGAGTACCACAGTGTGGTTTTCACTCAATGACCTTGAGATTTTTCTCAATTGTTCACTTTTGCGACTGAAGGACTCAATCGTCTCCCCATAATAGGGATGTGTGTTTAGTGTGATTTTGAATCCATATTTGTGATCTCCACATGGTATTGTATCCCTTAGTCCCATGAATTCTGAGATATCCTCATTGTTTTTGAATGTGTCTAGAATTAGTGGTCTTCGTTGGTCGTAGTCGATGAGTTGGGAGTAAATTAGGTTTATTTCGTGAGTTTGGCAGTTTGACTCAAGGATGAGGTACTAATCATGAGTAGGGAGGAGTCTTCAAAAAGTGTCGGTAGGTTGGTTATGGTATCCTCGTCATCACTACTAATGTAAATGTCAGTTATATCAAAGGTGAAGTTGTCTAGGGGTAGACCTATGGATACTAGTAATCGTAGGGAAACTGCTAATGATTGAGGAGGAGTTATGACTATGTTAACTGGGGGACCTCAGCCATGTATGGTTATACTCAGAGGGGTACACCAAAGGCCAAGATTGTTCATTCATCTCTCAACAATGATGGGTTCTAGTCGGCCATTGTTGTTCCTTCCAAGGATTTCATTTTTTTGTAGCCCATACCAAGCATCATTTGTAGCCCCTTGCTTCATTTTTCCATGGGAATATTAGGCACGACCCTTTCATCTTGGTATAGTGAGCTTGAAACTTCTCTCTCATCTATGTGCTCCCAACTTAGATCCCCCAACATTAGAATCTAGAAGGGTCAATCTTGAAAGTGTGAGAAGGTGTCTCAGCTGGTTGGGGTTGCCCATGTGACCTAGGAGATTGAGGTAACTCTCCTATGAAAAAATCATTCTTCTTCATTCTATATTCTCCACATCCATTGTCTTGGATCATGAGATTGATGTCAAATATGTTGGGAATCGAAGGTGTCTCTATCTCAAAAGTGGAGGCGATGTTGGATGGGTCTCTGTATGAAGTGGAGGGACCTTCATCATTTTTTGGGACCTGAGGGACTTTGTAGAACTTGGCTTCCAAATTCTTGCAATAGCGAAAGGTTCAGGGTCACCATGAATTGTGACCTCTTCATTTTGGTATGATAATTTGATGCATTGGTGGAATGTTGAGGCGATCGCCTTCATCCCCTGGATTCATGGGCATCCCAGGAGAATATTGTAGGGAAAATCAAGGTCAAGGACCTGACATGTGGTTTTCATAGTAGCTAGCCCTACTTGGATTGGGAGTTTGATGGTTCCTTGAGACAATCTTTCCTGGTCATCATATGCTTTGATTGTAATGCCTTTGTCTTTCTCAATGGAATCCTCAGAGATTCCCAGATTTTTTATGAGATTTAGCGAACAAATGTTAAGGCCTGCACCTCCATCCACCAAGACCACTTTGAGTTTACTTTTGTGGACCAAGACCTCAAGGTGTAACGCGCGGTTATGAGATGGTTGGGCGGGGAGGTTCTGATTGAAAAGGTAAGGAGATTGGGAATGAAAATGTTGTTGACCATAACTTGAAATTGCTTCGTATCAAGGTTGGGGGAGACGATAGATGAAGCTAATGCTTGGTCACGTATTTCCCTATGGTTGGTTGAGATCTTTAGTAACTCCATGATGGAGATTTGAGTAGGGGTTCTCTTTAATTGATCCAAGATGTTGTAACCATTAGGGACTGATTTTTGGTGTACAGTGGGGGTCTTAGATGGTGGTGATGCCCCAAAAATAGTGATCTTTCCACCACGTGTGGTGACTCCAATATCAACATTGGCTCCCTTGATGCTAATAACAGTGATCAATTCATCAAGACATGCAACAAATTCTTCCTATACATGGTTTAATTTTCTAAACTTTTGCTTGTTTTTATAATTTCCTTGATTGTGGTTAGGCATTGATTTGTGTATATTTTCAGATCCTGGTTTCTAGCTAGTTGTTCAACATTTATGATTTTATCATCAATGAGATCTTGGATGATGTTCTTCAATTTCATGCAATTGGCAGTTGTGTGTCCCTTGAGTTTACGAAAATCACAAAGGATATTTTTGTTGTACTAGGGTGGCTTTATGTGGGGTTCACTATAATTATCATGGGTGGGGACCTTGATGAGGCTTTCATCAACCAAAATTTTCATGATGGATTCAATTGATTCCTCGAGGGCTATGAATTTCTGCTTGGGGGGATATTTGTTTTGCGGAGGTGCTCCCCCTTGATTATTGAGATTATTGATCTGATTTTGGGGTGGTTGTTGGTTTACCAAATTTTTTTGTGTGTTATTTTGGTTGTTGTTCTACGGTTGGTGAGAATGCGTTTGATTATTTTTCTTGGGAGCACTGATGATAACCTTGGCATCCACTACTCCATCATTGGTGACATTTCGGTTATTCACCCATGTGCGAGGTTTATTATTGTAGTTGGTAGATGGGAAATTGTCCTGATGCTTAGGGTAAGTAGGCATGCCCCCTTGTGTGACAAGAGATTTTTCGATATTGAGTGCTTTGGGGATTAGTTGATCGTACGTAGTGATGCATTGAATCTTCAGATAAAATGCCAGGGTTTTGTTTGTATTGGCAATGATGGTACAAAATTTTTGTTCTTATGGCATGTCCCACTTGATTTGATTGGCCTTGGCTCGCCATCATTGGAGAAAGGTGGTGAATGATTCCCCTTTACCCTATTTGAGCACCGAAATTTCTTCCAAACTAATATCCACACAAATGTTGAATGTGTAATTTTGGAGGAATGCGTGTTTAATTTCCTGATTTTTTTTTATGCCTATAGGAAAACGAAAAAACCATTCCATAGCATCACCAACCAAGCTTCGAGGGAATATCCACATTAGATATGTGTCATTGTAGGTGACTTCCATGCAATGTACCTGAAATTCCCTAATGTGATCTTCAGGGTTTCCTATCCCACGATATTTATCAAATTTGGGGATTTTGAATCCCTTTGGGAATGGTACCATTACCAAGCTTCTGTCAAACAGATAGGGGCACAAGTTGCTAGATGTCTTTGTCTTTCCTAATTAAAGATCTAGCACTTGCTGCAAGAGAAATTTGATTTGTGTCATTACATCACCTTACAAATAAGGGGGTGGGGTGAATACGCTCTGGGTTGTGGGATTAACGGGTAGGTTGTTGGTGGGAATTTTCTGCAAGCTTTGTGGAGCAAGTGATGCTTGTGCTTGCTGTTGAGCCAACAATGCTTGTTTTTGGTCCTGTTGTTGCTGTACCAACAATGCTTGTTGTTGTTGTGCCAACAACGCTTGTTGTTGTGCCAACAACACTTGTTGTTGGTCATGTTGCTATTGTGCCAACAACGCTTTTTGTTGGTTGTATTGCTACTATAATTGATAGTCTTTCAAGACTTGTTGATATGCTTCTTGTTGTGCTTGGAATTGTTCTTGGTACTATGCTTGCACTTGTGCTTATTGAGCTTGAAATTGGGCTCGTGCTTGAGTGTGCACTTGTTGGAATTCCTGTGCAATCTAAGCGGTATGTGCGGCTTGGGTTGCTTGGGTTGCTTGTGTAGCTTGGGCAACTTGTGTGGATTGATTTTTTTGTAATAAGGCTTGGGCTTATGCAACCTAATGTGCATGTTGTGCAACTAATTTCACTTGTGCTTGCTGAGTAGCTAGTTGTGCGGCCTGTTGATTTTGGAGTGATTTTTTTTGAGTAGCTTGTCGAGCAGTTTACAACGTCATGGTGAAACAATTGGTCGTGTTGTGTCTTGGTGGTAATGGCGGTGGATTAGGAAGAATGCTGACCATTGTAATGAGTAGAAAAATCGCGTTAATGATTAGGGTTTGAGCTATGGATGGTGCAATCAAGGTGTTTGGTCCTCGAGAAACCATGCTTTGAGGAATGGTGGATGCGTTGATCATTGTGGTTGCTTGAATGGTTTCCATATGTTGTTGTGATATAGATGGAAAAAATGGTGGATTTGAAAAGGTGTTCTTGCTTGATTGATTGATGGCGGGAAGAGCAGGAAGACCCAACCTAAGGGATGATGTATATGTGAGTGGTAAGGGTGGAAACGATGGAAATATGAGTGGTGCAATCCCTTGAAGTGATGATGAGGGATTGAAGATCCCCCCTGCTCCAAACAAGTCACCCTCTCCTTGTGAGATAGGGAGAGAGGTTTGCGTGTCCAAAGGATAATCTGGTGTTGCATGAAATGAGGATGAATTAGTATGATTATGAAACATGAGTGGGACGTAAGGGTGTAATGGATTTATTGGGATAGATTGATCTGATGTGGTGCTTGCATTCAACCTTCGATTGTTCACAATGCGATGCTCTTGGAGTTTATGAAGCATGGTGCTTCCCTTGTTAAAAACCAGTGGGGTTGAAGTAATAGATGATATGATTCGAGGGATGTCTTGTGTGACACTTTGAATTGGAAGTGTGGATGTGGGTGGGGGTACGATTCCAATAGATCTCTCCACAATAGTGCCTATGTCAAAGTCAGAAGGGAGTTTAGCCCCTTATTTTACTAACTCTAGCATGTATTGAGATGGGTATAATCTCATCATGGCACTGAAAATTCGATGATTCTCAAGGTTTTGCACCATTTCTAGAAGTTCTTCTTGTGTCATCCCATTGTCAGTGGCATCCTCTACATGAACATCTTCAGGAGGATCTTGTGATGATAGAAAAAAGTTGCTTGGTGGATTGCTTGACCTGACAAGATTTATTTCAGGAGTTGTTTGACTTAGGTCACTTGAAGTTGATGTTTCCTTTGTGATTTACATGTTCTTCTTGTGTTGAGATCTTGTTTGAACCATAAAAGAGGGATCTTAATTAGGCAAAAAAGAGAAGAACTAGGGAAAATCAAGGATCAAGGTGATGATGAAAATGAAAGGTGAATGATGCGGATGATGAAAAAATCTCAAGGAACCTTGGGAGAAATGCTAAACTTCCTAGGACTTGATTTGATTTGATTTTGATTGAGGATAGTTTGACTAAGTGTGTTAAGTCAAATGAGGTGATTTTGGATAATGCATTTGTAAACTCTAGGAAGTTGTGTTATCCTAAAGCAAACTTGTACACAATATAATTTGACTAGGTGTGTTAAGACAAATAAAATGATAATGCCCTTGTAAACTCTAGGAAGTTGTGTTATCCTAAAGTAAATTCGTGCACAAAGAGATGATTTGTGAATGCCTGGACCTCAAGATGTTGGTTTTTTATCAAGAGGAAAATTTGTCCACAAGGATTGATGATTTGGCTAAGTATGTTAAGCCAAATGAATTGATTTTGATTTTGCCTATAAGTTTAGCATGATGTGATATTTTCAAAGTTCCCAAGAGTTTGTTGGTGAGGTGATTTTTGATTTGAAAGATGGGTGAGAGTGATAATTTTGATCCTAGACTTGACCTAGACAAGACTCTTTCTTACAAGACCTCGGTATTGAAGCACATGCCATACTTCCTATGTGACAAAAGAAAACCTTTGAAAGAGATCCAGATTTTGCTGATAATAGAACTCATACAAGTTGGGGTTGTTTCTTGAAGATTTCTTGTAGAATTTATAAACCAACCTTTGTCTTACCTCGTGAAGCCTTGAAAGACGTTCTTCATGGTCCTTTAGACTAAGCTTTTTGAATTTAGGTTTGCTGATCTTGATCTTGCGGGAAATCATTTGAATGAACACATGTGTAGGGTTAATTGTCTTTATCTTTGCTTAGCGAGTTCCTTTTGTCTCAAACATTTTCTTGGTTAGATTTCAAACTAAATGTCTTTGTCTTAATTGCTTCTCATTCCACAAGGTCCATTATGTGAAAATCAAGGTTTCAAGAGCATAGTTCTTTAAGTTGACTTTAGTGAAAACAAATGATGATTAAACCCAAGTACTTAGAAACCTCTAAGGATAGAATCCCTAGGGCAAGCAAGAGCACTTAGATTTGTCAAAGGATATTTGCTTCCTCCAAAGGGTTTGAAATTTTGAAGCTCTTTGTGAATGTTTGTTTTCAAATGTTTTGAGACCCAAGAAATGTATTTTTTGATTCCAAGAACATGTACAACCCTAGGATGACGAGACAATATTTTTTTGGGTTCCCACTTGGATAAATCCAGCTGCACATATTTAGTGCAGATGATTAGATGCTTGACCACACTAGCTCCCCTCCATGACACACACTTCTCGGGTCAGCCAAGCATCAGTACCCATGAAAATCCCATGACATACTTTTCATGTCTACAACATAACCACATGTATATGTGGGGCAACTTCAAAGGACATGACCTTTTGCAACAACAAAATAATTAGGGATTTGGCATTTCTATACCAAGGGTTTTAATTTAGACTTTTCATTCATAGGATTTTACCCATCGAGGCGAGAGACCATTGTTGCCCTTCTCGTCAGAGCCAACCGTGTGATACTGGCTTTTGTTCCAGTACCCACTTTTATATCCCGACAAGAAATACTCTTACCTTTAGAGTGCTACCGGCTGGGTCATTCCCTTGGGTGAGTACTTTTTCCCACAAGGTAGACCCTCTAAGATAAACAAAAGCGAGCAAAAATATTCGTATTTTGATCAACCTTCATTTAGAAATAAAGGGACAACACACGCAATAGGCTTACTCACACTCGCAAGATTTTTGTTCAAATTTAATCCCAAAATGAAATGTGGAGGTAATTACTTTACCCAACTTAAGACCACCAAAAGACCTTTTGATTCTCAAGATCACCGTGAGGCGCGAGATAAGCACATACATCCTTTCGATGATATTACCTTGAGTAAAAAATCACAAAACAATGAAACACTTGTTCATTTTAAGTCCACAAAGCGAAAGTGAATTATTTTTATAGCACCAAATCAAATGTGGAATCCGCCTTGTTCAATTGTTAGTCCTTAAACCAAATCTAGTGAGTTTGTCCTAAAGTTCATTTTAACCCTTTCTTTGCAAAAATTGAAGATTTGTAATGTTCTTTTTAGGAGCCAAATGAAATTTAGTGTTTCCTAAGAGCATGAAGGTAAACAATTTCTTTTTTTAAGAGTGTGATCCTAATAAAATGCTACTCCTAATGTGAGATACTAGATAAAAACTAATAGTGCAATGAGAAGAAGTAACAAGATAAAAGGGCACCTCAATAAGATTAGCCTAAGAAAAATGGTGAAGCAAAGGAATAAGATAAAAAAAATGATGATTGAGGTGTGTTATACCTTTTCTTTGCTGCTCCTTCCTTGGTTGGCCCTTTGATTCTTCAAAAATTGTGTGCTCCTTGGATGGCAATAAAGTTGAATGGATGCAAGATGAATTGATGCAAAATGGATTGATGATGTAAGTGCTATGATGGATGAGAGCTTGAATGGCAATTTTGCAAGAGTTTTGTTGCAAAAGACTTGATCCCCTAAAATGAGGGAATTGAAGGGGTATTTATAGGCTAATTTGAATTCTATAGAGAATTCAACGGTTGGGATTTATCCAACAAAGATCAAGATGAAGGGCTATGGTGAGTTGAGGACTCACAAGCCCTCACATCTTGACATGTGGAAGGTGAGATGTCTTAGGGTGGAATGATGTGGAAATGAGGTGGAAGAGAAGTACATGAGGTGGATCTTGGGAGATGAGAAGATTTCTTGGAGGAATAAAAGTGAATTAAAAATTCACAATGATTGGAAGAATCTAGTGGATAAGAGAGGGTCTCCAAAAAGCTGGAGATTTGCCACATGTGAGAGATGTGACAAGTCCAAGGTTCTAGAAGCCTTGGGCACATGTAAAATGACATGTCACATTTGCATGGGGATAGGGTAAACCTTGGAAGAATAAAATGTGAATTAAAAATTCACATGGGGAAAAGAGGAACCTTGGTTAAATAAATGTGAATTAAAAATTCACATGGGGAAGGGAGTCCAGGCTAAAAAGGGTAAGTGGGAAGGTTGACCAGAAAACGAAAGCCAAATGTGGCTAATGATTCTGATTAAGGTTGTGCAAACACATGATTAGGATAATTAATGAGAGATTAGAGGCAAGTGGGAGATTATGGAGGATGTGACACTTAATCTTGATTAAGTGGTGCACATCATAATCACAGATTAATTAATTTAATCTCGATTAAAAGAGGGTTATGGAGAATGTGACAAGGAGAGAGAAAAGAGGAATTAAAAATTGGTTTTAATCAAAATAGGTTAAATGACTAAATTAAATAATTTGTCATGTTTATTTAATTTAGAGAAGACAAGGGGGTAAGGTAAAGTATTTAATTTATTTAATTAGATACTTTAGGAACCTTAGGCAGAAAATGAAATAATGATTAAATAAACTATTTAATCACTATTAATGAAATGGATGATTAGAATAGATGATTTTGATCATATGGAAGTGATCAAATTTGGATGTCTACAAAGAGAAATTATGATCTTTCTAAAAGTGTTGAATAAACACTAAAGTGTTGAAAAACATTTGATACATTATGATGATGTCATGATGCAACTTTCAAATTTGTTTCCTCCTTGCCCTAAACTGCAAAAAATTGATTAAAACCAAAAAACACAGAGACAATAAACAAGTCAACAGTTCAAAAAGTCAAACTTTAAAAGAGACATGTCAAAATTAAACAAATTTGAAATTTTAACCCTAACCTAGCATCACTGTTAGCAAGTGTGATGGAGTTTATAAACTCCAACGACACAATATAGTGCCACTAATTTCTAATAGCGACGATCTGTAGTAAAACAAAGAGCACAATTGTGGCATTGTTTGACCCAACAGTGCAGTTTAGAATTTAGAAAGTCCACGAGTGAGTTTAAAAATTTGAATTTTCGGGTGGGAAGACTCCAGCAGTGGAGTTTGGAGTTTGAAAGGGTTCAATGTAGAGCCATTGGAAAGCTAGCGTTGATGTATGGAGTTGTAGGACTGATAGTGGTGTAGTTTCCTATAGACACAAAAGTTTAACAAAAAACCACAATATTTTTGAAAAAAAACGTGTTGAAATCTTTGATTCTGCCCTCCTTCTAGCATCAAAATGTGAACCCCAATTCTATACCTGCACAAACATGAGAAACAAACACATTATTAGATCGATATGCAAGTGATGACAAGGATTCCCCATGAAATTAGATTGAAACATTAACATAGGAAGAAAATGAAGAAGAATACAAATGAAAGTAGATGAATCCTATTTTAATGAACAACTATAAATCCCATGACGGAATTGGTGCCAATTATGTGTAGAAATTGGCCCTTTCTCAACTCCTATGATGCAATGTTGATGACAATTTGATGATGGTTGAAGCTCATTGATGAAATTTTTGCATAACGTAGCTATGAAATTGTAAAATGATGAACACTTGATATGAAATGGATAAAATTAGCTCTCATTGTGAAGAGAGTAACTTTTCTCTAAGTTGTGGATGATGAATGAGAGGAAGAGTCTCTCATTTATAGATATCAAATTTGGAAGAATGAGTGAAATTGAGCAATGTGGGATCATTCAACATCCAATGGCCAAGTGCCACTTGTCAAGATGTGAATGGGGGAAGCTTGAGCACATTTTGGTGATTGTGCACAATAAATGGTATTAGGTGGAATTTCAAATTTGACAAATGACATGTGAGAGGGAAAAAAGAATGAAATAAATTCCACTTGGCTCAATGCATAAGGACATGTAAGAGGAGTGAATGCTAATTCAAATTTGAGGGAATATTCTCTATTATGCCATGTTGAAAGAAAATAGAGATTTAATAAATGAATTAAATCTATTTTCATGGGCTAGTGGCAAAAGCTAGAGGATTGGACTTGCATTAAGATTAAATTAACCAAAGGTTAATTAATCTAATGAGGGATTAGGAGATGTGGGAATTTAGACTTAAATTTAGGAATTGATTTAAATAAAAATTGAGAGGAAGGGTTTAATTAAATAAATGATTTTGATTTATTTAACTAAAGGGATAATGTTAGATTAAATCAAATAAGTTTTAATTTATTCAATTTAATAAGAGGAATTTTGAGTTTTAATTTAAATAAAATGAATTATTTAAATAAACAGAGACTTAGGGTTAATTAAATTAAATTGATTAATTTAATCAACAAGGAAGAATGACTTAATCAGATAAATGATGATTTATTTAATTAAGAGATGAAAGGTGATGATGAGCTGAGAAGGTGATTTGGGAGGAAATGATGTTAGTAATTAGGATCAAGTGTGTCGGTGTATTTTCCATGCCTACAAATTCATCATGAAAAATCTGGTCAATGTGAACCTCATCAAGATCCCCACCTATGATAATTACCAGGAACCTTAGGTGAAACCACACTGGTACAAAATTTTTTTCCTTTGTGATTATCATAAGCTCACGGGGCATGTGACAACCAACTACATGAAACTGAAGAATGTCATCTAGGATTTAATCGATGACAAAATCATAAATGTTGAGTAACTGGTTGGTGATCAAGATCTGAAAATATAGACAAATTTGATGCTTGATCACAACCAAAGGAACAAAAAAGGGAAGAAAAAGTATGTAAATGTAAATCATGTGTACGATGGAGTTGTCGCCTCCCTAGATGAATCAGTCACTATTGTAAGCATTAAGGGAGCCAACACTAATTGTGGAGTCATCACACGTTGTGATAAGGTAACTATTTCTGGGTCACCACAACCAACTAAGACCCCCACCATAAATTAGAGATCTGTCCCTAATAGTTACAACTTCCTTGACCAGTTAAAAAGAACCCCTGCTCAGATCTCCATCATGGAGTTACTGAACATTTTAGCTGCCCACATTGAAATCCTTGAGGAAGCGTTGGCTTCATCCACTGTCTTCACCAACCTTGATACAAAGCAATTCCAAGCTATGGTCGGTAACATCACCACTCCAAATCTCCTCACTTTTTTCGATCAGGACTTTCCTGCCCAACCATCTCACAACCGTGCACTCCACCTTGAAGTCCTGGTTCATAAAAATAAGGTCAAAAGAGTCTTGGTGGATGGGGGTCCACGCCTCAACATTTGTTCACTCAAGCTTATCAAGAATCTGGGAATCTCTAAAGATTCCATTGAAAAAGGTAAGGGTATCACAATCAGGGCTTATGACGATCAAGTAAGAGTGTCTTGGGACATTATTCAAATCCCTATTCAAGTAGGGTCTGTTGTTATGGAAACTACCTATCAGGTGCTTGACCTTGACCTACCATATAACATCCTTCTAGGACACTCGTGGGTCCATGGGATGGAAGCAGTTGCATCGACCTTCCACCAATGTGTCAAATTTTCATATCAAAACCAAGAGGTCACAATCTACGGTGATCCTGAACCCTTCGCCTACTGCAAAAATATAGAAGCCAAGTACTATAAAGTATCCCCAAGTCCCAAAGAATGATGAAGGCCCCTCCACTCTATATATCGACCCATCCAACATTGCATCCACTTCTAGGAAAAAGACACTTGCAATCCCAGACATATCTGATATCAAGCTCATAATCCAAGACAATGGGTGTGGGGAATACATAATGAAGAAAGGAGCCTTTGTGGTTGGGGAGTTACCTCAATCCCCCATATCACATGGAAAACCGCAACCCACCAATACAACATCTCAAAACTTCAGAGCAGATCCCTCCCGATTCGGGTGTTAGGGAGATCTAGGCTGAGAAGTGGTAGTTGTGCGAGACGTATCCAATCTCCTCTATCAAGATGAAAGACTCATACGAGCCCTTCCTATGGACAATGCAAACAAAGGAATCCAATTAATGTTGGGTATGAGCTATAAAAAAAATGTAAGGATGGGAAAGAATAACAACGACCAATTGGAACCTATTATTGTGTAGAAAAAAATGAAAAATATTGGCCTTGGTTGTACCCCACCGAGTGTAACCATACATGGCAGGAGTCCCCTATTTAAAGTAGTCAGGACTCCCTCTCAACTAATGACAACAACCCTTCAACTACCAGTATCTATAGGTGTTCCCTTAGATAATTTAACCTTTGATGTAACCGACATGTGTAGTAGTGACGAGGATACCATAATTGGCTTATGCATGCTTTTTGAAGATTCCTCCCTCCTCATAATTAGCACCCTATCTTTTGAGTCAGACCACCAAACCCACAAAATAAATTTGGTCTACCCCCAACTCATCGATTACGACCAACGAGGACCGCCAATTCTGAACACGTTCGAAAATGACGAGGCACTCTAAAAATTCATGGGACCAAGGGATATGGTACCATATGGAGATCATAAGGCTGGATTTGACATCACATTGGATACTCATGCCTATTACAAGGAGACAATTGAATCTATCAGTTGCAAAAGTAAGAAATTGAGAATAATCTCAAGGTCATTGAGTGAAAACCACATTATGGCACTCTCTAACCATAAAATAGTAAAAATAAAGGATGCATCCAACCATGAAAAACTCTTTGAGGTGCCAGAGGATGAAGGATTAAATCTTCCCCTCATTGCACTTCATCAAGAAAAATCAACTGTCCTAGCAGAAAAATGCAATCTTGTCAACCTGGGAACAAAGGAGCTACCACACATAACCTTGTATGTTGAATCACTTCTAATGGAAGAACAAGAACTCATAGCTGCATTCTTGATAGAAAGAAAAGTAAACTTCACATGGACTTATGCTGATATGCTTGGGCTTGACTCATAGGTAGTAGTTCATCACTTGGTATTATATCCTGAGGCACAACCTGTCAGATAAAAAATTAGAAAGATGCATCCCCAAATAGCCTTGCTAGTCAAAATGGAATTGCAAAAAATCTTAGATGCAGGGTTCATAAGCCCGATCAACTACCCAGAGTGGGTTTCCAACCTGGTACCTATTTCAAAACCCACTCGGGGCATCTGCATTTGCATCGATTTTAGAGAATTAAACAAAGCGTGTCCTAAGGATGACTTTCCACTAACCAACATCGACATGATAATGGATATGACGACTAGACACGAGATGCTATCACTAATGGATGGGTTTTCTGGATATAATAAGATCATGATAGAAAAGGAGGACCAACACAAGACAACGTTCACATTTCCATGTGGAACCTACTACTGGAACATGATTCCATTTGGGCTAAAGAATTCAGGAGAAACTTATCAAAGATCCATGACACTGATATTTCATGACATAATTCATAAGATGATGGAAGACTATGTGGATGACATATTGGCTAAATCAAGGAAAAGACAGGATCACATATCTTCTTTGAGCTCCATTTTTGATAGGCTCAAAAAGTATAACGTTTGCCTCAACCCAAATAAGTGCATCTTTGTAGTACAATCAGTTAAGCTCCTGGGGTGTATCGTGCCAATGAGAGGAATCGAGGTAGATCCCTCTAGAGTCAAGATGATCCTCGAAATGGAAGCACCCAGGACACTAAAGTAGCTAAGAGGTCTACAAGGTAGGCTCCAGTCTATCCGTAGATTCATAGCACAACTGTCAAACAAACAAATCCCATATTCTCATCTACTCCACAATGGGGTAGCATACAAATGGGATGACAAGTGCGACCATGAATTCAACAAAATCAAGGAATACCTACTCACGCACCAGTTTTGATGCCTCCATTTCTGGGAAAAGCACTGATCCTATACATTACAATAACAACAACAACTCTTGATGCTCTCTTAGCTCAACATTATGAAAACATAAGAGAGAGAGAAATATACTATATCAGCAGGACCATGGTAGGACACTAGCTAAACTATACTCCTATTGAAAAATCTTGTCTAGCAGTTTTATTTGCAGCTAAAAAATTTAGACACTACATGCTAGCTCACCAGATCAAGCTAATTGAAAAAATAGATCCTCTCAAGTACCTACTTTCTAAAGCCACTCTTACAGGATGGACAACCAAGTGGTCCATGATATTGATAGAACACGACATTGAATTGTGAACCCCAATCCTATTCTTGCATAAACATGACAAAAAAACACATTAGTTAGTTGATATGAAAGATAAAAGAGGTATTCCCCATGAAATCCATTTACAAAAGCTTAAACTAGGAAAATGAAGAAAAAAATACAAAAGATTGATGAAATCATAATTTAAACAATGCAAACTCTTGATCCCATGGGGGAATTGGTGTTGATTGGTGTGTCGAAATCAACCCTTTCCCAACTCCTTTTGTAAGCTTGATGATGATTGAGTGATTGAATCTCCTTGATGAGATTTTGGCATAATCTAGCTATGGAATTGTGAAATTGATGAAATTCATGAAATTCATGAATGAGATAAACAAAATTAGCTCTCAATTGAAGAGAGTAACTTTGCATGAAATTGTAGATGAATAATGAGAAGATAAGTCTTCCATTTATAGATTTGAATTTGGAAGAAAGAGCAAGATTTGTGCAATATGGGATCATTCAACATCCAATGGCCAAGTGCCACTTGTGAAGATGTGAATGGTTGAGGAATGAACACATTTTGGTCAATGTGCATGATAAATTCCATTGGATCTAAATTTGAAATTTGAATGTGACATGTTGGAGGGAGAAAGAAATGGAGTTAATGTCATTTGGCTCAATGCACAAGGACATGTAAGAGGAGTGAATGCCTTGTTGGATGTACAAGTCCAATTGCATTTTTTAATTCAAACTTGAGGGAATATTACCCCCTTTATTCCATGTTGAGAGAAAATAAGCAAATAAATAAATCAAAGTAATTGATTTATTGTGCAAGTTGCATTCTCTAGAGGATTTTACTGATGAAGATTAAATTAATCAAGATTTGATCAATTTAATGAGAGATTAGTTGATTTGACCATTTTGACTTAGATTTTAGGATTGATTTAAATCAAAATGAGAAGAAAATGATTAAAGATTTGATTTATTTAATTAAAGAGGGATGATATTGGATTTAAACCAAATAAAGATTTATTTAATTTAAATGAGATGACTTTAGGGATTAATTAAATAAAATGATTTATTTAATTAAAAAAGGGATTACAAAATTAATTAAATAAAATTGATTTATTTAATTAACAGGAGATGACAACTTAACTAGATAAAGTTGATTTATTTAATTAAGAGGTGAAAAGTGATGAATTTAATCAAATATAGATTATTTGATTAAATGACTAGCAAAGGAGATGATTATGGATGAAATGGTGTTAGTAAATCAGGATCCAGAGTGTTGGATCGAATTGTATATTTTCCATGTCTAAATGAATATGTGTAACACAAGGCCATAAAGGGACAAGTAATTGCAGATCAACTAGCAGAGGCACCTATATATGCAAAAAACCTATTTATCTTAGAGTTCCCAGACGAATCGATTTTTAGCCTAAGTGTAGCAAACCACTGGAAGATTTATTTTGATGGATCTTACATGCAACACAGATTAGGAGCAAGAATCTTCTTCATAACTCCCCAAGGAGACTGCATACACAAATCTTACAAGTTGTCGTTCAAATGCACGAATAACATAACATAGTATGAGGCTCTTGTCATAGGCTTAAGGATTGCAGTACAATGGTAGATTATGGCTCTAAAGGTGTATGGGGACTCTCAACTCATAATCAATCAAGTAAACAATGAATATCAGACAAAGGATGATAAAATGAATCCATACAAGAAGTAGGTCGAGAGCCTCGAATGGTCATTCATTGATATCACATTTGAACAACTACCTAGAGAAAACAACAAAGCAACGAACATAATGGCAACAATTGGATCACTCTTGGAAATCCCACACAATGTCCCAAAATAGGAATTCCTCATAAAATAACTTCTCATACCAGCATTCAAGGTACCAAAGTTTGAATTTGTGTGTGAACTCGTTGATCCCAATGATCCTTGGTATCATGACATTTACACCTACTTAAGAATAGGATTCTTGCTCGCTAATATACCCTCGTATATTAAACAAACCTTCATCAAGAAGTCAACCCATTTTGTCATCCTAGGGGAAACCCTCTACCGTAGGAGCATCAAAGGAACCCTGTTGCATTTCCTAAATACTAAGGAAGCCCTAATTGCTTTAACCGAGGTGCATAATGACATTTGTGGTTTGCACTCAAGCAGTATGACTTTGGCTAAGAAATGCTGAGGACCGGATACTACTGGCCCAAAATGGAGAGAGATGCACATGAATTTGTTAGAAGATGTTTGTAGTGTCAACAACATGTGGACCTTATCCATGTACTAGCTCAGGAGCTTCATCCTACTGCTACACCTTGGCGCTTTTCACAATGGGGGCTCAATCTCATTGGAAAAATCACCCCCACCTTATCCAATGGCCATAAATTCATCATTACCGCCACATACTACTTTAAAAAGTGGGTCAAAGCCATTCCCATGAACTACATAACTAGAAAGTAGATATCTAAGTTCATCCTAAACTACCTCATTTGCCGATATGATGTCCCCCAAGCTATTATCTCAAATAATGAGACACCTTTCAAAAATCAGGACGTTTGTGACTTATGTGAAAAATTCAAAATCCAACATCACTTTTCCACTCTATATTATCCCCAAGGAAATGGCCAAGCATAAGCCACCAATAAAACCATCTTGAAAATCCTTAAGAAAACAGTCAATGATGTTGGTCGTGACTGACACCTGCAGCTGAATCTCGCCTTATGGGCCTATTGCACAGGCATTCACACACCAACAAGTGCCACCCCTTTCTCTCTGGTCTATGGATCAGAGGCCATCCTCCCCATTGAGATCGAGCTCTCGTCACTGAGGATATCACTGCAAAATCTCATTACAGATTAAGAATATCGGGTCTCATGACTAAATGAGCTGGAATTACTGGATGAACGGCGTATGGAGACGGTAAAACATCTATAGGTATATCAAAATTGAATTAAGCAGAGTTATAACATGAAGATTAGGAGGCAAACCTTCCAAGTCAAAAAAATTGTGCTAAAGGAGAACCAAAAGAATGCGCCTAACCCAAAAAGCAAAGAAAAAATTGAGCCCAACTAGTTGGAACCTTTCATCATCATGACAAGCTATAAATCAAGGGCATATTAGTTATCAACACCCTAAGGGGAATCTTTGCAGGAGCCCATGAACAACTCCCATCTCAAAAAGTTTTATGCCTAAAATCTTTCAAGGTATAGAACCAAAAAATACAAAAAATCAGAAAATGTCCTGAAAAAATGGTCACCCTGATGAAAACCTGGTAAATAGGCATCTTGGTAACAAAAAAAAAAATATAAAAATCCAAAAAA
Source organism: Sequoiadendron giganteum (assembly GCA_007115665.2). Lineage (NCBI taxonomy): Eukaryota > Viridiplantae > Streptophyta > Pinopsida > Cupressales > Cupressaceae > Sequoiadendron > Sequoiadendron giganteum. The sequence continues at coordinate 233,573,161 of CM021100.1, read as the reverse complement.
AAGAAGAAGAAGGATTGAAAATAGTAAACAAAAAAAATCATCCTCTAGTGAAAACCACTTCAGTGGCGCTTTGGATAAGTTCCTTGGTGAAAACCTAGCAAACAGACACCAAGCGTAAATAAAGCACTCTCCATCCACCAGGATCTTCATGGCTTATACTCCACACTCACTTATCCATTAAATTCCATTTATACTTCTATCATCCATCCACGTCCATATCATAACTTGATCTTGTGTTCGTATCAGGATCCACCCTAGTACTACTTGGCATATTCCTAAGGTTATTTTTTCCTACCTATATCAAAGTAGTCTATCACATCACAATGGGGGCATGTTCTTGTACCTGCATTGGATCAAATTCATGTATATTCTTGTGATCTTCTTAAACATCAAAATTCCAAAAAAAATCAGAAAATTAATCAAAAATCCAAAAACATTCAGAAAATCAATAAAAATCCAAAAACATTCAGAAAATCTATAAAAAATCCTGAAAACATCATAAATTCAAAAAATATTAGAAAATCAAAAAATCCAAAAACATTAAAAAAAAACATCAAAAATCCAAAAACATCATAAAATAAAAAATCCAAAAACATCAAAATCATATCAAAATCCAAAACATGTCAAAAATCCAAAAAATAAAAAATAGAGTCGTCCAACCGAACTACGTCGTCTCTGAGCTTGAACGTACGCAAGGTTGAACTTTGATCATCCCCTACTACATTTTAGGCCAGTCCTTTAGGTGTCTATCACAATAAGCTGTCAATTCATCATTTATTTATAGCTTCATCTTGTAAATTGGTCAAGTTGTCTGTTGAACTACTTTGTCTCTGCATGTATAACGTAGGCAAGGCTAATCTATTGATCAACTCCTGAGACCCCTAGGATAGGTCTTTAAGTTAGTCTCTTGGTCAACTTCTTGAAAATACCAAAAACATTGAAATATCTCAAAATCCCAAAAACAACCTCAAAACATTTCAAAAAACACCACAAACATCCAAGTATTTGAAGAAACCCAAAATTGTGCATCTGTCTCACTTCACTTTCACCTAAAATAATATCCGTTAATAATAAACCATCATCATCTTCATCCTTTGGTAAGTCAGTTAGAAGCAAGTCTAGCAGGTTTAAAGGTAAAATCTCAATCATCAAAGTCTCAAGTCTAGGTCAATAAGTCAGCAAATTGGTCAACTCAGAGTATCAATAGCTTATCATCCAATCAATCCCATCATCACCTGATCACAACATGTCCTAGGATGCATCCTTCCTACAATGGACATCAACATTCTAAATAAGGTTTCATATTTCAGGTGTGAACAAGAATACTCCTATTTGATTGTCAAGTCAAAGTCCATCACACTAGGTGCAACACCATCTTGGTTCTTTATACCTTGATGAATCACACCTATTAGAACTATAAGATTTTGAAAAAATCTCATTGGCCATTCATGCTCATTAGTCTCCTAAGGAGTCCATACTACAAGTATAAAAATTGCTTCACATAACATACTCACCAAGGTCTGGGTCAATTCTTTATCATATGGTCCCATAAAATTCACCTAACCCTGAATATTTAATATATGGATCATATCGACATAATATGATGCAGGTCTCACCGATTCGTAAGTTATTTTTATACTAATGCTAATATTTTTTGAGTATATCGGCAAAAGGTCAATAATGTCATACCGATGAGAATACATGTAAGGAAAACACAAGTTCATAGTTTCTATCAGCTAGACAATGGTTATCAACATGACTGTGTGAGGTCATATCAAGCTTACATATATCTCACCACTCAGAGCATAAGAAAATGTATCGACCATACTAGAGTCATCGGGATGAGGTTCCAAAAGGCAACCCGTGACATTCATCGGTATCGCCAATGAAGTAGAAAAACATTCGGTCGACGAGATAGTATTACCGAGAAGAGTTCGAGGAGTCTTACCGACCTTCCGTGGTATACCGATAGACAATGTGTTAGGAAAAAAAAATTGTCAGAGGGACAATGATCATATTCTTGTCAAGGAAAGAAATGTATCGGTGAGATAAACCTCAGCGGGGACAGATAGGAAGGTCATGGCGAGTATAGTTCCATCAGCAGGCTAATTAGTATGTCTCAACAGTTGGAGTTAACAAAGGGAACATCTCAGCGAGATACATACCTTCGAAAAAAGATAAAGAATTGTCAGCCTGATCCGATAAGTCACGGCGATAGGATTGCTTCGGTCGGAGTTGTGGCGATATACTAAAGATTGAAAGGAAAATTGTCGGGGAGACTTAAGGCATCGAGGGAAATACAAGATGTCCTAGCGGGTGTATGAATGTTGGTAAAGGTTCAAACGAAAGGATCAGAAAAGATTAAAAAATTTCTTGCCAATATGCTACATGATGTGGCAACGAGAAATTCAAAAAGCTTGCTTCATTCGTGTCTTAGCCAAGACATTAATGGCGCCATGAAGCATAAATTATTTTGTGAATCGAGACGAATCCAGTGGAAAGCATTTTTTGCGGAATTGGTAGCGAGAGGTAAGTAGAAGAGCGAGCAAAGGATTGGGGCATTCTCTCAGCTCAAAATATCGGGTGAAATACAGTAAGTTCTTCATTCCCTAAATCTTGCAAATTTCGAAGAATGGAAACCACTAGTTCAAAAAAATCAAAAGGTAGAAAACATGGGGAAAGTGGTCAATCAAGAGGAAAAAAGAAGAAAACTAAAATTCAATCAGAGGGCACTAAACAAAAATTGAACCAAGATCTCATAGACCAGCTACTGGTTTCTAGACCCAAAGATAGATGCTCTACACAACTTAGGGCAGAGGTGGATAAACTAGATGATAAATGTAAATTCATGGAAGATGTCTGGACTCCAATTAGGGGCTATGAGTTTTTCAACTTCCATTATTATCAAAGGAATTTTTTTGAGCCAGTATGTAACCCCTGGAAGCTTCATCTAGGAAAAATGGTTTGCCCTAATGTTTTTGTAGATGTCGAACTGGTGAAATTATTGTCCAGTCATTATAATTTGAGACATAAGGCCATATGTGATCTATCTAAGAACCCATTGATACACTTATCAGAAAATGCAATAAGTGAGGTCTTTAAATTGGAAGGGATATGCAAAAAAAGGATTGTAGGTGAAGAGCTAGAAAAATAATTGAGAACGATGGACACCATTTATAGGGGTTGGAGATTACCCCTGCACAAAACTAGGCATGGTAATAAACCAATTCCGATAGAAGACAGTGAAGGACCACCATTCCATGTGGATCTTTTTGAGCCTTATATGAAGTACAAATATTTCTCGGTAGGAAAAATATTGGGAATGGAAGTCCCAGAGTATATGGTGATTGTGCCCATGGTAATTGTAGTAGATATTCGGTATCACAACTCTAGGCCTTTGGATTATGCCTCATATGTTTTTAAGGAACTTGATGCTGGGTTGCTGACAATAAAAAATGGAGCCTCTATCTTGCACCTCAAGAGATATTCATTATTAATGCACATGGTGTTATACTTCAGACAAGAATTAGGGTTGTGGCCCCAGGAGCTGAGAATTTCACAATTTGATAAAGAAGCCAAGTCATTGCCTATTCAATCATGGACTACGGTTTGGGACAGTCGGTTTGCTAATTCTAGTTTTGTACATTTTGAAGAATACTTTGAGAAACCATTATACAAACTTTATAATCATCCATGTGACTATTCTTTGTCTGATGAGATAAAAAGGTTTCTCATACCTAAAGATTTTAATGGACCAATCAGCCACAATTGGGGGGATTGGTATTGTTTAGAGAATGCCACCATGATTAGGGTTTATGGATTTGAAGATGCCCTGTTCATTTTGCCTAGAACAGTTCCAGACCGAATTGCATACTTAGAGATTGTTAGGCAAATGGATTTCTCCAATGTTATGAATTTAAATTCTTTTGGGAAGCAAGAATTTTTGCCCAGTACACTATGTTTTGGTGACTTTAATATGTTAGCAAAGGAAGGGTATAATCTGATTCTTGATAAGTTACTGCAGTATAACATGAGAAGAGGACCATTGAGAAAAAAAATTGATCCAAAAGGGTATATTCACTTTGCAAAACAAAGGATAAACTTTGGAGGGTATTGCCATGTGCCCTACCAATTTGATGATATGATCAGGAACTTGGAAGCAGAAGAGGCAGAGATGGTGGTTGAACGACATAACCAAGAGTTGATCGATATAAAGCTGTTGTCTTTTGGAGAAGAAGTATCTGAGGCTAATATATCACATGGTTTACCCAATAAGGTATCAAGGGTGAGAACTCAGGATTACACCTATTTTTCCAGAGAATTAAATGTCGAGGGAAGTGTAGATATGGATACAAGGCATGAGGAATACAAATATTTTGCAGCAGACGATGGGTTTATAAAATCTTCAGAATTTAAAACATTTCTATGTAAGCAAAAAGGAAAGGAAATAAGAGAGCTAGTTGACAATGTCACACCAAGAAATGAAGAACAATTGTTGAAATTTTTGAAAGATGATGTGGAGATAGAGATGAGAAGCATGACCCCTAAGAAAGGGCTGAAGGTCAATAATACTACACACAAGCTCAGTCTAGAAAAAGTTACAAAAGTTTATGTAGGATCAAAGTACAATACAAATGAGGAGACATTGATGATTTGGGCCTTATATCCACCTCACAGGAAGTCAATTTTCATTGATACCGAGAAAGAATTCGAGCATGTTATGATGTTAAAGGCTGGGGAGGCTGATCCAGTGGCAACAACAAAGATTGGGATTAATGTGGCAAATTTGAATAAAGCCCAGATAAATGCATTGATCAAAGAAAAGGAGATGTACAAAACAAATAATGAAAGAATGCTGAGGGAAAATGAGCATCTAAAATATTTTGTGGGTGTTACAATGGAGCCAACTAAGCTGCTTGTCCAGGGTGAAAGTTCACAAACATAAGATCATTGGGAGGGATCAAGTGTATATTCTCAAGGAAAACATGACACACTGGTAGCAGTGATCAAAAGGAGGCAAGCCAGTTTCACCACTTGGATAAATAAAATTTGGGGAGTACACTCACAAAAGTTTGATGCATTGAAAGAACACATAAGAGTGGATGATAGAATCCAAGAAAAGCTCCAGGAGATAAAAAACCAGGGTGCTCCTGACAATGTGGCAATTGAGGTTGCTAATCATTTTATGGATAAGGACAAAGAACTCTTTGAAGAATTACAAGGGGATGCACAAGGATTGATAAATTCCACTAAAAATGGATTGAATGCATTCTTTGATGATGGAGGAAAATTAAAAGAAATGACTGCATGGAAAAATGAAAAAATGAATTAGTACTCCAGGAGATTCTGAAGACGGCTACCGCGAAAGATGCAACATTGGATGAAGCATGTGACCAGAATGAGAGGATGGTGAAAATGGAGATCATGATCCATAATGCATTAGGAGATGCAAATACACATGAGTGTCAAGACTACATGGATCATATGTCAAGAGTCCACTTGTGGCTTAGCAGAGCTTAATTACTTTTAATTTTACTGTTGTTTGATGCTTAATACATTTCTGAAAGGACGCATCCTTTTAGGCAGTTAATATATAAATATTTGTTTTTGTAGTAATGAGAAGGGGGATATAGATTAGAGAAGATAGAAGATAGATAGATAACAATATTTCAGAATGTTTATATCCAAAAGGACCATGCTGCATGTATAAGATCTTGAAGGAGTTAATGAAAGATTTTTGATTTGGTGGTTTCATTCTAGTATCAGTTGTTTGTGAGTTTCTACAATTATTTGATTGTCTCCAACCTAAATTTTTCTTGATTATTTAAGTTGAAATATCAAGTAAATGTTCAATTTATTAGTGCACATTTTTTGTATCTGCGTGATTTGATTAATTGGGTTCTTTAAAAGAAGAATTATATTCATTTAAGTCAATTACAGTAATATGGGAATGTTACTTGGATCAATAAGAAGAATTGGATAGTTAGGATTGATATTCTGCCTCAAGTAGGGTTTGTCAATCACATTCTTGCACGTTTATACCAATTATAAACTCATATTTGTATGCCAAACAATTAGAGCTTGCTACATAGAAGCCACTCATCTAAGACTTTCCTTTGACTCTGTTTCACCCAACAAAGCACTAGTCTTCTGTATTTCATTTTTTAGTCTTATTCATTTTATTTAACATCTATTAACTGAACATATGAGATTTTTCTCATTTCATCATTTAGTTTTATTCATTTCATTTGACATTTGTTAACTGAACATATCAGACTTCACCTTGATATTGCTTATACAATTTATACCAAATTCAGATCATATTTGATATTGCTTATACAATTTATACCAAATTTAGATCATATCTCTCCACTGTCAAATTTCCATTGAGGATAGATTAGTCAAGCATGAAGCATAGTTCAAAATCTGCATCATTCATATAGGTACACCCACCTAGGTTTACCAAAGCCTTAAGAGTAGAAGCTTCAACTATATTGGTTGGCCTTGTTAGTTGGCCAATAGTGTTGTGAGAGCTTGGGAAGCTCTCATGGTTCAAACCTACGTTTTTTAGACCTAACAAATTGGCGAATCTATTGGGGATAACTTGAGAAAAATCTGGTGGCAGGCAACCTTTCTATATAGAGTCATTAAAGAAAGATTCACAGTTAAAAAATTTGAAAGAAGACTTCGCTGGGTGAAATAATAACAAATTTTATTTTCTGACTTTTAAAAGTGAGCGGCGACTCTGAATGAACAAGTGCATTAACACTCATAGAATAGAATGCATATTAGAAAGAAATTATCCTAGCATTCAGACTATCACAATTTCTCACAACATGCAAGGAAGAAGGTCTTTGTATAGAGATGGAGATGGTCCTAATGACAAGAGTAAGTGGACTTATAAAAATGATCAAGGCAAGAAGGTGTCTAATGACCTAGGCCCAACAACTAAAAGTAGGACATCAAAACTACCGGTGGAAACACATAACTCATACGATGCACTAGCAAATGAAAACAACCCATCTCAAGAAGCTTACACCCCTGAGGAGAAGAGAAATCCCTTCTATCGAGTAGACCAAGAGAAAGTTAAGGAGTTCATGGCCAAATGTGAGGCTGAAATAGAAGAGAATCAACGTAAATATGATCGGAGAATAGCATTCCTTGAAGAGAATCAGATGGACTAGGTTATGAAGCGACCTCTGAAGAAAATTATGAACTTGTGATCCAAAATGAGATAAATGCACAGCTGGAACACAAGAGACAAGAGACATAAATATCAAGAGAAGAACATGAGCAAAATCTTCAAGAAATGAGGGAACTAGAAGAATTGAAGTTACAAAAAACTCAAATTAAAACACAATGGTTGATTCACCCAAATATGTGCCACCTCATAAACATGGGAATCGTACTATAGGACCCTCAAGTTCCCCACAAGCCCAACAAAATCGGCCAAGGAATCAATATAAAAACTCAAGCACCCCACCACAACACCGAAATACTCAGCTACCACCTTTCCAACAACATGTGCCCCCACAAGGTCAACAATATGTATCTTTGTCTCATAATAATCCATTGTACAATTGCCAGCACCATCCCAATCCTCCTCCTCCACCATACACAACCATGATTAGACAATTTGAACTTGTCAAATTTCAAATATACCCTTACCCTTTGGACAACAATTGGAGAAGCCTAGTCCCAAAGTTCACAGGAAGTAGTGCAGTCAGAGCTGAGGAGCATCTGAGAAGCTTTAATGCATTCATCCAAGACCTGGATATGCAATATGAGGATGTGCAGATGAGATTATTTATGATGTAACTGATTGAAGATGCCATGGATTGGTTTAACAGTTTACCGACAACATCCATTGATTCCATTCATATATTTTATGAACAATTTATTCAACAGTATGGGAATCAATTTGCATCATACTTCTCTTTGCACAAGTGGTAACTATCCAAAAACATCAAAACGAGTCAGCCTATGACTTTAATCAAAGGTTTGTTAAATTATATAATAAGATACCTCAGGGATCCAAGTTGGTTGATCCTACTGCATTGAGTATTTACTTGAAAGCATTTGATCCCAAGACAAGATATGAGCTTAGGAACAAAGGTCCTAGGAATTTGGTTGAAGTTCAAAAGATAGCACTCACTATTGAGAATAATAGGAAAGCTGCAGGGATGATTTCTAAAAGGGAAAACCCTAGGGTTCCCCAATATGCTCCTCCAAATAGACAAGAAAATACATATAGGAATGAAAAACCAAGATTACATGACATGCCCTATAATACAAAATAGAAAGATGGAAAGCTAGTAATAGATAGGCTGAAGAATAAAGAGACACCTGATCCTTTAAAATAGAAAGGAGAATATATGGTAGACAAGAGTCCTTGGTGCTCAGTTTTTTACGCACCACACTCCCCAGAGCATTGTGTTACAACTCAGTCAATACCAGAAGAAGACATATTGAAAAATGATGGTGGGGAAGACCATAATATCTATTTAACTTCCCACACTCTTAATTCTTTGGAGCAAGGGTATTCATCTTCAGAGGAAGGAGGATATGAGTATGATGTTGATCATTAGAAATACAATTTTCATATGGCAGAGCAACAAGTATTTTTTGACCATGAAGAAAGTGAAAAGGAACAAAACCCCCTATTGCATCACGTCAGACTAACAGATGCAATATAAGGAGACTGAGTGAGGAAGAGATTTAAAGATTGACTATTGCAGTGGTGGAAGAAGCTAGAAGCAAATATTGGTTGAGCAACATAATAGTGAACAAAGATGAGGGTGTCCCAAGAGGAATGTTTGTAAAAAATAAAAAGGCATTTGATGAGATATTAAAGAGGACAGGTGATAAGCAATTTGAAAAAAGAGAACAAAAGTGTGCTCCTAAAGAAGAAAATAAAGAAGTCCCCATGAATAAACAAAAGCCAGGTCAAACATGCAAAGGGGAAAAGGAAGACAACAAAGGAGAATTGATAGAACCAAATAAGGTGATCAGAACTGAAGGTACATCCTTTGATTTCATACAATCCTTATCTCAACTAAAAATGTTTGTCCCATTACTTGAAATGATGAAGATTAAAGAATATAGGGAAGGTGCCATTCAATTGATGTCTAATGGGAGGAATCAAAATATAAACCTTGAAAATAAGGAGGTTCCTAAAATCACTAATAAGAGAAAGGAGATAAAATTTCCAGAAGCCTGCTTAATGAATACACCACAGATTGACCCATTTTTTACCACCCTACTCATAAGTGGAAATTTAGTGAGGAATTGCATGATAGATTCAGGTGCTTCTATGAATATTATGCCAGTAGGGATAATGGAACAACTCAGTATGTGGATAGATGTGGAAGGAGTAAATGCTATGCCATGGATAGCAAGCCTGTTCCAGTTGTGAGAGTAATGAAGAATGTGGAAGTAAGATTAGAAACTTACCCGCAAGCTGCCTACAATATTGATATAACTATAATTGACACACCTCCCTAGTTTGGAATTCTTTTGTCAAGACAATGGACTACAACAGTCAGAGGTAATGTGTAGTTCGATTTATCATATGCCACTATACTAGTAAATGGTGAAGAATTCAAGTTGTATAGAGAGCCAAGAATGAATCAAATTGTTGAGTATGTTCCTCAAGAACAACTTAATTACTTTTGTGATCTAGATTTGAGGAGTTTTAGAGTAGAATCATCTCAGCCTGAACTAGTGAACAAAGACCCAATTGATAAAAAACTTTGAAAATCAACAAGGGATATGGAAAATGTATTTTAATGGGGCATGTAGCCAAGAAGGTAATGGAGCTGGGATAGTTTTCATATCACCTGAAGGTACAAATTTTAAATATTCACTTTTTTTGGCATTTGAATGTACAAACAATGTGGCAGAGTATGAAGCCTTATTAACTGGTTTGAAGATGGGTGTTAAGCACAAGATTAAACTATTAACTATTTTTGGAGACTCTAAGCTGATTGTGTCACAAGTCAGATCAAAATATGTTGCAAAGAATAGGAAGCTGAAGCAATACAAGAATGCTATATGGGATACAATCGAGCTATTTGACACGTTCTCCATTGATTGGGTGGATAGGTCAAAAAACATAATGGCAAACTTCCTAGCCAATGTAGCACTGAGAAAAGATGACATCACGCTGGCAGGAGTGTCTCACATTGAGTTCAAAACAAGACCCATTGTGCCTGAAAACATATACAATTGGCAGATTTTTAATCATGACACTGACCTCTTGAAGTTTCTTCACTATATAGATCAATATGAGGCTCAAGAAATTGATTTCAATGCCTTTGTAGAAGAAATAGATGGAAAGTAGACAATATTTGGGAAGAAGGTCTTACAACTTAGAACTAATAAAATTCCCAAAGGACTAGTAGCATTAGAGAGGGTATATGATGGAAATGATTAGTCTCTCATGAAATAGACACCAGTCAAGAAAAAAGATATTGAATAGGTCAATTTAGGGACTGAACTGGCACCAAGAAAAGTATATATTGGGAAGAAAATAAGCCCAACAGTTCGGAGAATGTTGATTTCATTACTAAGAAATATAAACATGTGTTTGCATGGTCTTATGAAGATCTCAAAGCATATAGGGAGGACCTGTTTCAACATGAAATTTCGTTGAAACCAGATGCAAAGCCATTTAGGTAGAAACAAAGACCTATTAACCCTAAATTGGAACCAAAAATGTAGGAGTTGGAAAAGCTTAGAGATGGGGGTATCGTTAAATCGGTTAGGAATTCAACATGGGCGTCAAACCTAGTTCCTATAAGAAAGAAGAACGAGGATATCAGACTATGTGTGGACATCAAAAATTTAAATGTGGCATCCCTCAAAGATAATTAACCTCTACCTAATATGGAAGCTATACTGCATAAAGTGATAGGGTGTGAGTTGTTATCTATGATGGATGGTTTCTCTGGTTATAATCAAGTTAAAGTCAAAGAATTTGAATAGTACAAGACAACTTTTACAACTCCATGGGGAACATATGTCTATGTGAGAATTCCATTTGGTCTCACAAATGCAAGAGCAACCTTTCAACGAGATATGGACTTAGCATTTGTAGACTTAATTAATTCTATAATGGTAGTATATCAAGATGACCTCACTGCTTACTCAAAGAGGGCTGAAGATCATCTAGGACATCTAGAAAAAATATTCATCAAAGCTTTAGAGTATGGTATTAGTCTGAACCCTAAAAAATGTCATTTTGCAGTCATAGAGGGAAAAATTTTAGGACATTTTGTGTCAAAAGAAGGAGTTAGAATAGATCCTGAGATGGTTGAGGCCATACACAAGATTCCTATTCCTAAAATTGTCAAAGCCATCCAATCATTTTTTGTACAAATTAACTTTGTTAGGAGATTTTTGTCTAACTTTGTTGAAATTGTTAAACCCATATAAAAAATTTTAAGGAAGAGACAAAAAATAGAATGGACTCCAGAAGCATTGGAAGCTTTTGTATCCATCAAAAAGGCCATCAAAGAAGCCCCTGTCCTCAAATCTCCTGATTTTGCAAAACCTTTTCAAATATTTTCATTTGCTTCTTTACACTCTATAGTTGTTGTTATGTTACAAAAGAATGAGGATGGTCATGAGCAACCCGCGTCCTTTTTCAGTAAATCATTGTAGGGGTCAGAATTGAAATATGATATAATGGAAAAACAAAACTTTGCATTAGTAAAAGCCACAAAATATTTTAGACCGTATCTTGTTGGAGCCAAAGTGATTGCTTTTGTTCCTCATACAACTGTTAAAGAAATATTAACATAGTCAGAAGTAATAGGGAAGAAATGCAGGTGGATTAACAAAATTCAGGAATTTGATATGCAGATACAAATTACCAAATTGGTAAGAGGCCAAGGTTTGGCCAAGTTAATGGCAATTTTTTTTTTTGAAGCAAATCAAATTTGCAATGTAGAAGATGAAGGGAATGCAATTGTAAGCATTGGACACACTCCTTGGTATATAGATATCATGTATTACCTCAGGAACATGAAGTGCCCTAAAGAATTTAGTGACAACTAGAGAAGAAATTTGAAGCTACAATCGTCTAAATATGTATTCATAGAAGGTGATTTATTTTGGAAGAATAGTGATGGGATGTTGTTGTTATGTCTAGGTGAGTCACAAGATAAACATGTTTTAAAAGAAATGCATGAAGGGGTCTATGGAGGACATTAATTTGCAAAAAAAACTAGACATAAGATTCTTAGGGCAGGTTATTACTAGCCAAAAGTCTTTAATGATTATTTTTCATAGGTAAGAAAATGTGAGGCATGTCAGAAATTTCAAGCAAAATGAAATATCAGGGAGCTTTACCACTTAGACCTATGCAGGTCAAAGCCCCTTTTCATCAATGGGGGATTGATTTTATTGGGGAGATACAAGATAAATCAAGTGGAGGACACAAATGGATACTAGTAGCCACTAATTACTTCACCAAATGGGTAGAAGCAATCCCAACCAAGCAGGCAACGAGTAAAGTTGTGATCAATTTCTTAATGGATAACATTATTACCAGGTTTGGTACACCATTAAGATTAATTACAAACAATGGGATGTGCTTCAGATTTGATGAGTTCAAGAGTTTCTATAGTACACATGGTATTACTATTTCTTATGCTGATCCTTATCACCTACAAGCTAATGGTCAGGAACAATCTAGCAAGAAAAGCCTTCTAAAAATCATAAGGAGAATGCTAGGTGAAAGTAAAAAGGTTTGGGATTCAAGATTAAAAATGGTTGTGTGGGCTGATAGGATTACTGTAAAAAAGGCAATTGGAAAATCCCCATTTGAACTAGTGTATGGAACACAAGCTAGGATGCCTTTACACAATTTGTTGCTAGTTTACAAATTTATCCTTCAAGAAGATATAGAGGTTCCAAAACCAATGGAGGATAGAATGGAGCAACTAGCAAAGCTTGATGAGATGAGAAGAATAGCTCAAAACCAGAATATGAAGTTACAAGCACAAATGAAGTATATATTTGATAAAAAAGAAAAATATAGAAAATTTGAAGAAATTGATCTAGTAGTGGTGTGGAATGCGAGATGCCAAGAGAAGGGAAAACATGGGAAATTTGAAACATTATGGTTGGGACCTTTTGTTGTTGTTGGTAAGAAAGGAGAGGATTCATATTTCTTACAAAACATGAATGGAGAGGAGCAAGAGTTACCTGTACATGGAAAATTTTTGAAACACATTTTCCCCTAAAAAATATAGAGGATTAAGAGTTTCCAGTGCATGGACAACCCTTGAATAACCTCTGAGAAAATTTTCCATGCACAGTAGTTTAGGAAATAAAAGGAACAAGAATTGCCAGTACATGGACAATCCTAATAATCCTTTGTTTGAGATAAATATTCTTCCATGTACAATAGCATAGGATCATGTTCATATTCACTCCCCTCATTCCCTCCTTCCCACTAGTCCATCATACTGAAGGTTTGGTTTGCTTATCCAGGGATCTGAATCCTTGCAATGATCTCACAATCATTCATCCCTAGCAGAGCCACTATTAGAGCTATAAAATTTTGAAAAAATCTCATTGGCCATTCATGCTCATTAGTCTCCTAAGGAGTCCACACTACAAGTATAAAAATTGCTTCACATAACATACTCACCAGGGTATGCATCAATTCTTTATCATATGGTCCCATAAAATTCACCTAACCCTGAATATTTAATATATAGATCATATCAACATAAGATGATGCAGGTCTCACTGATCCGTAGGTTATTTTTATTCTAATGCTAATATTTTTCAGTATATCAGCAAAAGGTCAATAATGTCATACCGATGAGAATACATGTCGGGAAAACACAAGTTCATAGTTTCTATCAGCCAGACAATGGTAATTGGCATGACGGTGTGAGTTCATAATGAGCTTACATATATCTCACCACTCGAAACACAAGAAAATGTATCAGCCAGACTAGAGTCATCAGGGTGAGGTTCCAAAAGGCAGCTCGTGGCATTCACCGGTCTTGCCGATAAAGCAGAAAAAGATTCAACCAACGAGACAGTATTATAGAGAAGAGTTCGAAGAGTCTTACCGACCTTTTGTGGTATACCCACATAGAACGTGTCAGGAAAAAATAATTTTCAGAGGGAAAATGATCGTAGTCTTTCCGAGGAAAGAAATGTATCAGTGAGATAAACCTTAACGGGGAGAGATAGGAAGGTCACGACGAGTATAGTTCCATCGACAGGATAATCAGTATGTCTCAACGATTGGAATTAGAAAAGGGAACATCTCGGCGAGATACATACCCTCGGAAAAAGATAAAGAATTGTCTGCCCGATTCAATAAGTCATGGCAATAGGTTCGCTTCGGTGCGAGTTGTGGCGATATACTAAATATTGAAAGGAAATTTTTTGGGGAGACTTAAGGCATTAGGGGAACTACAAGATGTCCTAGCAGGTGTATGAATGTTGGTAAAGGTTCAAACGGAAGGATCGACCAAGATTTAAAAATTTCTTGCCGATATGCTACATGATTTGACAGCAAGAAATTCGAAAATCCCGCTTCATTCGTGTCTCAGCCAAGACATTAATGGCGCCATGAAACATAAATGATTTTGCGAATCGAGACAAATCTAGTCGAAAGCATTTTTCGGGGAATTGGTAGTGGAAGGTAAGTAGAAGAGCGAGCAAAGGATTGGGGTGTTCTCTTAGTTCAAAATCTCTAGCGAAATATAGTAATCTTCATTCCTTAATTCTTGCAAATTTATAAGAATGGAAACCACTAGTTCAGAAAAATCAAAAGGTAGAAAACATGGGGAAAGTGGTCAATCAAGAGGAAAAAAGAAGAAAACTAAAATTCAACTAGAGGAAAGTGAACGAAAATTGAACCAAGATCTCATAGACCAGCTACTGGGTTCTGGACCCAAAGCTAGATGCTCTGCACAACTTAGGGTAGAGGTGGATAAACTAGATGATAAATGTAAATTCATAGGATATGTCTGGACTCCAATTAGGGGCTATGAGTTTTTCAACTTCCATTATTATCGAAGGAATCATTTTGAGCCAATGTGCAACCCCTGGAAGCTTAACCTAGGAAAACTGGTTTGCCCTAATGTTTTTGTAGATGTCGAACTGGTGAAATTATTGGCCAGTCATTATAATCCGAGACATAAGGCCATATGTGATTTATCTGGGAACCCATTGATACACTTATCAAAAAATTCAATAAGTGAGGTCTTTAAATTGGAAGGGATATGCAATGAAAGGATTGTAGGTGAAGAGCTAGAAAAAGAATTAAGAAGTATGGACACCATTTATAGGGGTTGGAGATTACCCCTGCACAAAATTAGGCATGGTGGTAAACCAATTCCGATAGAAGACAGTGAAGGACCACCATTCCATGTGGATATTTTTGAGCCTTATATGAAGTACACCTATTTCTCGGTAGGACAAATATTAGGAATGGAAGTCCCAGAGTATATGGCAATTGTGCCCATGGTAATTGCAGTAGATATTCAGTATCACAACTCTAGGACTTTTGATTATGCCTCATATGTTTGTAAGGAACTTGATATTGGGTTGTTGAAAATAAAAAATGGAGCCTCTATCTTGCACCTCAGGAATTATTCGTTATTAATGCACATGGTGTTATACTTCAGACATGAATTAGGGTTGTGGCCGCAGGAGTTGAGAATTTCACAATTTGATAAAGAAGGCAAGACATTGCCTATTCAATCATGGACTGTGGTTTGGGACAGTTGGTTTGCTAATTCTAGTTTTGTACATTTTGAATAATACTTTGTGAAACCATTATACAAACTTTATAATCATCCATGTGACTATTCTTTGTCTGATGAGATAAAAAGGTTTCTCAGACCTAAATATTTTAATGGACTAATCAACCACAATTGGGGGGATTGGTATTGTTTAGAGAATGCCACCATGATTAGGGTTTATGGATTTGAAGATGCCCCATTCATTTTTCCTAGAATAGTTCCAAACTGAATTGCATACTTAGAGATTGTTAGAAAAATGGATTTCTCCAGTGTTATGAATTTAAGTTATTTTGGGAAGCAGGCCTTTTTGCCCAGTACACTATGTTTTGGTGACTTTACTGTGCTAGCAAAGGAAGGGTATAATATGATTCTTGATAAGTTACTGCAATATAACATGAGAAGAGGACCATTGAGAAAAAAATTTGATCCAAAAGGGTATATTCACTTTGCTAAACAAAGGATAAACTTTAGAGGGTATCGCCATGTGCCCTTCCAATTTGATGGTATGATCAGGAACTTGGAAGCATAAGAGGCGGAGATGGTGGTTGAACGAAATAACCAAGATTTGCTGGATATAGAGTTGTTGTCTTCCGGAGAAGAAGTATCTGAGGCTAATATATCATAGGGTTTACCCAATAAGGTATCAAGGGTGAGAACTCAAGATTAAACCTATTCTGCCAAAGAATTAAATGTCGAGGGAAGTGTAGATACATATACAAGGCATGAGGAATACAAATATTTTGTAGCAGATGATGAGTTTATAAAATCTTCAAAATTTAAAACATTTCTATGTAAGCAAAAAGGAAAGGAAATAAGAGAACTGGTTGACAATGTCACACCAGGAAATGAAGAACAATTTTTTAAAAGTTTGAAAGATGATGTGGAGAAAGAGATGACAAGCATGACCCCTGAGAAAGGGAGGGAAATGTTAGAAAGAGCAGTCGTCATGATTTTCCCAGGACTAGACCTCAATTCTGCACTAGTCTTCGATAGTTTCTTGAAGGACAATAATACTACACACAAGCTCAACCTAGAAAAAGTGATAGAAGTTTATGTAGGATCAAAGTACAATCCAGATGAGGAGACATTGATGATTTGGGCCTTGTATCCACCTCATAGGAAGTCAGTTGTCATTGATACTGAGAAAGCATTCAGGCATGTTATGACATTAAAGGCTGGGGAGGTTGATCTAGTGGCAACAACAGAGATTGGGATTAATGTGGAAAAATTGAATAAAGCCCAAATACATGCATTGATCAAAGAAAAGGAGATGTACAAAACAAATAATGAAAGAATGCTGAGAGAAAATGAGCGTCTAGAAGATTTAGTGGGTGTTACAATGGAGCCAACTAAGCTGCTCGTCCAGGGTGAAAGTTTACAAACAAAGGATCATTGGGAGGGATCAAGTGCATATTCTCAAGGAAAATATGACACACTAGTAGCAGTGATCAAAAGGAGGCAAGCCAATTTGGCCACTTGGTTAAATAAATTTTGGGGAGTACACTCACAAAACTTTGATGCATTGAAAGAACACAAAAGAGTGGATGATAGAATCCAAGAAATGCTCCAAGAGATAAAAACCGGGGTGCTCCTGGCAATGTGGCAATTGAGGTTGCTAATCGTTTAATGGATAAGCACAAAGAACTCTTTGAAGAATTACAAGGGGATGCGCAAGGATTGATAGACGCCACTAAAAATGGATTGACTGCATTCTTTGATGATGGAGGAAAATTAAAAGAAATGACAACGTGGAAAAATGAAAAATGAATTAGTACTGTAGGAGATTCTGAAGACGACTACCGCGAATGATGCAACACTAGATGAAGCATGCGAGCATAATGAGAGGATGGTGAAGATGGAGATCATGATCTGTAATGCATTAGGAGATGCAAATACACATGCGCGTCGAGACTACGTGGATCATATGTTAAGAGTCCACTTGTGGCTTAGCAGAGCTTAATTACTTTTAATTTTACTATTGTTTCATGCTTAAGACATATTTGAAAGGACGCGTCCTTTTAGGAAGTTAATATATAAATATTCATTTTTGTAGTAATGAGAAGGGGGATATAGATTAGAGAAGATAGAAGATAGATAGATAGCAATATTTCAGAATGTTTATATCCAAAAGGACCATGCTGCATGTATAAGATCTTGAAGGAGTTAATGAATTTTTTTTGATTTGGTGGTTTCATTTTGGTATCAGTTGTTTGTGAGTTTTTGCAATTATTTGATTGTCTCCAACCTGAATGTTTCTTGATTATTTAAGTTGAAATATCAAGTATATGTTCAATTTATCAGTGCACATTTGTTGTATTTGTGTGATTTGATTAATTGGGTTCTTCAAAAGAAGAATTAAACTCCTTTCAGTCAATTACAGTAATCTGGGAATATTACTTGGATCAATAAGAAGAATCAAATAGTTAGGATTGATATTCTACCTCAAGTAGGGTTTTTCGATCACATTCTTGCACGTTTATACCAATTATAAACTCATATTTGTATGCCAAACAATTAGAGCTTGCTAGATAGAAGCCATTCATCTAAGACTTTCCTTTGACTCTGTTTCACCCAACAAAGCACTAGTCTTATGTATTTCATTTTTTAGTCTTATTCATTTTATTTAACATCTATTAACTGAACATATGAGATTTTCCTCATTTCATCATTTAGTTTTATTCATTTCATTTGACATTTGTTAACTGAACATATCAGACTTCACCTTGATATTTCTTATACAATTTATACCAAATTTAGATCATATCTCTCCACTGTCAAATTGCTTTTGAGGATAGATTAGTCAAGCAGGAAGCATATTTCAAAATCTGCACCATTCATATAGGTACACCCACCTAGGTTTAGCAGAGCCTTAAGAGTAGAAGGTTCAACTGTACTGGTTGGCCTTGTTAGTTGGCCAATAGAATTGTGAGAGCTTGACAACCTCTCGTGGTTCAAACCTGCATTTTTGAGACCTAACAACACCTATGTGTGTTATCAAACATAAGGAAAGTTATGCTCTTTATCTCTCCCATCCTTAGATACACAATATATCATCATCATTCATCATCATATCTAATAAAGTCTCGACGACTAATAGACTTGTTGGACTTCTGCATCTTCTTGGATTTAAGGGTTGATCCCTCTCATTCTTCTATCCTCTTTGATGCTAACATAGTATCATTTCAACAATGCATCCATCTTGCATCCACACTCTCATCTTACATGATCACATCATATCATCATAGGAAAACATCATCATTTAAGATGTTTAAAATAATATAAATTTCTTATTCTAAGTATCTTACAAACATCTCATTCTCATCATCATTATCATATAGATTTGTTAGTCTAACCATCCCCACATCCATCTTGAACCTCTTTATCGCGAGATTGACCTCAAATTGAACTTTTTGCAAAATATTTCAAGGGGAAAATGTACCAACGTACTTCTTTCCGTTGGGGCATCTGAAAAAAATCATTTCTTTTTTAATTTCGATGTCGACAACATCATTCTTTGAATCAATGCAACAAGTAGATTGCTTCAAAGAGGGGCAACATGTAGACATGAAAATAATCCTAATTAATCATCATGCATCTAATCACACTTCAATTAACATCATTTTCTCTATTAATTAAATAAATCAATTTAATTAATTCACTAAGCTTCATCACACTTAATTAAATAAATCAAATTATTTAATTAATGTCCTAAAGTTCCTCCATTTAATTAAATAAATCCAAATGTTTAATTAAATCTCTAAATATTATTTATCTTCTCATTCAATTTAAATAAATCCAAAAATTTAAGTTGAATGCCACAATCACCTAACATCAATTTAATTATTCAAATCCATGATTAAAACTAAGTCTAATCCATGTCGCATCCTTTAGATAATCCCACTTGCACAATAAATCATTTATTTTGATTTATTAAATCTCCATTTTCTCTCAGCAAGGCATAAAAGTGGAATATTCTTCCATTTCAAATCTCCCTCCAAATGAGATATGTCCTTCCAACAAGGCATTTATTTCATTTTACAAGTCCTTTTGCCTTGAGCCAAGTGGCCACAACTCCATTTGACTCTCCCTCCACCTTGTCATTTCACTAATTTCAAATTTGAAATTATGGCATTTATGGGCACATTCATCAAAACATGCACATCCTTAGCCCATTCACATGATGACAAGTGGCTTCTTCCTATTGGTTGGGTTTTTATCCCACATTCATCCCTTTTGCCTCTTCTCTCACCAAATTCTCCTATAAATAGAGAGGTTATCCCTCATTTTCATCATCCACAATTTGAGCATTATTATTATAGTCATTTGAGTTCATCTTGCATCTCTATGTTGATCATCATCTTAAAGCTTAGAAAGTATTGGGAAAGGGCTCCTTTACATATCAAGGGTGGGCCAATCCACTATGGAATAGGTATGCATTATGCTTCTTTAAGCTTTCAATTAATCCATGTTGTTATTTTATGAGACATGATAGATTATTTCATAGGAGAACTATTATATTTGTATAGTTTGAACTAACCCATGCTAATGAGTGTTGGAGTTTAGGTTGTTTGCAAATTTTTGGTGCTTATAGATGGCAAGGGCCACATGGAGCCAAGAGGGGCATACTGCTCTTGGGCCTAGGGTTTCTTGGGCACCCTATCAGACTATCACACTCAAAAAAGAATGAATTAGGAAAATCCAAAGAAGATTCAATATGCTTATAACATGATGTCTTATTTTATAGATGTCTACTAACATATTTTTAGGTCTAAACAGGTAGTTGTATCCCTAACCATGTTCTCTTTGTTTTTCTTATATGCATTTTAATTAATACTATCTTGTAAATATTCTCTAACTTCGTTTTGTAGGGGCCTAATCACACTATAAACATTCCCAAACCCAAGGTGATCACTTGGAATGGATAAATTAGGGCAGATTTAGGATTATCCCAAAAAGGAGACATTACCGACATCTATTGACAAAAAACAATTAACCGAGGAGAGCATGTTGTTCTCCCCAAAAACAATGAAAATACTTTGATGGAATATTAGGGGCATTAACAAAAGACTCCTCATCAAGTGTCAAATTGATGCTTGTGGGGAAGATACAGTGCTTTTGCAGGAAACCAAATTGAATTTAGACATGAATGGATCGATTTTTAAATATTGGACTATATGGCAATATTATTTTTTAGTGGCTCGAGACACTTCAGGGTGTGGCAATTCTAAGGAATCCAAATTCTATAGCAATAGAGGAAGTATTAATCCAAAGAACTGGACGTTGGTCAAGGTATCCCATTTCAATATTTCCTTTTGGTTAATCAATGTATATGGGCCATCTTCAAATCTAGACAAAAATAGACTTTGGGATAGAATTTCTAAAACTTTGGATCAACTTAGAAATGATAAATCTTTGCTAGTAGGAGATTTCAATGCAATAACCTCACTAGAAAAAAAAAGGAGGCATCGTTCCCCCTCAAAAATATATATTATCAAAAATGGCCATTAATGCTTACATGTCTTCATTGGACAAAGATCAACTAACCTCTTGCAAAACACTTATTCGATGAGGTAGCAATTGCAAATCTTCCAAGGATCAATTTTCAAGAAGTTGCTGACTGTTATGATGAGAGATTTTAAATATGCTTTGATTGGACATCGAAGGGGTCCAAATTTTATCCCCCTTGCATTATGATGCATGAGTGAGAATCAATCTTAATGAAGGATCAAGTTTTATAATTTTGATCATTTTCTGAAGATGT
This sequence comes from Sequoiadendron giganteum, assembly GCA_007115665.2. NCBI lineage: Eukaryota > Viridiplantae > Streptophyta > Pinopsida > Cupressales > Cupressaceae > Sequoiadendron > Sequoiadendron giganteum. The sequence goes on along the minus strand of CM021100.1, from coordinate 233,551,621 downwards.
TTATTATCTTTGAGCTGTAAATTTGAATTAAGTACTTAGCATTTACAAATAAATTTGTGACCTTTGATAAACGTTAGGATATTCCTTCTCTTTGTGGATGTGGTATTCATTGGTTTTTCATTCATACATCTTTAGTGAATGTTGAAGTTGCATGGTTTTGAGTCAATAGGTTGTTAGTAATATGATCTTTGAGTCATGATATTGATAGCTTGCAAATCTATTTTCAATTCAATTAGTAGTTTTAAAGTTGATTTTCATTACATGTGCTCAATAGCTATGGGATGGTGTTAGTATGCCTTTCTCTCTTTCTAGTTAAAAACATACCCCCATTTATCTAAAATTCAAAAAATCAAAATTTATATCATACGAGGGAGTTGTACCTCTATTGAAATTCAAAAGAAGATCACCAATGAAATGGTGATCTCTCCAACTATTGGTGATTGATTAGTCTTTATTTTGGATAGAATGGAGTCAATTTGAACTAATCTTTAAAAGAAAAATCTAACAACCAACAATACAATGTACAACATGACATTTTTTTATGGAAAGTATACAAATATAAAATTTTAAACATAAATTTGTAACACTACTATCTAATGCATATATAATTTTTTATTGATTTTTTTTTTAATATTTTTTTAAGTGAGATTAATTATAATTTAGACATAAGTTTACACCATACAACATAGTATTATATATATATATAGTTGAAACAACAACATCAATACCTAGTGCATAGATATTTAATTTATTTTTTCTCATGTATAAAATAGAGGCCTTGATGCTCAATGAAAAACCTATGTTCACTAAAAAATAGAAAATAAATATAATAATCAAATGAAATATATTCAAAATTATACTTTTTGGAAAACTTATCCTAGGGTCACATACTTATAAAATACAATTCTAAATGACTTTATTTGATCACCATTTAAAATTTGATTTTTTGTGAGCATTTTGATAGGAGTGGAGGAGACTCTATCAATGATTTAATATAAGATAGGGGGTTTCTTCCAAAGGGGTTTGATCTAAAGGGATTTTTTTTTATCTAACCCCATTTCATTAAACCCCTTTAGATGAAATCCCTTAAGATTGTTTTTTTTTTTTAAATATGTGATTTCAAACTAAAACTAGGGTGTCCCATAACTAGGACACACTATTGTGACAACACCCTTCCTAAGAGAGCATATCCCCTAGTAACATAATGCAAGCCCTTCTAAGTTATTTCCAAATAATTCCAACCTTGAGATATATTAAGAGAAGTAGAAGTCAAGGTGAATTTAGTTAATAGAAAAGTGAATTCGCTAAATAAAATTCATAGGTGAAGGACATTTCTATGATGTCGAATTTGACACACATCCTTGGACTTGACCCCACATAGAGTAGAAATAGTATTTGATCCAAAGATGAAGAATATTAAATCGAGATTGCCTTTTTCAAAGCCCAACACATTACAAATTTTAGAATTGATCATTTGAATCATTCCTCCTTTAATTATAAAGCTAAGTACCACTATTTTTGTTTATATATATATAGTTGGATTAACTTAAATCAATTTTTTATTTATTTTTCTATTATAATAAAAACTAATCAACCCTTTTAAAATTTAAATTTACTTATTTATTTATTATTAATTTTTTTTTATTAATATTACTTTGTATAAGGTGACGATAAGTTGTTTTGTAAAAAAGAAAAAAAAAACTAGATAACCAATTTATTGTGGCATTCTTATTTGATTAAAAATATAATTAAAAAATTATCAATATTACTTTGTATAAAGTGATCATAAGTTGTTTTGTACTATAAAAAAAAAAAAAAAAACTAGATAACCAATTTATTGTGGCATTCTTAGATCTCCATTCTAATCTTACATTTTACTAGAACTAAAAGAGGTTCAAGGTTTACACCAATAGATTAATACTAAGTGCTAAATAATGAAATGAATTTTTTGGAAAAAAAATAAAATATAAAGCAATGCAAAACGAAAAATAAGTTGCCATCAAATTGACAAAAATCATTGCAAATGGAAATATAATGTTCTTATTCAATTGACAAATCAATATGTATAAGCATGTTTGAGCTCGAAATAGTACTAGATGGGTGACCTTCTTGGAATGCCGAGGGTTTCATCTCTATGAACATCATCTAGATGCAAAGAGTGCTAAGTGGATCATTTAGAGGGTCACCCAGGGTTTCACCTCTATGAGCATCATCTAGATGCAAAGAGTGCTAAGTGGACCATCTATTATCATGAGAATAAGGTACTTGTGAATCACTATTCCTAAAACATGGATCAATGAATTTGATCCTTAGACGAGAACAATATCACAAATCAATATTTATATTTATTATTATTTTAGATGACAAATGAGATTTTGTAAGATATTTTGGAGGCTTTAACCTTTAAACGACAGCTGTTAATCAAACTTATTTTCCGTGCCTATGTAAACAGGGCCTAAGAAGAGCGTCTATGAAATAAAGTTGAAATCTTGAGTCAGATTCTACCTGTCCTTAATTAATATAATTCAGAACGTCAATGTACACCATGATTGCGATAGTTGCGTTGGATTCCTTTTGCACTCTACACCCTTTCTTTTCTGCAAAGTGAGACTATCTCTCACAGGATTCTGCATTTCTTCCAAGCTTTGTCGGCCACTCAATCTATGCGTTTTCTCAGTTATCTTCGTTAATTGATACTTAAATTTTCTGCCTTTCTTACAAATTTACTTGGTACTGTTTCGCCTCCTCAACAAAAGCCTGCTTTTACTGGTTTCTCTCATATTGTTTCTTCGTGTCAAGTTCAATCGATTTCCATGGCGTCTACTTCCGCTTCTGCTCGTAACACCGGGCGTCAACCAGAGAAGCAGACAAATGCTTCTGAAGAGATTGCAGCGTCTCCATCTACTTCTGCCACTTCCTCACTGGTAAGCCTGTTCTCATACTGCTTTAATTGGTGCTCTCTCTTTCAATCTGAGGGTTCAGTTCAATCCAACACCACCATGGCATCTATAGCTACCCCAAGTAGTCAACCAGAGAATGAGGTTACTTATGCTTTTCAAGGAATCGCACCATCTCCATCTACTTGTGCTCCAAACTCAATGCCAAAGAAAAAGCTGCCCTACGATGTATTTATTAATCATCGTGGCCCCGATGTGAAACACACGCTCGCAACCGCTCTCTACAATGTTCTCTGTACTGTCATGGGATTGAGGGTTTTTCTGGATTCAGAAGAGCTCGAATTGGGAGAGTGCTTGCCTAAGGAAATCGAAGATGCAATGCAAAATGCTTCGCTCCATCTAGCTATATTTTCCGAGAATTATGCCCAATCCCCATGGTGTTTGGCGGAGCTGTCGTTTATGCTCAAAAGTGGCGCACCAATTGTTCCTGTTTTTTACCATGTTAAGCCTGATGATGTTCGTTATGCAAAAAGAGTCTATGCTGCAGCGTTTTCCCGGCACGAAGAGAAGCGTAGATACGCATCAGAGAAGCTTCAGGAATGGAGGAATGCACTCTACAATGTTTCGTATAATATCGGCCACATAGTTAATAACAAAGAGTGAGTACCGAGTACTCTGTCCTGGAAGTCATGCGTTTTGTTATAAATATTTTTCTTAACTTTCTTCAGTAAAGTTGTTTTCAAGAGTCCTAGTATGTTATTTCTATCATTAGTTTTTCAGGGGTTTACATCTTTCTTAAGAATGAACTGTCCATTTAACATTCACTGCATTACATGAACCCATTTTTTATGAGAATGAATGGTTCACTTAGCACTCATTGCATCATGAGGACCCATCTCTCCTAAGAATGAACAACCCATTTAGCATTTATTGCATTAAATGAACCCATTTCTCAATAGAATGAATGGATTTCACCTGTATAGTTTTTGAGTCAAACTCATTCTCAAATATTTTTAGTGGTTCATATGAACCCATCTCTCATGAGAATGAATGATCCACTTAACACTCATTGCCTCATGTGAACCCATCTCTCGTAAGAATGAACAGTCCATTTAGCACTCATTGCATTACATGAACCCATCTCTCATTAGAATGGAAGGAACAATATATTTAATTCAGAAATGACACAATTGAATCCTAATAAAAATATCAAAATATTTCTTCTGTTTACTTTTGCTGCCATTGTATATATTTAGTGACGAAGATAGGCGGCTCAAGAATATAGTATTTTTTTAATTTTCTTATTTCTGGTATACATATCAGTGTTAACAATGTATCTTCTGTTTCCTTATGATGTTGTATATGATTAGTGACGAGGGGAGGCTGCTCAAGAATATTGTTAGTTCTGTTTTGAAAGTAATTCAACATGTGCCATTGGTGGTTGCCAAATATCCAGTTGGTCTAGATGAAGCTGTAAAAGATTTTGAAATGACAATACTGCAATCTGCTGAATCTCATCATTCTGTGCAAATTGTGGGAATATGGGGTATGGGTGGTTCTGGAAAAACCACTCTTGCTAAACAAATATATAACAATAAATACACAAATATGGAAAGGTGCAGTTTTATATTAGATGTAAGAGATGCTGCTGCAAAAGGTGTTTTGCACAAGAAGCAGAAAAAACTGTTGGAGGACCTTGGTCTCAGAGATGTACGAGTTGATGATATAGAAGAAGGTAAGGGTATGCTTGCCAGCCGATTAAGATCTGTTCAGGTACTCATCGTTGTAGATGATGTGGATAATGTGGAACAACTGGATGCTTTATTACCTAACAAGGATGGTCTTGGATGGGGCAGTCTGATTGTAGTTTCTACACGGGAGCTTGATGTGCTGAGATCTTGGGGTATCTCTTCAATTTATAAAATGAAAAAACTTAATGCACCTCATGCAAAACAACTTTTTTGCTGGCATGCTTTCTTAAACTCCTCTCCACTTCCAGGGTTTGAGGATCTGGTCGAGAACTTCTTAGATGTTTGCAATGGATTGCCGTTGTCTCTGAAGGTTCTTGGAGCACAACTTTATGACACTCGTAGCAAAGATTCTTGGGAGACTCAACTGGACAAGGTCCGTAGGATAATGCCCAATGATATCAAACAAAAATTAAAAGTAAGTTATGATGCCTTGGATGATGAAGAGAAGGAGATATTTTTAGACATTGCTTGTTTCTTTTTAGGTGAGGAGAAAACTTCTGCCATTGCCGTTTGGGATGGATCAAGGTGGAGTGGTCTACACAGTTGGGAACGACTTTTAAATAAGTGTCTTGTTGAACTGGATAATGATGATCATATAAGAATGCATGATCATATAAGAGATTTAGGAAGAGAAATTGCAAATCAACAATCGCCATACCGACTTTGGTTTCCGCAACAAATTATTAAACTTCATAATGAAGCACAGGTGAGATTAATAATTTTTTTGATTATCTCCCTAACAACCTTCTTTTAACACTTGTTTGTTTCCTTCTTTCCAAGAATTATAACTGTTTCTACAAGATTTTGATTGATTTTTTAATTTGAAATTTTGAAGGAAGTTGGCATTCGAGGAATATTGTCTACTACAGATGGAAACATAAGTGGGGTTGAGGAGTCTCCTCGATGTTCAGGTGGGAATATCATAGTTAACACAAGCGGAGGATATCGTAGCCTCCAATCCTCTTCGCTTGGATTAAAGATTTTCCAAGTTAGAGTAAGTTATTATAACCAAGAAATTGGTGATATGCCACAAGAGCTGGTGTGGCTTCGCTGGTTTCACTTTGGGCAGAGAAACCTAAGCTCATTGAGTTCATTGAAAAATTTGAGGGTTTTGGAAATCGATGAAGAAATGAAGGATAATCACTTACAAGAACTGTGGGAGAATGACAGTGATGTAAGCAACTTCCTTTTAGATTGTTTTAAAGTTCTATTTCAATTTTTTATAATTGTATGTTTTTCATCCATCTCATTGACAAACTTGCTGCAGGCTCCAGAGCAGCTAAGACGGTTGGTCATTTCTAATTGCCATAAGTTCCAAGTGCTTCCAAACTCAATAGGGCGTCTTAATCATTTGAAAAAAGTAGTGGTTAGTGGTGGAAATCGCCTGAGTAGTCTGCCAGAAGAATTCTGCTTTCTCCACTCACTGGAACACCTGAAATTAATGTGTTATAACCTATCATCACTACCCAGCAGTTTCGGCGATTTGAAAAAGCTGCGGCATCTGGAATTGCACGGATGCATGCAATTCAGGACATTGCCAGTCTCTTTTAAGAAGCTAATATTACTCCAACATCTTTACCTAAGTCTCTGTTTCAATCTCACCGTAGAGTCGAACATTCTGGAAAACATGATAAAGCTTGAGTATGTGAGCTTAAATGGGTGCACACAATTGGAGGAGTTGCCTCAACACATCTCAAATCAGGCCTCCTTGAAAGAGCTCTACTTATATGGCTGGAGGAGGTTAAAGGAGCTGCCAGTGAACATGGGTAGACTGAGCAAGTTGCGACGGATTGAGATAGGGACTAGTAACTTGTTGACAAGCTTGCCAATTTCTCTTGGAGATTTGTCTTCCTTGACTCATCTTCAGATAGTACTCTGCCCCAAGTTGGAGCATTTACCAGACTCTGTTAGGCAACTCAATAATCTTCAAACCCTAGAAATAGACGAATGCCCAATCAGCGAATTGGATCTCAGGGCTGATCCAGTTGGGTCGTTTTCTCCTTCATTGTGCAACCTTAAGAGGATAAGACAATTGAAAACAAAAGTGTCTAAGATTTCCATTTCTCAAGACTCTTGTCCTGGCCTTGAAACCCTCTACATTGACAATAATCATCAACTAACGGAGATTGAAGTCCTGCCAACTACAGTCAAGGACATAAAATTGCAGAATTGTGAAATGCTGAGGAACATCTGGGGTATTGTTGGTCTGGTAAATATTCAAGAGCTGACCATAACTGGATGCCCCAATTTGGATGGGCTTCCCAGTTTCGCACAATTAACTGCTCTCCAAGAATTTCAACTTCAGGGTTGCTACAGAGTTGAGAACATTCAAGGTTTGGAACATTGCAGAGCATTGGAGACGCTCAGAGTAGATAGCAGGTGGGAGGCGGCGGGTATAGAGAGTTTGGAGAGCATGGAAAAATTAAGGAGAGTGGAACTGATAGCAAACAGGAGATCAGGTATTGAAGCTTGCATTCAAACCATACAGGTAATAATAGTTTCTACGAATTTAGAAATCTACTAATTTTGTTTGATTGTGCATTCAATGGATAATGTTGTGCAAGGGATTTGCAGAATTGGGCAGGCGAAATAATAGGATGTACCCGGGCTGTCCCTGATGCGGCTTCACTTCTAAGTTTCTTCGCGTTTCCTGGTGTCTCTCTCCTTCACTCCTTGGATGACCAGATAATTGATGGGGAACAGTACGCCAAATTGATGCCGAAGGGGTCTGCCAATGGCGATGCCACTATGGTATGTTTTATTATAAATTGTGTAACTTCAAGTATGCAATTGCGCATTGGGAATTCTTCTACATATGATCAAATATCTGAAACAGAGGTGGAGAATGGTAGATGGGTATGGATGGGTGTCTTCAGGAAACGTTCCAGGTGGCATACCGCAGAGGAGTACAGAATAGGTGTAAGCTTTTTCTCCGAAGGCGTATGTGAAGTGGAGAGAGGATCACTTCTTGTGATGGGAGAGGAGGAGAGAGTCGTGGAGGCTTTCCGCAGGCTATGGGCACTTCTAGCAAATTGACAGTGTTATACTGACAAAGGAATTAAAATTGATTCATGCTATTAATTTTTTTTTATGGATGTATGTTTTAATATTCTTTCGTTGGGTTGATATTTTTCCATTGTTCATTTCAACACAGTTAAATTTTTGTTTTTTATTTATTTATTGTTAAATTTGAATTTTTATAATAATATAATGTAATGATAAAATTTATGTAATTATTTTTAAAAAATTTAATTTTATGTTTATTTTGTAGATTTTTTTTTAAATATTAATAAATAGTTGATATTATAGAAAAGTTAGGTTTCTTATTCCATGTTACTCATCCACCTACTCTTAACATATATTCTCTATTTTATCTTCATGTCTGTACATTTCCATATATTTACCTTATACCTTTGTGCATGTTTCAACATATTCCTATTATTCGAATACTTATTACATCGACATGTTCAAGTATTCTCTATAGGGATGTTCACCACCTTTACTTGACCTATTTCTAGTCGTAGTTTAACTTTGCAATTGTAAGGTTGATCTTAGACTTGCATATTTGACTTGCTTGGATTCAAATTTAAACTCATTCCTACGAGGTCTTTCCCTCCAAGGGCTAATTATTTACATTTTTTGTGATTTATTGCTATGTCTTTATATTTAAGACATTCAATGCATTCATTTTATGCATTCTTAACTTTAAAATCTTACTCACAAATCATTTGTATTTCATAGTTTGATTAGTGTACTAAAAGGAATTTAGTTATGCATGAACATTTTAGAAGCATTGTTTGATGGAAGAGTAATGCAATCAATTGTTCCTCTTTGTTTCCTCATGGTTCACCTAGGAAAAGGTATTCCCTTGCGGAAAAATGACAACCCACTTAAGGCATTTCTTAATCCAATAAACTAGGTATTTCTTAATACAATAAACCTTCAAATGCCAAAAAAAGAGAAAAAGAAACCAAGGCAAATTTGATTGAAAAGCATATTTCTACATTCAATGAGATCAAGTCCATAGGTGCATATCAAATCTATAGGTGTAGACTTGACTTTGATCCCTAAACTCAACTCTACACAATGAATAAGGAGTATTTTGATCCAAGTTGAATGATAGTCTAAGATGCCCTATTCCGTGTATTGAGACACATCAAGTGCCTTAACTAGTCTACATACACTCCCCAAGGGACTCAATTAATAAAGCAATGAAATAACATGTCCACTTGTATTTCCTTTGATACACCATCGACATACACTAGTATAATTAAGATAAATCTTTATTCACTATGTATATATATTCTTTTGTATTTTATATTCTCATATTATTTCCACTTTATCAAGGTAAACCATAATAGTGGTGTACAATTTTGATGAGGAAGTAAATTTGTAAAAATGCTCACACATTCAAAATTTCATGTTTTAAAGGGTTCGTTCGAACTAGGGGGTTCGCATGAACCCAAAAGAGGGGTTCGAGCGAACCCCTTTTTGCATGGTGGGTTCGCTCGAACCTTATGATGTCACGTTTCTTCATAGAAACAAATGAAAAATTCAAAAAAAAGGGGGGTTTGAACGAACCCCCCCCCTTCCCGAAGGGTTACAACCCTTGCCCTTCTCCCCCTCTTCCACCAAATTTTAGCAGATTTCTGCCCTTCGAAGCTCAAGTTGAGGATGAAAATGGAGGAGACTTCACAAACCCAATTGAAAGATGGTAGTCCTCAAAACAAGCTATTTAACGAATAAAATTTTAATATGTTTTGGTTTTATTATGTATGTGTTTTTTTTGTTTTATTAAACATAGGTTTTTCATCGAAAATCAAGCTCTTTATTTTGCACATGTGGAAAAATAGCAGATTATCAAAATAAATTTTTAAAAAATATGTTAGTGCTCGGTATTGATGTCCTTGATACATTAAAAAAATAAATTGAATTTCGATACATACAGAAAAAGTTATGTTGTATATAGTCCACCTATGTCTGAATTGCAATTGGTTTGACTTCGAAACTTGATTAAGGAAAAAATATTCAATAAAAAACTATGAGACCAAATGAAAGTGCTAGATATCGTAGTTACAAATCTAAATTTGAAAAAAATAGAATTTTATCCTTCATACAAAAAAATTTATGTTGTATATGGTGAGCGTTACTTTTAAAAAATGTTGTTTTCTGAAAAGTCGGTTTTCGTGGGAGATGGAAAAAGAAGTGCAATTTGATTCCAAAATTTTTGAAAAAAATATTTTTAGAATCTACAGACAAAATGTGATGAGACTCTAGTTTGCATCATCTTCAAATTCCTCATGGTTTAACCGCTATAGGTGCCCAAATGTGAAGATTTAGTTAAAAATAATAATTTCAGTGTCCAGTTTGGCCAAAAATTGTAAACCACTATTGTGGGATCACCCATCAACCAAGAACATTCCCAACATTTACATCTAATTCAATTTTTTTTTTATTGTCATTCCACAAGCTAAAGCCTTGGCATATAAAACTTAGATGAGCTATGACAATTTGTCATATTATAAAAACATTTGATTTAAAAGCACTTATGCATCTTAACCTTCAAACCCTTACTACAACAACTCTAACAATAAAATTCCATAATAACATATATCTTAATCATAGTATACATATTCACTTAAGTTATAATAGAAGGGTTTCAGAGATACTTGGTGATTCTCCTAGGTAGGGTCATGACATTATTCAAAGATGACAATAATTAGTTTAAGGAAACTTGGGTAGGATTGCACAAAACCTACATGACCTTGGTGTGACCATTGTTTCCTTTTTATAATTACATTAGAGTTGAGATTGTGAAAGTATCCTTGGGATTATTAGGCATGGTACAATATATGACTATGTGGTGTAGCAAAATATTGCTCCATTATCTTGAAAAGACCAACATAGTAAATGGTATATTTCCTTTGATTGACATATTATATGAAAATTAATTTGTATAAGATTTGGGATGCCACTTATATAAACATTCCACCCTTTCTATGCATGTTTTCAAACCCCCAATACTTACCCATATCATAGTAATTAAATATCCTTGTTTCTTCCTAATATTGGAGAAATAATTGGATCACATTTTGGTTATTTAAAAACTCCAATATGCATACACATGATAACATATTGATTTAGAGGTTAACCCTTAGGATACACTTATTAGTTATCAAACTAAGCACCATTTTCCTCCTATTAACCTTTAAAAAAATAACATGTATCAATAATTTTATGTTTGAGGACTTGAGTGTTAATTTAGTCTCAATTAATTTATTCTTATGTGTATACATGTTATTGGATTAGCCTAGACTACACTAGAGGAAATTTTCTTTTACCTTTACACTTTTTAGTAACCCTAATTAATCCTATATGACCTAGTCTTCTTTTGGGGGCTTCTAATCACATCATGGTTTTTAAATATACATTTATTTGAGATTATACCAAGTAGTTTTAGATTTGAAAACGTATTTATTCTAAGTTTTCAATTCTATCTTTTACTTAGGGTTTAGTTATACATCGTGATCTATCCTTTTACCAAATATTCTACCCAAGGATTAACCTATCATAATGGAACCTTCTTAGTTTTTTTTTTTATTAGAATAAACAAGAAATGAGGATCGTGACCCTTTGTAAAAGATTTCATAAGGAAAAGGAAAAAATAGGCCCCAGATTGGCTAGAAATTAAAAAAAATTGTACTCCAAAGGAGTGAGGTACATCTATAGCCAAGTTGTTGAAAAAAATTACAAGCACTAGAAAGAGCTAGGACCCCTAGGGTCCACCTTAGATAATGAAAATCCTTGTACAAGTTGACCTCTTACCCTACACTCTAACATGAGTTTGGGATAATAATTTATTAATACCTTTCTTCCTCATTACAATAGTCTAAGAGATTATCTTCCAAATTCTCAAAATAAGGGGAAACAATGGGGATTCCCTCATAGAAAGCTCATTTATGTGTGAAGAAAGAGTAATAGAATGGTGAGATGAAAGGCACAACCTTCTACCACATGAGTAATATAGAGTTGATTCAAAATTGAAGGTAAAGTGGGTTGTGAGATCAAGGTAGGAGGTTCCCTAATAGGGTCTAAAGGGCACATCATAGCTATATCAAAAGATAAGGAAACATCATCATTCTGAGAGGATCTATCCAATGGAGAATTAGTGACACAAATAGACAAGTGATCTTTGTCAGTGTTTATCCACTAAGTAATAATGCCCTTACAATGAGAAAAAAGATAGCCCATGTAGCTAGGTGAACAATGGAAAAGCAATGCCTACATCTAAAAGGGAGACCCTCATAATCAAGAGTTTGATTGTAAGGCCTTTTCTTAACCATCAAAACCACATCCCCATGAAGAGTATTGAAGATGTCAATATTCATGAGAATGCAAGAAAAAGTAGAGTTCCCCATGTAGGAAGTGGTATCATCAAAAGCAACCAATCGAATTGCATATAGTCTCATAATAGGAAACCATCCAAAATTGAGGGGGGAGATTTAAAAGTCTAATCCACACTAGACACACATTAGAGGTTTAGTAAGAGGGTTAGAGGATGTTTACTAAGGCTTAAAGGAGAGAGACTGCTCTCTCCAAGATTGTAGCTTAATTTTTAGCATCAAAGATCTATATCCTTAGAAGAAGAAAAAGAAGCAATCGAGACACCTTTAGTATAAGGGAATAGCTTAATCTTACCTAACATGAAATAAATCTAAGAATATAGCACCCAATTATGAAGGTTTGACAAAGAAGGCCAAAGGTTGTAGAATTTTGACTCCAAACCCTATCACTAGAAGTCCTTGTTTTCCACCACAACGTAGCCACAAACCACCACTAAGGAGGATTTAGCAAAAAATATAGGATGGATTTTCTCCTTGAAAGAGAAAGTAGCACCAATTATAACACCTACAACATAACCAAAGATATTATGACTAGGGGGCTTTGCCCCTCCATTGAGAGTTCTAGTAGTTGCAAGAAGTGAAAAAATATTGGGCATGAGCATTGTAATAGGGGATACATAAATATAAGTTGCAACACTAAAATTCACATCACCAATATTAGATAATGTACCTTCTTAGGGTTCGATCCTTGGCTTATTTACATTCTAAAATGTGAGAAAATGTAGGTTAGGGTTGATTTGAAATGGGGGTATGATAGACTTATCTCCTTACCTTCATTAGGGAATGAGATCCACAAAAATAATTGACTTACAAACCTTAGGTGAATCAACTCAATGAGGGAATATACTGATTTCCTTATGATTGAGGATGGGGATATTAGGTTGAACAACACTTTTGGGAGAAAAAATAAAAATAGTAAATTAAAGCTCAATACTAATAGAACCATAAAACTTTTTGTAGATCTGAGAAGGTCTGAGTGATGTTTACCAATTACCAAAAGACAGTTTTGAGAGGCTGACTAGGACTCATTCACCATGGGAGAATGGGTCTTTTGTTAGGGATTTCAAACAAATTTTGGGAGCCTTTGATACTAGTCGATGGCTTCTGTTTGATCTAGGTTTTATATGCTAGAAAGTCATAAATTAGATATAAAGGCGAGTTTTCATGAATTGATGACAACTTTGACAACTTTGGCAACATTTCCAATCTTTCTCTTCAAAAGGTCTTCAATCTTTCTTCAACCTAAGATCTACAACACAAACACAAGAAGCCAAAATTGTTTGTTTTTGGTGAATGGGGGTTTGTCTTGGTCAAACTCCATGTGGCTTTGAATTGAAATAATGAAATGTGAAAGGAATAATGAATGAACAATGCTATGTTGCAGCTCACCAAGCCCTTGAATAAACCTTTAGGGATCTACAATATTGATGTTGATCTTGCATGAAATGTATTCAATGAATGTAGATCTTGATGCTTGAAATATGACTTTGAATACTTGCTTGAATCCTTGAAACCTACATCATAATGTTAGCTCCAAAAACATGCATGATGCAAGAAGACTTTGACATGATGTTTGAAATCTTGATTGCTGCAATAACTCACTGATAAATATGCTCTTGAATTCCCTTGATCATAAAATTTTCTCTTGTGAAGTATCATAAAAAATCTAGATGTTGAAGTGTTAAAATAACCTTGTATTTATAGGTATATATCCTTAATTTCCTAGAAAGTAAACATTACAAGTCGGCATCAAAATTTGAATTTAGGGATGTTAAGATACACCAAAATCATAATTTAAATTCAAGTTCAAAGGTCTAGAGCGGACCCATTAGCCCATGGGAGAATGGGTCCTAGGTCCCTATTCTTTGAACACACATTGCTCAAGGTAAAGTGTTATGTGTTGCCATTAATTATTGTTGGGTTTTTCCTTCTAAAAATGTAATTTATTAGGCTTGTAGATGTAAAATAAGGCTTATTAAGGCATATTAAGTCCATTTAATTAGGAGAGCCCAAACAAAGTGTAAAAATGTAAAATAGTACATTTTTCTACATTACATTTAGCCCCCGATTTAGTGAGAGGATGAATTTGCATCAAAATCACACTAAAGTAGACAAATATGCACCAAGAGGAGGTACCAATGTACAAATTTTAGTGAGATAGGATTGAAAAGATCGAGGAGGTGGCCAAGCCCCCAAAATCAAGATCCTTTGGCAAACCAACATAAGCACAAAGGAACACACACAAGATGTATGATATGAAGCAACAAGATAACATACAAGGTCAAAGACTAAGAGAGAGAAAAAAGAAAAAGTGGTGGATCAAGCCTCAACTATTTTTCCAACTTGATGTGGATCAAGTCTTAACTGTTTGTCCAAAAACATTTACAAGTGAAACCTATTGTTCACTATGCAAACAACAATGCACGCTCACACAAGATAGTGAAATCCATTGTCCACTAGGTTAACCCCCAAAAGTGGCCAATGAGATTCTTATTAGGCTCCCATTGAACCAACAATACCAAAGTTACACCTCCCGATAACCTTGATAAGGTGCCACACAATATGAACTTCGAGCTTCATAAGGCTAGCAAGTTGTGTTATGCTAAAAACTTATGAACAAAAATAGCCCTACTAGCAAGCAAGGTGTGTTATGCTTAGTGGCCATGAAAAAGGTTGGAACTTTGAGCTTCACAAGGCTAGCAAGTTGTGTTATGCTAAGCAATTATGAACAAACATGCAAATAATACATTCAAATGGGTTTTGCTTAGTTCATGTAGGGTTTCATATTAGGGAACATTATGCCTAATATCTCCAAGAGAGGACAAGTCAAGGATAAAATATTCTCAACTTAGGGAATGCAATCTGTAGCATCACCACTAAGAGGAATTGTTAGAGTAAAGGTTTTAACTTAATTATGTTGATTAAGTTACCTTTATTCCCTTCTTAAGATTTCATGTTAGTTTGCATAAAGTGACATTTAATAATTATATTAATTATTAAATGTTATCTTATTAGGGCTTCTATTGGGGTTTTTCCTATTAGGGTTTTATTAGGGTTTGCATGATCTCCTTTTTATAAAGATTGATCCCATTGTATTTCATATCAATTCATTCTCTCATTCTCTCTGATATATACATTTTCAGTTTTCAGAGAACCCTTGCTTGTTTGTCTCCATCTCTTCTTTTGTGACAGGTTATTTGCATGCAAGTGATCTTCGAGGTTTGTGAAGTTGTATTTTCTCAACTCCTAAATGGTATCTTTGGAGTTGATTTATTCTGGAGGCTGTAACTTGGGCATACGATATCGTTTTTTGACAAACGAGATATCGTCGGAAAACTGGTTTTCTCATCTTTCCAGTGGTGTGGGTCTCATCACATATTTTTTCCATTGGTGCATTATATAGCCAGTTGAAGACAAATAGGCTATTTTCAGTCTCAAGCTCATAACTTTTGATCAGTTTCTCCATTTTTCGCAATCTCAGCGACGTTGGAACCGTATTTCAGGGCTCTTCAATTTCATCCAAGCTATTTTTCTAGATTTCACTCCAGGTATATTTTATTCAGTTATTTGTGTTTTCACACTCTGGTGGATTACCTGGACATATTTGCTCTTGGAAACTTTTTGTTTGTATGAGATGCTTTGTTCTTGGCTATTCTTCATGTATTTCCAGCATTTTGTCCTTTGAGGGCATTTTGAATATCATTTGTAAGCAATCTTTTATGTAAACGCATTGAGATAAAGTGCCACACTATTGTACATGTATTTTTGGGGATTTTTCATATAAGGTTGTGCCATATTTTGTACTCGCACTGTTATTATAAAGTGCCATGAGGGGTTGTGTAGTTTGTCTTTGTTTTTCCATCACATCTTTGTCCGATGAGTATCCCTCCACGACGATAATGAATCCATACCATTGGGGGTTGTGTAGTTTTCCTTTGTTTGCCATCACACCTTTGTCCGATGAGTGTCCCTCCATGACGACCATGGATCCATATGATTCTAGCCTCATGCATGTGTGCTTTTTTTTGCACACCACTTTTTTAGTTGCAGGTTCTATCTTGCGCACTTTCAGATGTTTCTTCTCCTTCATGCACTACAAGGTGTTTCACATCATTTCAGTGGATCTGTCAGGCTCTCCTAGTTCAGCATTATGGGGGGGGGGGGTTATTATATTGTTCATGCTAATTCTTCCTTGGTTTTGCCTTGGAAGGGATCTTCCATCTTCAGTGGAGGTTCTTCAGCACCATAGCAGTCATCTTCCGATAGTTGTTTGCAACTTCTTCTGCTTCAGTGATGTTCTTCTTCTTGGCTTTCCGCATCTCTTTTTGGAGTAGAGCTTTTTCCCATGAGGTTTTATCTATTTCTCTTTTTTACAGAGATTTGGTTGTATTTGGGTACCTGATCTGGCCTAGTTGTCGGGACCCATGTTTGCCTTCTTGCATTGTAGTTACCTTTGCTTTCTTGCATTTGTTTGTAGCTGCACTGTTGCTCATCTTAAGGGGGGGTGTTAGAGTAAAGGTTTTAACTTAATTATGTTGATTAAGTTACCTTTATTCCCTTCTTAAGATTTCTCGTTAGTTTGCATAAAGTGACATTTAATAATTATATTAATTATTAAATGTTATCATATTAGAGCTTCAATTAGAGTTTTATTAGGGTTTGCATGATCTCCTTTTTATAAGGATTGATCCCATTGTATTTCATATCAATTCATTCTCTCATTCTCTCTGATATATACATTTTTAGTTTTAAGAGAACCTTTGCTTATTTGTCTCCATCTCTTTTTTTGTGACAGGTTATTTGCATGCAGGTGATCTTCGGGGTTTGTGAAGTTGTATTTTCTCAACTCCTACAGGAATGTCTTATGCTCAGAAATGTCATACTCTTAAAGGACATCAAACCTATTGACACTACCAAGAAGAAGACATATCACATGAAATAAGAAGATTGCACTATAAAACATAAGAATTATAGTAAAAATTGATAATGTCAATGTATGCCCCAACTTCAAAGAGATTGCTAAACACCATGCTGTGAGCAATAACTTTAAAGTAGCAAATGATAAATGCTAAAAAAGACATGTAAGATTAGTTTGGAAAGCCCTATGTCAAGCATATGTTTCCAAATGAAGCTACATCATGAAAAGGGGTTTCCCCAAAATAAAACATAAGGGATCCACAGATTTGGGCTCAACGTATGTCTTTGCTACGATGTTATTATAGAGCTTAGAAAACATCATCATTCCCCAAATACTTGTAGAACTGGAAGAATGACACATGGAGAGTGAAAACAAAGAAAAAGCTTTCGGGTCAACATGGAAGATACCTAAATGTCTCAATGCCTCGCATCATCCCCAAAAGAAAAACACAAGATAAGAGGAAATATGAAGGTTTACAACATATACAAGAATGTAGGTACAAATAGAGGAATGAACATAAAGACACATCAAACATCTAACAACACAGGGGATCACATTACACATGTATGCAATCACACAAAAGAACATGAAAATAAAATAAAGAAAAATACTAGTAAAGAACATGCGAGCCAACCTATAATAGGTCATCCACATCCCAATCTTGTTCATCATATGCAGAAGGAAGACATATAGCCAAAGGGACAACAAAAAATGTTGTACTAGGAACATCACCAAGTTCAACATGTGGTCAGTCACTCTTTTTAGGATTCCATCATCCCGATTGTTATTATCTAAGCTCATGGAAGAGGGAAATAATGAATTCAACTCATTATGCACTTCTTCATCAATCTTAATAGTGTCATCAAATCATCATCCATGGAAGGTTCTTATTTTTGTTGTGGTCAAGATTTAGGATTTTCTTTTTGCAGTGAAGGTGAAGAATCATCATGCATTGCTTGTGTTGTTTGATTGTTAGTTGTTTATTCATGTTTTTCTTGTATTAGACAAGAAATAACATGATGTCTACGTCTACGCTCCCTAGCATTTCGATTTATTTTTGTTCATTTTTAGAGTTATGATTGTGTAGGAGAAGGTTTATCAACCATAGGTTTATTTTCTTCCCACAAGGGAGGAACGAAAGAAACTGTGGGAGGTTGTTCAACCACTTTATCTTTAACTTTGTAAATATTTTTTATTTTAGGAGGACGACAAGACTTATTTGGTTATCTCGTGGTCTCTTATAGGAAATGGATGAAGTATTTGATATGGTTTGGGGCTAAACCCACAAAAGTGGTCTACAATTCTAGTGAGGAAGGAAAAGTTGCAAAAATTGACTCCATGCAAAAAAAAATGGTTTTTGGGGGTTCAAACGAACTTCTGGTTTGAGTGAACCCAAATGGGGTTCGATAGAACCCTCCTTTGAGTGAACCCATTTAATGTCGGGTTCCACATTTCTTGAAAAAATAAGCAAAAAAATGCTTTTGGAAAGGGGGTTCAAATGAACCTTGGTTCGAGCGAACCCCCTTTTCCTCCATTCTCCCCTCCTGACACCAAAAATCTCCAAAATTTTTCCCTTTAAAGCTCGGGTTGAGGATGAAAATGGAGGAGACTTCATAGAACCAAATGGATGATGGTAATCCTCAGAACGAGCTATCCAATGAATATAATTTTAATATGTTTTGGTTTTATTATGTATTTATTTTTTTAGTTTGATTAAACATTGTGTTTTCATCAAAAATCAAGCTCTCTATTTTGCACATGTGGAAAAATAGTAGATTATCAAAATAAAATTCTAAAACATATGCGTGGGCTGGGTATTGATGTCCTTGATCCAGTAAAAAAAATTGAATTTCGATACATACAAAAAAAGTTATGTTGTATACGGTCCGCCTATGTTTGAATTATAATTGGTTTGACTTCGAAACTTGATTAAGGAAAAAAATATTCAATAAAATACTATGTGTACACATCTAAAAATGGTCATGGTCGATTGAAATTGTTAATTAATTAAATATGAATTATTTAATTAATGTTCTTAAGTCCTCTACATATAAATAAATTTAATTATTTATTTATATTATTCATTTTCTATTTCTTCTAATTTAATTAAATAAATAAAATTAATGCTACCTTCCTCTTAATTAATTAAATAGATTTTACAATTTATTTACATTAATTATCACAAGGTTAAATTCTAAATTTAAATGATATTCCTCCCTCCACACTTAATTAAATACTTTCGATATTTAATTAAATCATTTTCCAAATTCTCACTTCTCTCACAAAAATTAAATATTCTTAATATTTAATTAAAAGGTTTTTTCTTTTCTCAAAATATTTAATTAAAGCCTTTTCATATTTCTTTCCCACAGAATTAAATATTTATTTATTTAATTATGAGAGACACCTTTCAATTTGTCTCTTCATTTTCTGTCTCTCAGAATTCCACCTTCTTTTCAAATTCTCGATCTCTCACCGTTTATTTCAACAGGTTTGAACTCGACCGTTGATCTTGGCCGATCGAATTTCTACCTTCAAAAATCTATAAATACAGCCTTTTCATGAGCTAAAGAGGACCTCGAATATCATATTTTCATGCGTAGTTATTATAGTCGCATCTTAGTATTCATAGCATTTTTTATAGCTCAATCTTTTACATGCATATGCATATTTGATAATCTCATTCTCTCAAGTGCCATTCTATAAGCTGTTGTTTGCACAACTAAGAGCAAACATATTAAAACGAATCCTTGGAGATAGAGGACAATGAAATGAATTTGAAGAAGTTGCTGTCTAGAGTTTGCATTTACTTTATTTTATTTAGTTTTCTTCAATCTAATGTTTCATTGGTGTATTAGATTAGATTCAATTTAATTGACACATTCTAATGTACACATTTTTGGCGCCCACCGTGGGGCCAAGCCCCGCATTTAACTTCTATTTTTGCAAATTTTTCTGGCAGGTGACGGACAAAATAATCACGATTTAGAGTATACAAGTCTCCGTTCAGCACATACGAAGCCTGTTTCAGTGCATACGATGACTATTTTGGCGCATATATGACCTGTTCCAGTGCATACATGACCTCTTTCAGCGCATAGACACCCTGTTTCGGTGCATCCCTGAGGACCCTTTCAGCGCATTCATAACCTGTTTTGGCGCATCCAACGATTGTTTCAACGCATTTACCAGATCTTTTGGCACATACGTAACCTGTTTTGGCGCATACATAACTTGTTCTAGCGCATACATCTTCTGTTTTGGCGCATACAGTTGTAAAAATTTAAATTCTGATTCCGACACAATCCGTGGACATAATTTTTCTGATGCTATTTTTAACAGAATAAACCAATCCTAGGGTAGACACTTGATTTGGAATTAACCAATCCTAGGATAGTCACCAAACATATTCTATTTTGGTTAAAATAAACCCCATGCTTTTAGTGAAGCAACATCTTCACTTAGAATAATTTTTTTTTCAATTTGGGATTTAAAATTGAACCATTAATTGCTTGTTGTGATTATGGGTAATAGGTCTATGCTCTCCCCTTAACTGGGTGATCAAAATACCAGACTTACCTTTTGCTTTATGCAAATTGATGCTTTATTACATCCTTTAGAAGGCCTGCCGTAGTGGGAAAAAGTACTCACCCTACGAGAAAGACCTAAGTGGGAACACCTAAAGCCAAGGTTTCCAACCCACTTTAATCAAAAGCAAGTTGTTGATGAAAATCCAACTTGACAGTAGTGCGTAGGATAACCATCTCCAAAACCTTTGTTCTAAAGGTTGGGAGGTCTCTCGAGGGAGTATATCTATTTGCCACACTGAATGGATACCCTTACTATGAACCATAGTGTAGAAAGCCAACCGTGTCAGTATCCAAACATCATTTTAATCACGGTGCAAGAGGAGGGAAGAATCTGCCCCCAAAACACTCACCATATAGTCACCACAGATTGTTTTCTCAAGGGATTCGGTATCCACTTCCTTCACTTTGAGTACGCACCTGGAAAAGACAAAAACATGGGTGCCCTCTAGGGGGTGACAAGGCTGTGTGAGTCGACAAGATTTTAAGATGTGGGCTGTGATTACTTTGATGACCTATTTGACAAATTAAGAGTGAGTCTGACTGAAGTGCTTATATTGTTCGAAACCTATGGTAATCTCAAGAACATACACTCTTTGTTTAGATTTTAGGATTAACAAAACAATTGACTGCTTCTATGCTGTGTTTGTCACATTTAAATCAGATTAAGATCATCCAAAACAAGAGAATTTTATCAAACTGTTAAAACATGTCGATCTCAGAGCTGTTTTAGCGCATTTGGTCGATGTTTTAGTGCATTTGGTCGATGTTTTAGTGCATTTGGTCTCTGTTCTAGCATGTTCGGTCTCTGTTTTAGCGCATCTGTGCTTTGTTTCAGTGCATTTGTGCTTTGTTTCAGTGCATTTGTGCTCTGTTTTAGCGCATCTGTGCTTTGTTTCAGTGCATTTGTGCTCTGTTTTAGCGCATATGTGCTCTGTTTTAGCGCATTCAGTTTCTGTTTTGGCGCATCTATTTTCCGAAGCTTAGTTGATTTTCTAGATTTTCAGAAATCAAGGAATATTTGTCCTTCTTATTTTTCACCAACTTGCAACCGCGTATACTACTCATCCAAATCAAATTCTGCAATAGAGAACTCAATCACATTTAGGCATGCATTGAAATTCATCTTTCTACAAAGCTGGGATCAAACTTCACAAAGTGCAAAACCACCTTTATTTTTCAATCTTTGGTTTAATTCCCGCAAACAAGATTTTCATCCTTTCACTTAGGGAATCACGAGCTAAAGATTAAAAATCTTTTAAAGTCATAGAATGTTCATTCTATCTTGACTTTCATCACCATTGCACTTTTTCATTCATTTGATCAAAGTTAGTAGGATTTGAGTAAAGCTTATGCCTGTTACCACGAGGTCTCAAAAGCACATAGAAAAAGAGGAAAGTATAATAAGCAAAATGGGTGATAATATTGAAAGGGAGGAAAACACCTTTAATGCTCCAAATAGGGAAGAAATAACTGAAGAGAGACTTCAAGAAGCAGAACAAGATCCTCAATTCCATACTCTTATGGAAAGAATTTTAGAAAGAAACAAGGAAAGATACTTTCTTTCTTTAGCCATTCAAGGAGCTAAGTTACCTACCGATTTTGACACGGAAAGGATTAAAGAAAATCCTAAAGCTCCTCTCAATGATTTTGGTGCCCTTACTCAACAAATCAAAGAACTACAAGGGAAAATAAAATAAGTGCAAGGGGGAACACCAAAGAAGTATGTTTTGGAAGAAATATGTCCCTATCCATTCGATAGAAATCTTCGAATGATACCTTTTCCAAAACATTGTGAAATCCCTAAGCTTGATAGGTATAATGGGAAAATTGACCCCATTGAGCATGTAAGGGATTTCCAAAATATGAGTCTAGAATTCACCCATGAAGATACCTACTTAATGCGATTGTTTCCACAAAGTCTGGGTGGATAATCCATGGAGTGGCTTTCAAAGATCACTCCCCCCATCAGAACTTTTGAAGAGTTGATAAATAAATTCATATCGCAATACTCTTACAACATCCAACATCAGATAACCATGCTTGATCTTTGTAAGATAAAACAAAAAGTAGGGGAATCTTTCACTACATTTTTGCAAAGATGGAGAAGAACATTTGCTAAATATTCTCGTCCTGTTCCTGAAAAGGAAAAAATGGAGATCTTCATCGATAGTCTTAATCAAGAAATGAGTTACAGACTAAACCTTCATTGTCCTTCATCATTTGAAAAATTGATTGAAAACGCAATCACTATTGAAGGAGCATTGATCAAGCGTGGAGTTCTAAAAATTGATAAAGAGGGTTCAAATTTGTACAACAACAAAAACAACAACCATAGTAACAACAATGACAAGTCACTATTTTGGACTCGAAATTAAAATGTTGGAAATGATGGGGTAGTAGGTGCTAACAATGTGAATTCGAAACCCATCGTTAATGTGTCAGGTGTTCAACGTAAGAATAATGCTGGACATTCTAGCACCCAAGGCAATGTTTCTAATCAAGGAAACACAACTAATACTCGTGGATATAATTTTGGCAATAATCAAAATTCAAATGCGTCCAGACCCTCATACTTCTCAAGTAGACAGAGTTTCACTCCCTTGGGTCAATCTTTGGAATCCATTCTCAAAGAGTTATTGAATCAAAACGCTATTACATTCCCACCACAAAAATACTATGAACCTCGAGTTAAACCACCATCGTGGAATGAATCACACTTCTGTGATTATAATAGATGCAAAGGTCATAAGACAAACAGTTGCCAAGGGTTAAAGAATATCATTCAAGATTTGATTGATAATTGTACCATCACAGTTGAGGGACACAATGTCAATAATGATCATCAAGCATTCAAGAATCCACTTCCTAATTATCACAAAGGGGAATCCTCGAATGATAAGGGCAAGAATGTTAATAACATCCAAGACATTATTATCAATCATATCTATACCGATGAACCTCAAATCAATACTATCCAAATCAAAGGTAAGCCAGAATATCGAGAGGTCAATGTTACCACAAGGGGACAAGCAAAGATCGTTGTCAAAGGTGGCTCATCTAAAGCAAAAATTCCCCCTCCAAGTCAATACAATTTGGTTGAGCAATTACAAAAAACATCAGCCCAAATTTCTATCTTGGAACTGTTAAAGTTATCACCTGCACATAAGGACATATTGGAAAAGGCTCTCGTCGATACAACTATATCTCCTGATCTAGGTACCGATAAATTTCAAGCCATGGTGGGACACTTGTCCTCCAACACATGTTTATATTTTTCTGAAAGAGATGATTCATCCATAACCCATCCGCATAATTCATCACTCTATTTAGAAGTCATGGTTCACAAAACCCGCATTAGACATGTCCTTATAGATGGGGGAGCTAGATTAAATATTTGTACTTTAAAATTGGTCCTAGCTTTGGGATATTCAGCAGACTCTATAGACCCACGGAGGAAAATTACAATCAAGGCCTATGATGATGAGGAAAGGACTTCCAAAGGTCTTATCATGTTACCAATCAGAGTGGGACCTATTGTGAAGAATACCTTTTGTCAGGTTCTCAATCGGGATTTAACCTATAACATACTATTGGGTCGTCCATGGATCCATGACATGCAAGCAGTTCCATCTACTTATCACCAATGTTTGAAGTTTCCATATGATGGACAAGAAGTAACCATACCCACTGATCACAATAGCAGTCAACCTTGTTCTAACTTAAGAACGACTCAGGACACATTCGTCCCACATAATAGAGAGGCTTTGGCCATATCTACTTCCAAAAACAAAGAACAAGTGCAAGAAATGATAAGCAATTTTGGCAACAAGTTAAAATTGAAAGACAATGGGGTGGGAGAATATTCTTTATCTCTCTCTAATTTACCCCTATCCCCAAGATCCCATGGTCAGCCGTCAACATCTACGCAATAGGCTGCAACAGTTTTAGCCTCCACTTCAACACCCATCACTAAGTTTAATGGGACGTTTATCAAAGAAACTGAAGGAGAAGACATAGCTATTCTTGATTGGCTCTATAAAGATGAAGAAGAATCCATACAACATATCAAGTTACCTACACAACAATATGGAAAAGGTTATGCTATCATGCAACAGATGGGTTATGAAGGAAATGGCCCTCTAGGTAAAAGAAAAGAAGGTATTATTGAACCTGTCCAATTAAAAACAATGCACCCAAATGACAAGACTAGGTTGGGATATGGTGAAGATACTAAAGAAAAGGTAACACAAAGGCCATCTAAGGAGGAGTTAATTGAATCAATTCTGAGAATTCAAGCGGATAATTCCGAAACAGGCCCAAACGAATATGAATGGGATGACTTCTCAGATGATACTTGTGTCTCAGAGAAGAGAGTAGATGTGATACAAAAATTCTCACCTACATTCTTACAAGGAGAAAGCTCAAGACCTCTATTTGAATACGTTGTACAAAGCGATTATGACTCTAGTGAGACCAATTCGATTCAAAGTGAGATAGATCATTTTGAGGAGGATACCATCTTAGATTTCTCCCATGATAACGTTGACAATAACATCATGACCCTCACAACCAATGACTTCACTCATCCTAATGATCCATTCCCTTTGGTTCATCTTGAACTCATTGATTGGGAACAAATCGCACCCATTTATGTTCCAACCTTTCCAAATGACGAGACCATAATAAACTTTCTTTGCTCATCACATCCCAAAACAAGTTACATCGGGGAATCGCAAGGTCAAAGTTTTTGACAGGAAAGTGCCAAGTTTCTCAGCTATGAAATAAATAATATAAAAGAAAGACCTAATGGTGAAAACCTAACAAAGGCAGTATTAGGTCAAGAAAAAAGAAAAATGAAAGAAAGATCTAATGGTGAAAACCTAACAAAGGCAGTATTAGATCAAGAAAAGAGAAAAATAAAAAGCGTATCCAATAGTGAAAACCTTTCAAAGGCGCCAGAGGATGGGAAACTTGACACTCTTCTGGAGTACTATCAGGAAAGATCTTCCATCTTGATCAAACCAACAGAGGCACTCAATATAGGTACCACAGAAAAGCCTAAAGTGTTGCAATTGGTTGCGTCTCTTACAAATGAAGAAGTACCTAAATTCATAGAATTTCTCAAAGATAATCAAATCAATTTTGCATGGTCCTATGCAGATATGCCGGGATTGGATCTATATCTCATCATGCATCATCTATCTATCACACCGGGGGCAAAGCCTGTAAAATAGAAACTCAAAAAAATGCATCCACATGTGGCATTGTTGGTTAAAGAGGAATTAAAGAAACTTGTAGATGTTGGATTCATCCGATCCATAGATTATGCAGAATGGATTTCCAATATTGTGCCTGTTTCAAAGCCAGACAGAAGGATCAAAATTTGCACGGATTTCAAGGATTTGAACAAAGCATGTCCTAAAGACGACTTTCCTTTACCAAACATTGATATGATTATGGATTTAACTGCTGGACATGCAATGTACTCATTGATGGATGGATTCTCAAGATACAACCAAATAAAGATTGCACCAGAAGATCAGGATAAAATGGCATTCACATGTCCTTGGGGTACATATTGTTGGAACGTAATGCCATTTGGATTGAAAAATGCAGGAGCTACCTACCAACAAGCGATGACAACAATTTTTCACAACATGATGCATACATTTATGGAAGATTATGTTGATGATCTTCTTGCCAAGTCTAACACTAGAGAAGGACACATTGATATTTTGTCTAAAATTTTGAAAAGAATGGAACAATTCAAAGTACGACTTAATCCTAAGAAATGTGTTTTTGGAGTAAAATCTGGAAAATTATTAGGGCACATTGTGTCAGAAAAAGGAATTGAAGTGGATCTAGCTAAGGTACAAGCAATTCTTGATATGCCACCACCAAGGAACATCAGTCAACTACACTCTTTACAGGGACGGTTACAATCCATTCGTAGATTCATTGCTCAATTGGCAGATAAGAGTTTACCATTTACATATCTCTTGCACAAGAATGTTCCATTCAAATGGGAGAACAAATGTGAAGCAGCCTTTGAACAAATAAAGCAATATCTCATGAATCCTCCAGTATTGGCTCCACCAATACAAGGTGCGCCCCTCATATTATATATTACTGCCACAAAAGTATCTTTAGGAGCATTATTGGCACAAGAAGATAATGCAGGAAAAGAACGAGCCATTTATTACATCAGCAGAACTCTAACAAGTCACGAGCTAAATTTCACCTTCATTAAAAAAGCTTGTTTAGCAATGCTGTTCACTTCTCAAAAATTATGACACTACATGTTGACTCATACAGTAAAGCTTGTGGCTAAGATTGACCCACTCAAGTATCTTCTAAGTAAGGCAACCTTAACTGGCAGGTTAGCTAAATGGGTTATGATCTTAAGCGAGTTTGATTTTCAGTATGTGGATCGAAAAGCTATAAAAGGATAAGTAATTGTAGATCAATTAGCGGAAGCACTGATGCCAGCGGAACACCCAATACATGTTGATTTTCCTGATGCCGATATTTTCACAGCAGAAATCCAATGGGCATGGTCACTTTACTTTGATGGTTCCTACACTCAACATGGTTCAGGAGTAGGAATTCTTTTCATTACACCTCAAGGACATACGATCCCAAAATCTTATCGGCTAATGTTCCCTTGCACAAACAACATAGCTGAATATGAGGCATTGATAATCGGTATAAGAATTGTAGTAGATTGGAAAATCACAAAACTTCAAGTTTTTGGCGATTCACAACTTGTCATAAATCAAATTAATAATGAATATCACACTAAAGATGACAAGTTGATACCTTACAAAAAGATGGTGGAAGATCTCAAGAAATACTTTGTTACTATCAAGTTCGAACAGATTCCACGCATTGATAACGAAGCAGCAGACACTATGGCTACAATCGCCTCTTTACTACAATTGTCAGAAAATAAAAAATGGTACAATTTCTTGGCGGAACAATTGTTTTCTCCCACCCATGACAATCCTGAAACACAAATCATTTGCCATTTGACGAGTTCTGAACCTTCTTTATATGACCAAATCCATACTTACTTGAAAGATACTACTTTACCCTTAGGTTTGTCTAGAAATCAAAAATGAAATTTCATTCGTCAATCATCTCATTACACCTTAATTGTTGACGTCTTATACCGACGTGGTCTGGATGGTACCCTCTTTAGATGTATTGAATGCGATGAATCAGAAAAATCCTTACAAGAGGTCCATGGTGGAATTTGTGGTACACATTCAAGTGGACTAACCTTAGCAAAGAAACTTGTAAGATTAGGATACTACTGGCCAACTATGGAGAAAGAATCTTTCGCCTTTGTGAAGAAATGTGCCAAATTTCAGATTCATGGGAATATCATTCACGCTCCTGCTCAGGAATTACAATCTTTTACCAAAACATGGCCTTTTGCTTAGTGGGGATTGGACTTGGTTGGCAAGATACATCCATCATCTTCAAATGGACACAAATTTATTATTACAGCCACCGAGTATTTCGCTAAGTGGATTGAAGCTGTTCCTTTAACAACTATTACAGGGAAACAAATTTCTTCATTCATCTTGAATTATATCATTTGTAGATATGGCATCCCTAGCTCCATTATAATAGATAATGGTAGACCCTTTAAAAATCAAGATGTTGATGAATTATGTGAAAGATTTCACATCCAACACAGGTACTCCACACCTTATTATCCACAAGGGAATGGTCAAGCTGAAGCCTCAAACAAAACAATTCTAAAGATTCTAAAGAAAATAGTGAATGAAGCAGGTCGTGATTGGCATGTTTAGTTAAATCCAACATTATGGGACTATCGAACAAGCATTCGCACGCCGACAGGAGCTACTCCTTATGTTTTGGTCTATGGAGCATAAGCTATTTTGCCACTTGAAGTTGAGATTCCTTCACTTCGAGTATCACTCAAAGGGTTAATCAATGATGAAGACTATAGAGTATCAAGATTGCAAGAGTTGGAACTACTTGATGAACGACGTCAAACTGCGGTTAATCACTTGAAGGGATACCAACAAATCATGTCTCGCAGTTATAATCACAGAGTCAAACCGCACAGTTTTCAAGTAGGTGATTTGGTCCTTAGAGAAAACCCTCGAAATCAACAAGATTGGGAAAAGAAAGGTAAATTCGAACCTAACTGGTTAGGCCCGTTCGTTATCGTTGCAACTTACGGCTCAGGGGCATATCAGTTGTCAACAGTAGAAGGGGACCTATTTGAAGATCTAATCAATAGCATTCATTTGAAAAGGTTCTACACCTGAAAAATTAAAAAACAATATAAAAAGTCCTAAAAAAAATTAAAAAAAATAAAATAAAAATCAAGACATTGCCTTGATGAAAACTTGGCAAACAGGCATCTTGGTAATAACAAAAAAATCATAAAATCAAGAAAAAGTGCAATAAAAACAAATGGTGAAAACTTGGCAAATAGGCATTGTTTGTGATTTTATTTAGCTCTCTCATCTATTAGGATTCATTCTACATATGCATCCTCGCATCAGTATCGCACTCACCTCACTATCGCATTCACATCATTTTCCTTGAAATGACAAGGATCTCATCATGGCTTGATGATTTGAGGTTTATCCATCACAACAGTTGTGTCTAGCAAGAGTCAGAGTACAAGGTCACTAAGGGGTAGTGCGCTTTTCTAGGAGGTAGTTGGCAGCATGTGTCTAACATCAGAATGTCTGAAACAATAGTTTTTTGAGCTTACATGATTATCTTGACAAATGATTTTAAAACAAATTGGATGATCTTAATCTGAATAAAATGAATGACAAAACTTAAAAGCAAAAGTTGCAAATTGTTGTTTTGATATTTGATGACATCATATCTTTGGAGTGGTTCAATGATGTATTGAACTAGAATCACAAGGAAGAAGTATGATTTTTTCTTTGATTGCTATCTATAAGTTAATCATTAGTATTGTGCAAATTAGTCATAGGACATGCTCTACAATGGATCATTGATGACATTTCGGAATTTGCATAGGAAATTGATTAACTTTTGTCTGTTTATGCAAGCAATACTCAGGTCATCTTGGTTCAAATTATACCATCGATGCTTGTATTAACTTGTTACATCAAACATTATGGAAATAGTACTCAGGTCATCATTGGTGCTAACATACCCTTTGATGCTTGTACTAATTTTCAACATATCAAAAGGCTCAATGATGACAACTAAACACAACAGGAAATGGCAACAAGGAGAATGATTCATTATTTCATTTAGGGTTGCATAATTCATTTAGAACTGCATAATTCAATTGCATTTTGAGGTTCTTTTTAAAGTAGATTTTTGAGGGTGGATCACATTCTTAAATATATTTTTTGACAATGGTTGAGTAAGACTGGACATTTGTTACACCTCATCATCATTATTTCATATCATTATCATATTCCTTATCATGTCATTTTCCATCATTACATCATAGGCATTCATTACATCATAGGCATGGTTATCATTCATCATTCATTAACATATACATCTGCACATTTCACACATTTATAAAATAAAAATTGCATTCATATTTTTCACATCATTACATCATATATCATAAGATCGTTACATGAGTGCATTTTCATTACATCATTACATCATCATCATAAATCATAATCTCATCTAAAAGCATTTACATCTTGCATCATACATTCATTACATACATCATAAAAGAAAGACAAAATTCATTTAGAACATATCATCATTGCATTATCATACATGGCATAGCATATAAAAATCAAAACATACATCCATAACATGTGCATAAATCATCCATAACATGTGCATAATCAAATCGCCACTGCATATCATAGATCTCATCAAAACAAATGTCCAGGAATACAAGGATATCAAATGTTTCAAAAAGATATATCATACAATGGCATCGATGTGTATAAGCAAAATGCTCATCGCTGAGGGGCATCTGGCTGTGGATCATGGCTACTGCTGCCGCCAGAGGTAGCGGGTTTCGCTAGATCTCTACTCCCGGAGGCTTTGCTCTCTCGTTTGGTTGGCTGGCCCACACTCCTGGTCGCACTCCTAGAGTGACTGCATGAGTGAGTCCGAGTTCGAGTACCTGACTGAGTGAAAGCTATCCGCCGCTCAAGTGGCACTGCCTCAAAGTAGTGCATCCTATAATAGTTGGCCTCCCGAGCAGTCTCTAATCCCTCTGCCACAACCTCTCCAATCGAGGTGCTCTCCACTGATCTCAATAGCCTCTCGGCTACCCCCTCGGCCTGTACACATCTCTCTTAGAAGTTGTCCCTCTCGGCCATAAGCTGCGCTATCTGTGGGTCAAGAGGTGGTGGCTGCGCTATCTATCCCTACAGCTGACTGATGGTCATTTGGGCCTATGCTAACTGGCTCCTCAGAGTCTGAACCTCAATCTGCAAGGCATCTAACTGTCCCTGTGATGGAGCCCTAATAGTGATCCGTGACATTGAAGTGCTAGCCTGACCCACTGCTCTAGATGTCCGTGGCCTCGTCCTGAAGGGAATGTCAAAGAATAGTCTTTGCCTCCCACCACCCCCATCATCCCCATCATCTGAGTCGTCTAACTCCTCATCTATCTCCTTGGCCTCAGAGCTCTCATCATCTACTGCCATGGCTACCCCGCCGATATCTGCAACATGCTCTGCCTGTACCTACCCCTGATCCTGTGGCTGCCCTGCTACTGGATGTCCCTGTGGCTGCTGTAACCCTGCCTGGATAACTGGGCCTCCCATCAATGGGGCAGACTCATCTAGACTGGTGAAATGAGGAAAGGGATGTGTGTAGAAATATGCAGCATAGTCATCCATCATCCCTGCATCTGTGACCTCTGGTCGAATGGTCCAATCATCTAGCTGTAGCTCCAAGTACTCCTCTCAGGCAGCCTCAATAGTCAAAACTGGCCCCCACTTTGGTACATCTCCCCGATGCTTGGCATAGTGTGCCATCTCCTGTGGCATCATCTGAACCCATCCATACTACCTCATAACTCTCCAACCCAGAAATCTCTCAATGATGAAAGGAGTGCATCCAATCAAGTATCTGAGCCTCATAACATATGGAAACTCTATGTCGTCTGCCTGCCACGGGTTACAATCCACATACGGTCGCCAAATGACCATGTCCAAATCATCAAGTACCCATTGCCAGCACTCCAATTTGCCCAGCCTCAGCTGGACAAGGGGCCCTATATATGCGTAAGCATAGGGGAATCCGATGGGGTGATCTCTCCTGACAATAGGGCATATAATCGCGAAGTGCTCCCACATAAATAACTGTAAAAGAGTCACCCCACAGGAAAGACTCTTGCCATCTATATACATGACCTGATGAAGGTCATGGTACAGATGGGCAAGCATGCATGATCCCCATGCATATCTGGTACAGTGGAGAAGCATGTCCTCCAATATCCTACCCCACCCAACTGATAGTCCCTTTGACCTGCGATCAGGACAAAGGAAACCACCGATCATCCCTGCTAAAATCGAAGGCAGTGGGGCATATCTCTCTGTCATCTCCTTCCAGGGAAGCTCATATCCGTAGACATGAGGATCCTGGAAGACCCGTCTCAAAGCATCTGTACCCCCAATCTCCTTGTGATCTTAAATCACAAGCTCTCCAACCACAAGAATACCCAAAATCCCGTAGACATCCTTTGGGGTCACCATGATCTCTCCTGTCGGTAAGTGGAAGGTGTTGTGCTCGCTATACCACCACTCTGCTAAGGCAGTCAACAGTGCCCTGTTGACCCGATACTACGAGATACTCAACAGAGCTCTCAAGCCACACTAGTCTATCACTCCCAAATCATCATGGGACAATCGACGAATCATCTCCCATTTCTGCGGAAATCTCTCTCTGATTTGAAGGAGGCCAAAATCCTCCTTTACAAAATTATCAAGCAAGCATGCAAAATCAATCAGCAAATGGATATCATCAATCAATCAATATATCAAGCAAGTTTAAATCACATCTAGTTTGTTTTTCATATCACATTGAAACAAATTTAACAGTCATCATGACTTAATTTGACTTTCAAATAAGAAAGCAAATCTACCAATACTATTTTATTTTCATATCATATGAAAACAAATTTAAACAGTCATCATGACTTAATCTATTTGACTTTCAATAAGGAAAGCAAATTATCATCTCTATTTTGTTTCATATCGCATGGAAGCAAAATCTATCAAATCTATTTGTTCTTCAAGCACGAAGGCAAATTTATCAAATCTATTCATCGATGATATTCAAATGCGTAAAATCTGTTGTTTAATTTAGCAGCAATCATCAAGCATGCATCAATTTTTCTTCAAAAATTGAAATTTGATAAAAATCCATGGATGCACTAAAACAGTCAATCAATGCGTTAAAACCATGGATGCACAACTTTATTCCATGGATGCGCTAAAATAGTCTATGGATGCACGATTTCATGGATGCGCTATCTCATCAAGCATATGCGCTATAACAGTTCATGGATGCGCTAAATCTCCTATGCACTAATCTATCATCTTCGGCAGGCAGGTTTCATAGATGCGCCATTTTATCTATCCTATGCGCTAAATCACCTATGCGTGATTACTTGGCCTCTATGCACAGCTGTTCTATCCCTGTGCGTCACTTTGGATGCACTAAACTATCTACCATATGCGCTAAAAGACCTATCGCATGTGCTAAAACAAAATTTTAAAATTTTAAAAAAATTCGAAAAAGCATCCAAAAATGCATAAAATTTTACGGAGAGGTTTGGATCGACTTACCGGAGGTCCATACGCAGGTGGTCTCTAATGACGACAACCTTGCTCGAATCTGTGGTGCTCATATGGGATCAACATCAATTTTCTTTCTCTCAGAGCTCCAAATTTCCTCAAAGGTTACTGTTCAAATGAAAGTGATTTCTCACCTTTTTCATCTTTTAAAGGGGTAAAAATAGCATTTATTACTCTACAAAGTGCTATTTCAAGAGTTAAATCACCAAATTTTCTCCGAAATCATCTGAAATCTACCAAATCAGTCTCATAATCATTCTCATCACGCGATTTATCTCTCGAGGGGGCATATAGCATCATCAACAATTTTTCAAAGTCAGGGGCAAAATTCTTTGAAGCAATGCGTGAAACACATCACTTCAAAGAGGGGCAAAATGTACACATCTAAAAATGGTCACGGTCGATTGAAATTGTTAATTAATTAAATATGAATTATTTAATTAATGTTCTTAAGTCCTCTACATATAAATAAATTTAATTATTTATTTATATTGTTCATTTTCTATTTCTTCTAATTTAATTAAATAAATAAAATTTATTTAATTAATGCTACCTTCCTCTTAATTAATTAAATAGATTTTACAATTTATTTACATTAATTATCAGAAGTTTAAATTCTAAATTTAAATGATATTCCTCCCTCCACACTTAATTAAATACTTTCGATATTTAATTAAATCATTTTCCAAATTCCCACTTCTCTCACAAAAATTAAATATTCTTAATATTTAATTAAAAGGCTTTTCTTTTCTCATAATTAAATATTTGCAATATTTAATTAAAGCCTTTTCATATTTCTTTCCCGCATAATTAAATATTTATTTATTTAATTATGAGAGACACCTTTCAATTTGTCTCTTCATTTTCCGTCTCTCAGAATTCCACCTTCTTTTCGAATTCTCGATCTCTCACCGTTCATTTCAATAGGTTTGAACTCGACCATCAATCTTGGCCAATCGAATTCCTACCTTCAAAAATCTATAAATACAGCCCTTTCATGAGCTAAAGAGGACCTCGAATCTCATATTTTCATGCGTAGTTATTATAGTCGCATCTTAGCATTCATAGCATTTTTTATAGCTCAATCTTTTACATGCATATGTATATTTGATAATCTCATTCTCTCAAGTGCCATTCTATAAGCTGTTGTTTGCACAACTGAGAGCAAACATATTAAAATGAATCCTTGGAGATAGAGGACAATGAAACGAATTTGAAGAAGCTGCTGTCTATAGTTTGCATTTACTTTATTTCATTTAGTTTTCTTCAATCTAATGTTTCATTGGTGTATTAGATTAGATTCAATTTAATTGAAACATTTTAACGTACACACTATGAAACCAAATGAAAAGGGCTAGATATCATAGTTACAAATCTAAATTTGAAAAAAAAAGAATTTTATCCTTCATGGATAAAAAGTTATGTTGTATACGATGAGCATCACTCCTTAAAAATGTTGTTTATTGAAAAAAACTAGTTTTCATAGGAGATGGAAAAAGAAGTGCAATCTGATTCAAATTTTTTTTTTAAAAATATATTTAGAATCTACAGACAAAATGTCACAAATCACTAGTTTACATCATCTTCAAATTCCTCACGGTTTAGTCGCTATAGGTGCCTGAAAGTGAAGATTTAGTTAGAAAAAATTATTTCAATGTCTAGTTTGGCCAAAAATTGTAAACCAATATTGTGGAATCACCCTTGGTCTTGG
>CM021100.1:233415012-233516439 GCA_007115665.2 Sequoiadendron giganteum | reverse complement strand
CGATTCCGACACAATCCGCAGACAGAATTTTTCTGATGCTATTTTTAACAGAATGAACCAATCCTAGGGTAGACACTTAATTTTGAATTAACCAATCCTAGGATAGTCACCAAACATATTTTCTTTTGGTTAAAATAAACCTCATGTTTTTAGTGAAGCAACATCTTCACTTAGAATAGAAAAATTTTCAATTTGGGATTTAAAATTGAACCATTATTTGCATGTTGTGATTGTGGGTAATAGGTCTATGCTCTCCCCTTAACTGGGTGATCAAAATACCAGACTTACCTTTTGTTTTATGCAATTTAATGCTTTATTACATCCTTTAGAAGGCTTGCCGTAGTGGGAAAAAGTATTCACCCTACGGGAACAACCTAAGTGAGAACACCTAAAGCCAAGGTTTCCAACCCACTTTAATCAAAAGCAAGTTGTTGATGAAAATCCAACTTGACAGTAGTGCGCAGGATAACCATCCCCAAAACCTTTGTTCTAAAGGTTGGGAGGTTTCTCGAGGGAGTATATCTATTTGCCACACTGAATGGATACCCTTACTATGAACTATAGTGTATAAAGCCAGCCGTGTCAGTATCCAAACATCATTTTAATCACGGTGCAAAGGGAGGGAAGAAACTGCCCCCAAGACACTCACCATATAGTCACCATGGATTGTTTGCTCAAGGGATTCAGTATCCACTTCCATCACTTTGAGTACGCACCTAGAAAAGACAAAAACACGGGCACCCTCTAGGGGGTTACAAGGCTGTGTGAGTCGACACGATTTTAAGATGTGGGTTGTGATTACTTTGATGACCTATTTGATGAATTAAGAGTGAGTCTGACTGAAGTGCTTATATTGTTCAAAAACTTGTGGAAATCTCAAGAACATACACTCTTTGTTTAGATTTTAGGGATTAACAAAACAATTGTCTGCTTCTATGCTGTGTTTGTCACATTTAAACCAGATTAAGATCATCCAAAACAAGAAAAATTTATCCAACTGTCAAAACATGTTAGTGTCAGAGCTGTTTTAGTGCATTTGGTCTCTGTTTTAGCGCATTTGGTCTTTGTTTTAGCGCATTCGGTCTCTATATTAGCACAAATGGTTGTTGTTTTAGCGCATATGTGCTCTGTTTCAGCGCATCTGTGCTTTGTTTTAGCGCATCTGTGCTCTGTTTCAGCGCATTTGTGCTCTATTTTAGTGCATCTGTGCACTATTTCAGCGCATCTATGCTCTGTTTTAGCGCATTCAGTTTCTATTTTAGCGCATTTGTTTTTTCGAGCATAGGTGGTTTTTCTGGTTTTCAAAAATCAGGGTTTAGTCGTCCTTCCTATATTCACCAACTTGTAATCGCATATAATTCTCATCCAAATCAAATTCCGCAATAGAGAACTCAATCACATTTAGGCATCCATTGAAATTCATCTTTCTACAAAGCTAAGATCAAACTTCACAAAGTGCAGAATCACCTTTATTTTTCAATCTTTGGTTTAATTCCCACAAATAGGATTTTCATCCTTTCACTTAGGGAATCACAAACTAAAGATTGAAAATCTTTTAAAGTCATAGAATCTTCATTCTATCTTGACTTTCATCACCCTTGCACTATTTCATTCCTTTGATCAAAGTTAGTAGGATTTGAGTAAAGCTTATGCGTGTTACCACGAGATCTCAAAAGCACATAGAAAAAGAGGAAAGTATAATAAGCAAAATGGGTGATAATATTGAAAGGGAGGAAAACACCTTCAATGCTCCCAATAGGGAAGAAATAACTGAAGAGAGACTTCAAGAAGCAGAACAAGATCCTCAATTCCATACTCTTATGGAAAGAATTTTAGAAAGAAACAAGGAAAGATACTTTCTTTCTTTAGCCATTCAAGGAGCTAAGTTACCTACCGATTTTGACACGGAAAGGATTAAAGAAAATCCTAAAGCTCCTCTCAATGATTTTGGTGCCCTTACTCAACAAATCAAAGAACTACAAGGGAAAATAAAATAAGTGCAAGGGGGAACACCAAAGAAGTATGTTTTGGAAGAAATATGTCCCTATCCATTCGATAGAAATCTTCGAATGATACCTTTTCCAAAACATTGTGAAATCCCTAAGCTTGATAGGTATAATGGGAAAATTGACCCCATTGAGCATGTAAGGGATTTCCAAAATATGAGTCTAGAATTCACCCATGAAGATACCTACTTAATGCGATTGTTTCCACAAAGTCTGGGTGGATAATCCATGGAGTGGCTTTCAAAGATCACTCCCCCCATCAGAACTTTTGAAGAGTTGATAAATAAATTCATATCGCAATACTCTTACAACATCCAACATCAGATAACCATGCTTGATCTTTGTAAGATAAAACAAAAAGTAGGGGAATCTTTCACTACATTTTTGCAAAGATGGAGAAGAACATTTGCTAAATATTCTCGTCCTGTTCCTGAAAAGGAAAAAATGGAGATCTTCATCGATAGTCTTAATCAAGAAATGAGTTACAGACTAAACCTTCATTGTCCTTCATCATTTGAAAAATTGATTGAAAACGCAATCACTATTGAAGGAGCATTGATCAAGCGTGGAGTTCTAAAAATTGATAAAGAGGGTTCAAATTTGTACAACAACAAAAACAACAACCATAGTAACAACAATGACAAGTCACTATTTTGGACTCGAAATTAAAATGTTGGAAATGATGGGGTAGTAGGTGCTAACAATGTGAATTCGAAACCCATCGTTAATGTGTCAGGTGTTCAACGTAAGAATAATGCTGGACATTCTAGCACCCAAGGCAATGTTTCTAATCAAGGAAACACAACTAATACTCGTGGATATAATTTTGGCAATAATCAAAATTCAAATGCGTCCAGACCCTCATACTTCTCAAGTAGACAGAGTTTCACTCCCTTGGGTCAATCTTTGGAATCCATTCTCAAAGAGTTATTGAATCAAAACGCTATTACATTCCCACCACAAAAATACTATGAACCTCGAGTTAAACCACCATCGTGGAATGAATCACACTTCTGTGATTATAATAGATGCAAAGGTCATAAGACAAACAGTTGCCAAGGGTTAAAGAATATCATTCAAGATTTGATTGATAATTGTACCATCACAGTTGAGGGACACAATGTCAATAATGATCATCAAGCATTCAAGAATCCACTTCCTAATTATCACAAAGGGGAATCCTCGAATGATAAGGGCAAGAATGTTAATAACATCCAAGACATTATTATCAATCATATCTATACCGATGAACCTCAAATCAATACTATCCAAATCAAAGGTAAGCCAGAATATCGAGAGGTCAATGTTACCACAAGGGGACAAGCAAAGATCGTTGTCAAAGGTGGCTCATCTAAAGCAAAAATTCCCCCTCCAAGTCAATACAATTTGGTTGAGCAATTACAAAAAACATCAGCCCAAATTTCTATCTTGGAACTGTTAAAGTTATCACCTGCACATAAGGACATATTGGAAAAGGCTCTCGTCGATACAACTATATCTCCTGATCTAGGTACCGATAAATTTCAAGCCATGGTGGGACACTTGTCCTCCAACACATGTTTATATTTTTCTGAAAGAGATGATTCATCCATAACCCATCCGCATAATTCATCACTCTATTTAGAAGTCATGGTTCACAAAACCCGCATTAGACATGTCCTTATAGATGGGGGAGCTAGATTAAATATTTGTACTTTAAAATTGGTCCTAGCTTTGGGATATTCAGCAGACTCTATAGACCCACGGAGGAAAATTACAATCAAGGCCTATGATGATGAGGAAAGGACTTCCAAAGGTCTTATCATGTTACCAATCAGAGTGGGACCTATTGTGAAGAATACCTTTTGTCAGGTTCTCAATCGGGATTTAACCTATAACATACTATTGGGTCGTCCATGGATCCATGACATGCAAGCAGTTCCATCTACTTATCACCAATGTTTGAAGTTTCCATATGATGGACAAGAAGTAACCATACCCACTGATCACAATAGCAGTCAACCTTGTTCTAACTTAAGAACGACTCAGGACACATTCGTCCCACATAATAGAGAGGCTTTGGCCATATCTACTTCCAAAAACAAAGAACAAGTGCAAGAAATGATAAGCAATTTTGGCAACAAGTTAAAATTGAAAGACAATGGGGTGGGAGAATATTCTTTATCTCTCTCTAATTTACCCCTATCCCCAAGATCCCATGGTCAGCCGTCAACATCTACGCAATAGGCTGCAACAGTTTTAGCCTCCACTTCAACACCCATCACTAAGTTTAATGGGACGTTTATCAAAGAAACTGAAGGAGAAGACATAGCTATTCTTGATTGGCTCTATAAAGATGAAGAAGAATCCATACAACATATCAAGTTACCTACACAACAATATGGAAAAGGTTATGCTATCATGCAACAGATGGGTTATGAAGGAAATGGCCCTCTAGGTAAAAGAAAAGAAGGTATTATTGAACCTGTCCAATTAAAAACAATGCACCCAAATGACAAGACTAGGTTGGGATATGGTGAAGATACTAAAGAAAAGGTAACACAAAGGCCATCTAAGGAGGAGTTAATTGAATCAATTCTGAGAATTCAAGCGGATAATTCCGAAACAGGCCCAAACGAATATGAATGGGATGACTTCTCAGATGATACTTGTGTCTCAGAGAAGAGAGTAGATGTGATACAAAAATTCTCACCTACATTCTTACAAGGAGAAAGCTCAAGACCTCTATTTGAATACGTTGTACAAAGCGATTATGACTCTAGTGAGACCAATTCGATTCAAAGTGAGATAGATCATTTTGAGGAGGATACCATCTTAGATTTCTCCCATGATAACGTTGACAATAACATCATGACCCTCACAACCAATGACTTCACTCATCCTAATGATCCATTCCCTTTGGTTCATCTTGAACTCATTGATTGGGAACAAATCGCACCCATTTATGTTCCAACCTTTCCAAATGACGAGACCATAATAAACTTTCTTTGCTCATCACATCCCAAAACAAGTTACATCGGGGAATCGCAAGGTCAAAGTTTTTGACAGGAAAGTGCCAAGTTTCTCAGCTATGAAATAAATAATATAAAAGAAAGACCTAATGGTGAAAACCTAACAAAGGCAGTATTAGGTCAAGAAAAAAGAAAAATGAAAGAAAGATCTAATGGTGAAAACCTAACAAAGGCAGTATTAGATCAAGAAAAGAGAAAAATAAAAAGCGTATCCAATAGTGAAAACCTTTCAAAGGCGCCAGAGGATGGGAAACTTGACACTCTTCTGGAGTACTATCAGGAAAGATCTTCCATCTTGATCAAACCAACAGAGGCACTCAATATAGGTACCACAGAAAAGCCTAAAGTGTTGCAATTGGTTGCGTCTCTTACAAATGAAGAAGTACCTAAATTCATAGAATTTCTCAAAGATAATCAAATCAATTTTGCATGGTCCTATGCAGATATGCCGGGATTGGATCTATATCTCATCATGCATCATCTATCTATCACACCGGGGGCAAAGCCTGTAAAATAGAAACTCAAAAAAATGCATCCACATGTGGCATTGTTGGTTAAAGAGGAATTAAAGAAACTTGTAGATGTTGGATTCATCCGATCCATAGATTATGCAGAATGGATTTCCAATATTGTGCCTGTTTCAAAGCCAGACAGAAGGATCAAAATTTGCACGGATTTCAAGGATTTGAACAAAGCATGTCCTAAAGACGACTTTCCTTTACCAAACATTGATATGATTATGGATTTAACTGCTGGACATGCAATGTACTCATTGATGGATGGATTCTCAAGATACAACCAAATAAAGATTGCACCAGAAGATCAGGATAAAATGGCATTCACATGTCCTTGGGGTACATATTGTTGGAACGTAATGCCATTTGGATTGAAAAATGCAGGAGCTACCTACCAACAAGCGATGACAACAATTTTTCACAACATGATGCATACATTTATGGAAGATTATGTTGATGATCTTCTTGCCAAGTCTAACACTAGAGAAGGACACATTGATATTTTGTCTAAAATTTTGAAAAGAATGGAACAATTCAAAGTACGACTTAATCCTAAGAAATGTGTTTTTGGAGTAAAATCTGGAAAATTATTAGGGCACATTGTGTCAGAAAAAGGAATTGAAGTGGATCTAGCTAAGGTACAAGCAATTCTTGATATGCCACCACCAAGGAACATCAGTCAACTACACTCTTTACAGGGACGGTTACAATCCATTCGTAGATTCATTGCTCAATTGGCAGATAAGAGTTTACCATTTACATATCTCTTGCACAAGAATGTTCCATTCAAATGGGAGAACAAATGTGAAGCAGCCTTTGAACAAATAAAGCAATATCTCATGAATCCTCCAGTATTGGCTCCACCAATACAAGGTGCGCCCCTCATATTATATATTACTGCCACAAAAGTATCTTTAGGAGCATTATTGGCACAAGAAGATAATGCAGGAAAAGAACGAGCCATTTATTACATCAGCAGAACTCTAACAAGTCACGAGCTAAATTTCACCTTCATTAAAAAAGCTTGTTTAGCAATGCTGTTCACTTCTCAAAAATTATGACACTACATGTTGACTCATACAGTAAAGCTTGTGGCTAAGATTGACCCACTCAAGTATCTTCTAAGTAAGGCAACCTTAACTGGCAGGTTAGCTAAATGGGTTATGATCTTAAGCGAGTTTGATTTTCAGTATGTGGATCGAAAAGCTATAAAAGGATAAGTAATTGTAGATCAATTAGCGGAAGCACTGATGCCAGCGGAACACCCAATACATGTTGATTTTCCTGATGCCGATATTTTCACAGCAGAAATCCAATGGGCATGGTCACTTTACTTTGATGGTTCCTACACTCAACATGGTTCAGGAGTAGGAATTCTTTTCATTACACCTCAAGGACATACGATCCCAAAATCTTATCGGCTAATGTTCCCTTGCACAAACAACATAGCTGAATATGAGGCATTGATAATCGGTATAAGAATTGTAGTAGATTGGAAAATCACAAAACTTCAAGTTTTTGGCGATTCACAACTTGTCATAAATCAAATTAATAATGAATATCACACTAAAGATGACAAGTTGATACCTTACAAAAAGATGGTGGAAGATCTCAAGAAATACTTTGTTACTATCAAGTTCGAACAGATTCCACGCATTGATAACGAAGCAGCAGACACTATGGCTACAATCGCCTCTTTACTACAATTGTCAGAAAATAAAAAATGGTACAATTTCTTGGCGGAACAATTGTTTTCTCCCACCCATGACAATCCTGAAACACAAATCATTTGCCATTTGACGAGTTCTGAACCTTCTTTATATGACCAAATCCATACTTACTTGAAAGATA
Source organism: Sequoiadendron giganteum (assembly GCA_007115665.2). Classification (NCBI taxonomy): domain Eukaryota; kingdom Viridiplantae; phylum Streptophyta; class Pinopsida; order Cupressales; family Cupressaceae; genus Sequoiadendron; species Sequoiadendron giganteum. The sequence continues at coordinate 233,509,056 of CM021100.1, read as the reverse complement.
CTACTTTACCCTTAGGTTTGTCTAGAAATCAAAAATGAAATTTCATTCGTCAATCATCTCATTACACCTTAATTGTTGACGTCTTATACCGACGTGGTCTGGATGGTACCCTCTTTAGATGTATTGAATGCGATGAATCAGAAAAATCCTTACAAGAGGTCCATGGTGGAATTTGTGGTACACATTCAAGTGGACTAACCTTAGCAAAGAAACTTGTAAGATTAGGATACTACTGGCCAACTATGGAGAAAGAATCTTTCGCCTTTGTGAAGAAATGTGCCAAATTTCAGATTCATGGGAATATCATTCACGCTCCTGCTCAGGAATTACAATCTTTTACCAAAACATGGCCTTTTGCTTAGTGGGGATTGGACTTGGTTGGCAAGATACATCCATCATCTTCAAATGGACACAAATTTATTATTACAGCCACCGAGTATTTCGCTAAGTGGATTGAAGCTGTTCCTTTAACAACTATTACAGGGAAACAAATTTCTTCATTCATCTTGAATTATATCATTTGTAGATATGGCATCCCTAGCTCCATTATAATAGATAATGGTAGACCCTTTAAAAATCAAGATGTTGATGAATTATGTGAAAGATTTCACATCCAACACAGGTACTCCACACCTTATTATCCACAAGGGAATGGTCAAGCTGAAGCCTCAAACAAAACAATTCTAAAGATTCTAAAGAAAATAGTGAATGAAGCAGGTCGTGATTGGCATGTTTAGTTAAATCCAACATTATGGGACTATCGAACAAGCATTCGCACGCCGACAGGAGCTACTCCTTATGTTTTGGTCTATGGAGCATAAGCTATTTTGCCACTTGAAGTTGAGATTCCTTCACTTCGAGTATCACTCAAAGGGTTAATCAATGATGAAGACTATAGAGTATCAAGATTGCAAGAGTTGGAACTACTTGATGAACGACGTCAAACTGCGGTTAATCACTTGAAGGGATACCAACAAATCATGTCTCGCAGTTATAATCACAGAGTCAAACCGCACAGTTTTCAAGTAGGTGATTTGGTCCTTAGAGAAAACCCTCGAAATCAACAAGATTGGGAAAAGAAAGGTAAATTCGAACCTAACTGGTTAGGCCCGTTCGTTATCGTTGCAACTTACGGCTCAGGGGCATATCAGTTGTCAACAGTAGAAGGGGACCTATTTGAAGATCTAATCAATAGCATTCATTTGAAAAGGTTCTACACCTGAAAAATTAAAAAACAATATAAAAAGTCCTAAAAAAAATTAAAAAAAATAAAATAAAAATCAAGACATTGCCTTGATGAAAACTTGGCAAACAGGCATCTTGGTAATAACAAAAAAATCATAAAATCAAGAAAAAGTGCAATAAAAACAAATGGTGAAAACTTGGCAAATAGGCATTGTTTGTGATTTTATTTAGCTCTCTCATCTATTAGGATTCATTCTACATATGCATCCTCGCATCAGTATCGCACTCACCTCACTATCGCATTCACATCATTTTCCTTGAAATGACAAGGATCTCATCATGGCTTGATGATTTGAGGTTTATCCATCACAACAGTTGTGTCTAGCAAGAGTCAGAGTACAAGGTCACTAAGGGGTAGTGCGCTTTTCTAGGAGGTAGTTGGCAGCATGTGTCTAACATCAGAATGTCTGAAACAATAGTTTTTTGAGCTTACATGATTATCTTGACAAATGATTTTAAAACAAATTGGATGATCTTAATCTGAATAAAATGAATGACAAAACTTAAAAGCAAAAGTTGCAAATTGTTGTTTTGATATTTGATGACATCATATCTTTGGAGTGGTTCAATGATGTATTGAACTAGAATCACAAGGAAGAAGTATGATTTTTTCTTTGATTGCTATCTATAAGTTAATCATTAGTATTGTGCAAATTAGTCATAGGACATGCTCTACAATGGATCATTGATGACATTTCGGAATTTGCATAGGAAATTGATTAACTTTTGTCTGTTTATGCAAGCAATACTCAGGTCATCTTGGTTCAAATTATACCATCGATGCTTGTATTAACTTGTTACATCAAACATTATGGAAATAGTACTCAGGTCATCATTGGTGCTAACATACCCTTTGATGCTTGTACTAATTTTCAACATATCAAAAGGCTCAATGATGACAACTAAACACAACAGGAAATGGCAACAAGGAGAATGATTCATTATTTCATTTAGGGTTGCATAATTCATTTAGAACTGCATAATTCAATTGCATTTTGAGGTTCTTTTTAAAGTAGATTTTTGAGGGTGGATCACATTCTTAAATATATTTTTTGACAATGGTTGAGTAAGACTGGACATTTGTTACACCTCATCATCATTATTTCATATCATTATCATATTCCTTATCATGTCATTTTCCATCATTACATCATAGGCATTCATTACATCATAGGCATGGTTATCATTCATCATTCATTAACATATACATCTGCACATTTCACACATTTATAAAATAAAAATTGCATTCATATTTTTCACATCATTACATCATATATCATAAGATCGTTACATGAGTGCATTTTCATTACATCATTACATCATCATCATAAATCATAATCTCATCTAAAAGCATTTACATCTTGCATCATACATTCATTACATACATCATAAAAGAAAGACAAAATTCATTTAGAACATATCATCATTGCATTATCATACATGGCATAGCATATAAAAATCAAAACATACATCCATAACATGTGCATAAATCATCCATAACATGTGCATAATCAAATCGCCACTGCATATCATAGATCTCATCAAAACAAATGTCCAGGAATACAAGGATATCAAATGTTTCAAAAAGATATATCATACAATGGCATCGATGTGTATAAGCAAAATGCTCATCGCTGAGGGGCATCTGGCTGTGGATCATGGCTACTGCTGCCGCCAGAGGTAGCGGGTTTCGCTAGATCTCTACTCCCGGAGGCTTTGCTCTCTCGTTTGGTTGGCTGGCCCACACTCCTGGTCGCACTCCTAGAGTGACTGCATGAGTGAGTCCGAGTTCGAGTACCTGACTGAGTGAAAGCTATCCGCCGCTCAAGTGGCACTGCCTCAAAGTAGTGCATCCTATAATAGTTGGCCTCCCGAGCAGTCTCTAATCCCTCTGCCACAACCTCTCCAATCGAGGTGCTCTCCACTGATCTCAATAGCCTCTCGGCTACCCCCTCGGCCTGTACACATCTCTCTTAGAAGTTGTCCCTCTCGGCCATAAGCTGCGCTATCTGTGGGTCAAGAGGTGGTGGCTGCGCTATCTATCCCTACAGCTGACTGATGGTCATTTGGGCCTATGCTAACTGGCTCCTCAGAGTCTGAACCTCAATCTGCAAGGCATCTAACTGTCCCTGTGATGGAGCCCTAATAGTGATCCGTGACATTGAAGTGCTAGCCTGACCCACTGCTCTAGATGTCCGTGGCCTCGTCCTGAAGGGAATGTCAAAGAATAGTCTTTGCCTCCCACCACCCCCATCATCCCCATCATCTGAGTCGTCTAACTCCTCATCTATCTCCTTGGCCTCAGAGCTCTCATCATCTACTGCCATGGCTACCCCGCCGATATCTGCAACATGCTCTGCCTGTACCTACCCCTGATCCTGTGGCTGCCCTGCTACTGGATGTCCCTGTGGCTGCTGTAACCCTGCCTGGATAACTGGGCCTCCCATCAATGGGGCAGACTCATCTAGACTGGTGAAATGAGGAAAGGGATGTGTGTAGAAATATGCAGCATAGTCATCCATCATCCCTGCATCTGTGACCTCTGGTCGAATGGTCCAATCATCTAGCTGTAGCTCCAAGTACTCCTCTCAGGCAGCCTCAATAGTCAAAACTGGCCCCCACTTTGGTACATCTCCCCGATGCTTGGCATAGTGTGCCATCTCCTGTGGCATCATCTGAACCCATCCATACTACCTCATAACTCTCCAACCCAGAAATCTCTCAATGATGAAAGGAGTGCATCCAATCAAGTATCTGAGCCTCATAACATATGGAAACTCTATGTCGTCTGCCTGCCACGGGTTACAATCCACATACGGTCGCCAAATGACCATGTCCAAATCATCAAGTACCCATTGCCAGCACTCCAATTTGCCCAGCCTCAGCTGGACAAGGGGCCCTATATATGCGTAAGCATAGGGGAATCCGATGGGGTGATCTCTCCTGACAATAGGGCATATAATCGCGAAGTGCTCCCACATAAATAACTGTAAAAGAGTCACCCCACAGGAAAGACTCTTGCCATCTATATACATGACCTGATGAAGGTCATGGTACAGATGGGCAAGCATGCATGATCCCCATGCATATCTGGTACAGTGGAGAAGCATGTCCTCCAATATCCTACCCCACCCAACTGATAGTCCCTTTGACCTGCGATCAGGACAAAGGAAACCACCGATCATCCCTGCTAAAATCGAAGGCAGTGGGGCATATCTCTCTGTCATCTCCTTCCAGGGAAGCTCATATCCGTAGACATGAGGATCCTGGAAGACCCGTCTCAAAGCATCTGTACCCCCAATCTCCTTGTGATCTTAAATCACAAGCTCTCCAACCACAAGAATACCCAAAATCCCGTAGACATCCTTTGGGGTCACCATGATCTCTCCTGTCGGTAAGTGGAAGGTGTTGTGCTCGCTATACCACCACTCTGCTAAGGCAGTCAACAGTGCCCTGTTGACCCGATACTACGAGATACTCAACAGAGCTCTCAAGCCACACTAGTCTATCACTCCCAAATCATCATGGGACAATCGACGAATCATCTCCCATTTCTGCGGAAATCTCTCTCTGATTTGAAGGAGGCCAAAATCCTCCTTTACAAAATTATCAAGCAAGCATGCAAAATCAATCAGCAAATGGATATCATCAATCAATCAATATATCAAGCAAGTTTAAATCACATCTAGTTTGTTTTTCATATCACATTGAAACAAATTTAACAGTCATCATGACTTAATTTGACTTTCAAATAAGAAAGCAAATCTACCAATACTATTTTATTTTCATATCATATGAAAACAAATTTAAACAGTCATCATGACTTAATCTATTTGACTTTCAATAAGGAAAGCAAATTATCATCTCTATTTTGTTTCATATCGCATGGAAGCAAAATCTATCAAATCTATTTGTTCTTCAAGCACGAAGGCAAATTTATCAAATCTATTCATCGATGATATTCAAATGCGTAAAATCTGTTGTTTAATTTAGCAGCAATCATCAAGCATGCATCAATTTTTCTTCAAAAATTGAAATTTGATAAAAATCCATGGATGCACTAAAACAGTCAATCAATGCGTTAAAACCATGGATGCACAACTTTATTCCATGGATGCGCTAAAATAGTCTATGGATGCACGATTTCATGGATGCGCTATCTCATCAAGCATATGCGCTATAACAGTTCATGGATGCGCTAAATCTCCTATGCACTAATCTATCATCTTCGGCAGGCAGGTTTCATAGATGCGCCATTTTATCTATCCTATGCGCTAAATCACCTATGCGTGATTACTTGGCCTCTATGCACAGCTGTTCTATCCCTGTGCGTCACTTTGGATGCACTAAACTATCTACCATATGCGCTAAAAGACCTATCGCATGTGCTAAAACAAAATTTTAAAATTTTAAAAAAATTCGAAAAAGCATCCAAAAATGCATAAAATTTTACGGAGAGGTTTGGATCGACTTACCGGAGGTCCATACGCAGGTGGTCTCTAATGACGACAACCTTGCTCGAATCTGTGGTGCTCATATGGGATCAACATCAATTTTCTTTCTCTCAGAGCTCCAAATTTCCTCAAAGGTTACTGTTCAAATGAAAGTGATTTCTCACCTTTTTCATCTTTTAAAGGGGTAAAAATAGCATTTATTACTCTACAAAGTGCTATTTCAAGAGTTAAATCACCAAATTTTCTCCGAAATCATCTGAAATCTACCAAATCAGTCTCATAATCATTCTCATCACGCGATTTATCTCTCGAGGGGGCATATAGCATCATCAACAATTTTTCAAAGTCAGGGGCAAAATTCTTTGAAGCAATGCGTGAAACACATCACTTCAAAGAGGGGCAAAATGTACACATCTAAAAATGGTCACGGTCGATTGAAATTGTTAATTAATTAAATATGAATTATTTAATTAATGTTCTTAAGTCCTCTACATATAAATAAATTTAATTATTTATTTATATTGTTCATTTTCTATTTCTTCTAATTTAATTAAATAAATAAAATTTATTTAATTAATGCTACCTTCCTCTTAATTAATTAAATAGATTTTACAATTTATTTACATTAATTATCAGAAGTTTAAATTCTAAATTTAAATGATATTCCTCCCTCCACACTTAATTAAATACTTTCGATATTTAATTAAATCATTTTCCAAATTCCCACTTCTCTCACAAAAATTAAATATTCTTAATATTTAATTAAAAGGCTTTTCTTTTCTCATAATTAAATATTTGCAATATTTAATTAAAGCCTTTTCATATTTCTTTCCCGCATAATTAAATATTTATTTATTTAATTATGAGAGACACCTTTCAATTTGTCTCTTCATTTTCCGTCTCTCAGAATTCCACCTTCTTTTCGAATTCTCGATCTCTCACCGTTCATTTCAATAGGTTTGAACTCGACCATCAATCTTGGCCAATCGAATTCCTACCTTCAAAAATCTATAAATACAGCCCTTTCATGAGCTAAAGAGGACCTCGAATCTCATATTTTCATGCGTAGTTATTATAGTCGCATCTTAGCATTCATAGCATTTTTTATAGCTCAATCTTTTACATGCATATGTATATTTGATAATCTCATTCTCTCAAGTGCCATTCTATAAGCTGTTGTTTGCACAACTGAGAGCAAACATATTAAAATGAATCCTTGGAGATAGAGGACAATGAAACGAATTTGAAGAAGCTGCTGTCTATAGTTTGCATTTACTTTATTTCATTTAGTTTTCTTCAATCTAATGTTTCATTGGTGTATTAGATTAGATTCAATTTAATTGAAACATTTTAACGTACACACTATGAAACCAAATGAAAAGGGCTAGATATCATAGTTACAAATCTAAATTTGAAAAAAAAAGAATTTTATCCTTCATGGATAAAAAGTTATGTTGTATACGATGAGCATCACTCCTTAAAAATGTTGTTTATTGAAAAAAACTAGTTTTCATAGGAGATGGAAAAAGAAGTGCAATCTGATTCAAATTTTTTTTTTAAAAATATATTTAGAATCTACAGACAAAATGTCACAAATCACTAGTTTACATCATCTTCAAATTCCTCACGGTTTAGTCGCTATAGGTGCCTGAAAGTGAAGATTTAGTTAGAAAAAATTATTTCAATGTCTAGTTTGGCCAAAAATTGTAAACCAATATTGTGGAATCACCCTTGGTCTTGGTTACTTGGAAGGACTTTTGGTCCAATCATGGTTTTATAGATGATAAGAGTTTCAATCATGGGTTGAGGCATGTTGCTAAGGGATAATTCTACTATATATTTTTCCTTAAACCTTTGATAAGAATTGAAAAAAGAGTCCTCATGAGGCCTAATAGGTTCCATAGGTTCAAGCCAAAAGAAATCCAATGAGAAATTCCCATGGGAAGACAAAGGATTAAAGCCATTATTGTGTATAGTAAAGATTTTTTTGCCAAATGGAAACATTAAGAATTTATGTACTATCGATGGGATGGCATTCATGGAGTGAAGCCATGGGTAGCCTAATTTCACATGAAATTGATTTGATGTTGGGATGATGGAGAATGAGGAATTCAATCTTTTCAGTCCAACTTGTAAAGGAAGAGCTATAGAACCTATCATAGGGCAAGAAAAACCATTATGTGTTTTGGTCCATTCTTTCGGTTGTTCATAAGTATCTTGATAAAGTTCATGCACAAACAAGAATTCTTCAGTGATCATATTCTCTATAGAGACAAGATCAATTAATATCCCATTAGTAGGCTTGTCATTGATTCTTCCAACAATGTAAAGAGGACCATCGGGTGCATGTTTAAGCATGTCATTTTGTGAGAAAGAAATGCCAAGGGACATATTGGCTAGGCCCTTACAAGGTTGAATTTCAATGATTCCAATCATACTATCTATAGGATTTTCCTCATTACCATTCAAGTTGTCATTATTCATGTCAACATTCATTACATCTTTCTTGTTAAATCACTAGCTTTGACAAAGGAGATATTGTGATTTTGCATAGGATTGGTAAATATTTGCAAATTTTGGTTAGGAGGAGCTACGAACTTATTACCTTGATCATTAACACTACCAATTTGAATATGATTAGAATCAATGAGGTCTTGCACAATATGTTTAAGATGCTTACAATTTTCCAATTCATGTCCTTTTTTTGGTGATAATAGAAAAAAAGATTTTTGTCTATAGTTTGGAGGTAAAGGCTTAGTAGGATCAAGATCTCTAACAAGAGGTAAGGAAATTAAGTTCTTGTTTAGGAGTTGCAACATGATGGAATGAAGGGTATTAGGTAGAGGGGTAAATTGTCTATTCCTCTCCCCAAATGTATATGGATTTTTTTTTTTTATAGAATTCACTTGGGTGTCAACATGTTGAGTTGTTTGAGGTGAATTTATTTGTATAAAGCTCTTATTTGGTTTCTTGAATGATTGGAAGTTGGTTTGAGGCGTGAATTCATATTTTTCAAGACAATTAGAGGGAATTTTCACTTCATGAATACTAACCAAATTTTGGTAATCACGAAGGGATGTGCACAATTATGTGAAGGAGGGAAATTTTCTCATTCCAATCTTGAAGCTTATTTTTCAAATTCTTAATGAATTTTGATTGGAGATCAAGATCAAGAATCTTAATGTTGATTCGCAAGTAAAGAAATTGATAATAGGAGATAAAGTCAGTGACCTTTTCATCATCCTCTTTCTTACATTTAATTAAATCTTATAAGGTCATATTAGGACCCATGTACACTTGGAAATGATTAAGAAAGCCATAAATGAGCTCATTGAATGCACATATTGAGTTATTTGGTAAGGAACAAAACCATTCCAAGGAAGTATCTTTCAAGGATCTAGGGAAGAGTTTTAAAGCCAAGATTTTATCCTAAAAAATGAAGTCACTATATAGGGAGTTGTGTATGTGGAAACATGGCTAACAAGATCTCTTTTCCACCATATTTCTCAAATCTAGGAATCTCTATACCTTGTGGAATTTGTGTTCTCGATATCTCCAAGGAAATGGGGTCTTTTGTGACATATTATGAAGGTTTTCCATTTTAATTTTGATTGAATGTAGCAATTTGTTGTTGGAGGGATGAAACACTTTGTAGGAGTTGGTTAAGGACGAGATCATTGTTTGTGTTGTGAGATGGAGGTGAATAGGGTGGAGGGTGTATATGCATTTAGAGGGCAAGTGAATTGTAAGTTTGTGAGGGGGGATGGATTAGGAGATATGCGATTTGAATACACAAAGCTATAGGGATTTCCAATGGAAACACATAAGGAGTTATTGACATGTTTCTAGTGGGTTGTATAGTTATAGTAACAATTAGATTAGTGAATATCAAACTAGAGGTTATGGTTGTGGAAGGAGGAATTGGATTTCCACCTTGAATTTGGGTATACCCCAAAGCATGAGCACAAATAACAATTGTAGGGACATGTTTACCAATGATGTGGGATATGCTACACATAACTTATATTCCTAGTTCATTATCAATCATTCTCCTCATGTTATCTATGACAGGAACCATAGTGCCAACAATGTATTTAAACTCACAAAGTTTTGCAATTTTTCTAATTCTTCATCCATTTTTCTTAGGTTCTCTTGAGGGACATTGGAAACCATTGATTCAAAATTAGTAACATTAGTTGTTGGTAAGGAGGTCATAGGAAATGAAGTGTCAAGGGTATGGTCCATAGTGGGTTGACTAGTGTCAACACTATGAGTGAAAGAGTTAGAAAACCCAAGATCCATGAAAGGTGATGTATCTTGGTATGACATGAGTCTTGAACTATGTCTCACAATAGTATTGGAAATAGGAAACCAAGTTGTGAATCTCATACAAGTTTTACCAAACCTAAGGTGCACCCAAAATGAAGAATAGGAACTAGATAAATGCAACAAACACTCAAAAACATGAAGTGTAATGAAAACATGTAAAAAAATATAGAAATTTTTAGATTTAAACAAGATAATGTTCTAATATACTATGAAAAAATCTGAAAAATGATGTCTTTTTTAAATACAATTTTGAATTCAAACAATGCACTAAATTTGACCAATTAACTTTAATGTTAATAATTACTGACAAAAAATAGAAATTTTGGAAATTGAAACAAAGGTCTAAATACAAAATCACAAAATTTATATTGGGGTTTTTAATGCAAAAAAAGTCAAAATGAAGCCTGATCAAGGACTCATTTGTCCATGGGTGAATGCGTCTTGTGTTAGGGTTTTGAAAAATTAAATTACATTTTTTTGAGTTGATTTTTATGCTTCCAAATTCTAGTTGCAAACATGTAATAGTTTTAGATTTATAAAAAATCATATCTAAATGCAAGTGTGAAATGATGCTAAACGACAAGCAAAAAGACCTAATTTGAGATGCAATTTTGATTCATTTTTTTGATTTGAGGGATTGATCATGCACTGTTATGTAAACACTCTACAAAATTGAATGATATTTTACAAAAAAAAAATCGGATTTTAAAGAATGCAAACATGCAAACATGCAAACCTAAAACTTTAAATGAGATGAAAAATGATGCAAATAAATAAACCTAAATAAGATGAAAATTAATGTAATGCAATGAAAAGTAATGCAAATCCTAGATCTAGTGCTTGAAAAGACTCTAAATTTCAAAAAATTGTTGTACAAGGTTAGGTTCACCAAAATAAAATGTGGAGAATGTAGGTTAGGGCTGATTTGAAATGGGAATATGATGGACCTATCTCCCTAATCTGACTAGGAAATGAGGTCCACACAAAGAATTAACTTACAAGGTCCCTAGGTGAGTTAGCTCAAGAATGGAATCTACTAATTTCCTTATGATTGAGGATGGGGGTATCAACTTGAACAACACTTTTGGGAAAAAACTAAAAATATTAAATCTACTCAATTATGCTCATTCAAACTTGAAATAAAATCTAAATCTCAATACTAACATAAACATTTTTTTTTTTGTAGATCTGAGAAGGTTTGAGTGATGTGTACCAGTCACCAAAAGCAATTTCAAGAGGTTGTCTGGGACTCATTTTCCCATGGGTGAATGGGTCTTTTGTTAAGGATTTCAAACAACTTTTGAGAGCCTCTGATACCAGCTTGTAGCTTTTGTTTGATCCAGGTTTCAGTGTCAAAAGTTAAATATTATATCTATAGGTGAGTTTCCATGAATTGATGATAAATTTGACAACTTTTCCAATCTTTCTCTTCAGAAGGTCTCCAATCTTTCTTCAACCTAATATTTGCAACAAAAATACAAGAGAGAAATTATTGCTTTTGGTGAATGGGATTTTTCCTTGGTTAAACCTCATTTTGGTAACTAAACCTTAAATTGAAATAATGAAATGTGAAAGGAATGATGATGAACAATGTTATGGTTCAACTCACCAAACCCTTGAATGAACATTTGAAGATCTAAAATATTGATTTTGATCTTGCATGAAATGAATTCAATGGATGGGGATCTTGATGCTTGAAATATGACTTTGTATGCTTGCTTGAATCTTTGAAACCTACATCACAATGTTAGCTCCAATAACATGCATGATGTAAGAAGACTTTGACATGATGCTTGAGATCTTGATTGATGAAATAATTCAGCGATAAATCTTCTCTTAATGCCCTTGATCATAAAATTTTCTCTTGTGAAATCTCATAAAAATTATAGATGTTGAAATGATAAAATAACCTTGTATTTATAGGTATGTATCCTTAATTTCCCAGAAATGAAACATTAGAAGCTGACATCAAAACTTGAATTTAGGGATGTTAAAATACTGCCAAAAACATAATTTAAATTTATGTTCAAAGGCCTAGGATGGACCCATTCACCCATGGGTGAATGGGTCCTAGGTCCCTATTCTTGGAACACACATTTCTCAAGGTAAGGTGTTATGTGTTGGAATTAATTATTATCAGGTTTCCCCTTCAAAAAATGTAACTTAATAGGATTATAGATGTAAAATAGGGCTTATTAAGGAATAATTAAGTCCATTTAAATATGAGGGCCCAAACAAAGTGTGAAAATGTAAAGGAGTACATTTTTCTACACTACACATTAATTTATTTTAAATTACAATATATATAGGAGCAAATTTTCACCCCTAATGCAATTTCCCCTTCTACCCCTCTCCACTTTAGAAAACCAAACTCAGAGGATTAATTCCACATAAGCCCACTGTTCCCATTCCACTTGGAACTTGTTTTATGTGTCAATGGAGGTGATTATGTCGAGGATGCCCATGCGACATGCAAAAATCCGTGCGGCACACTTACATCCCTAGCAGGTTCCTATGGCTAGAGTCTATAGAGACGTTACACTTCCTATTAGAAGTTGAAGCATAACACCTCCCTTTGGATGGACGACTTGAATATGGTTGTTTCTTGACCTCATTTCTTCATATTCACCTTTGATTCATCCATTTGAGAAGCTCTTGATCATCTGTACATAATCTCTCAACATTCTAGCACTTTCACTCCAAGCATCACAACAACATTTCACACTTCATAGCAATAATCCATCACTCCATCACCTCAATAGAGAAAGCGTAGGAAAAATCCATTGTAGCAGAGGCTTGAGTTACTCTCACATTTCTCCTCCTTTAGCCTTGAGCGCTTTGGATGGAGGTGGTAAGCTCCTCACTCATCTTCTCTATTACCTGGTTGAGTTAGCACATTACTGTTTTGAAGTGTTTTTTGTACTTTGCTTGTATTTCCTTCTTTATCATTATTTCTACATCATTGCATACTTGTCTATCCATGAGGGTGAAAAAACTAAAACGGGGGTCTGACTGAGGTAGAACCCTAAACAATCCCTTAACATTTCCCCCCTTTTCTGTCTATAGGTGTAGAGATCTTGGAGCAAGTTGGCGAAAAGGTTATTGTGTGAGATTGTCTTCATCACCTTTGTGGTAATATATTTCCTTTATTACATTCGTCTTTTTTTTCATATTTCATAATGATATTTTGTGCCTTCAAAAACTCCTAAACTAGGTTGTTAGTCCATTTCTCAAGGGTCAGACCTTGTCTGCCTAGTTTTCTGGCCGTACGGATGCCAACACACTTGAGAGACCTTAGCGCACCACACTGTCATCCTAGAATTGCGCTTCTGTCCTCTGACAAAGAGCTATTCGAGACACAAATTCGACCCTAAAATATGACTCGCCTAGTCTCCTTTCAACTTGAAACACAGAAAATATAACACTAAACCTAGGACAAGAGGATTCCCTCTACTAGGCCTTTAGGGTTTTTCACCCTAGGAGCTCTTGGTTTGTGGGAATGACACTCTTTCCGCTTGGTGGTTATGGGATTTTTGGCGGTTGCATTCAAAGAGAGGGTTGATTGATGAAGGTTGTGATGTGTGTGTTGTGTGGCTAAAAACTAAAAATAAAATGATACTAATCTAATGTATGAAATGTAAACAAAGTAAATCTAACTAATGCAGATTAATCTAAAATGACCTAAATGAAATGCAATACAGAAAGTAAATGGGAATGATAAAAAAATTTGTACCTGGAAATGGAATGTTATAGATGAGAGGTCCTAGAATATTTTGGAAGATTTCTGAAATCAGTAGGACACTTATGCCAAGTTGGGTGAACTAGTCCTCCAACCAAAAAATTCTATTGGACTAGGTTTCAAGGAAAAAGGTACCCAAAAATAAAAAACCCCTTTTTTAGGCTTAGCACAAGGACAAGGTCACCAATAAGGGTGACCTAGTCCTCTTGATTCTTTCCAAGGATTTAGGGTTTTATTCTATGGGTCCCAATTGATACTTCCTTTCTTTGCAACAATCTGTGTTTGAAACTCCCAAAAATGACCTACAACTTGTCTTCTTGTTTCTTCTATGGTTTGATGCTTTGATGTGACTTGAGTGGAATTTTTGTACTTTTTCCAACACTTTGTACCTCACTAAATCTACATACAAACCTACAAACACATGCAAAGACCAATATAATTTTGGGGTTAGGAAATAGGGGTTTGCCTAGGCAAACCCCTTTGATGGTAACTAAACCAAAACGAGAAACAAATCAAAGGAGAGTAAGATTTAATGATAAACAATGTAAATGCTCACCAAATAATTTGTTGTTGAGGTCTACAACATGCAAGAACAACTCCAATGGAGGTTTCTTGTGAAACCCTTGTGCTTGATTGCTTTCTTTGGAAGTCTTGAGTACTAGAGTGCTTGTGAATAGATGTAAAAATGAGCTTGGGAGAGAGAAAAATGAAGGTGAAAACCCTTATTTATACATGTAAAACCCTATTTTTCCTGAAATGCAACATGATATGCCGACACTAGGGTTGAGGAGGCAAGATTCCTATTAGGTTTTGTTTTAAATTTGAAATTTATGGCAAAAGGGACTAGGTCGCCCAAGGTGGCGACCTAGTCCACTTGGAAAATTTCAAGTGGTGGTCGAGAATTAAATAATGTTTAATGAAGTTTATCAGGTTTTCATCCCGAAAGACAATTAAGTTGGGATTAAAAGTACATTAAGGGGAAAAATTAGCATAAGAAAGGGTTAATTAATGAATGATGAGCCTAGGAAGATGTGAAAATTCCTTATAACTCTTTATAACACCTTGTCACAAGGCTTAGAAAGATGTAGAAGGGTGTAGTTTAGGTATATTGTGTTGAGAAGGTCTTAGAAAAGTTAGGAAATGTGTTACAACACTTCACAACACCTTAATAAAACACCGCCAGGTTATTATTGAATTGCAAGCTTACAAGATTGAATCAGGGGAAAACAAGGCCAAAATCTAATGGAAAAGGCCAAAATGAGTGAAAAAGTGCCAAAAGACTACACTTTTTGGTGACACATTTATCCCCCACTTTAGTGAGAGTATGAACTTACTTCAAACGAAAACTAAAGTAGCTTAATCATGTGTGTCGAGCATGATATAATGTACTCATGCTAGTAAGGTGAGATGACTATGATAAAGAGGGATGATCAAGCTCCCAGGATCAAGATCCCATGGCAAACCAACCATAAGCACAAAAGATCACACAAGAAGTGATGTGAAAAGCCAGATCAAGCTTCAATTTTTTATCTAGCTAGTTGTGGATCAGATCTAGGTTGTTTGTCAAAGAGAAAAGGATCACTCTAGGCTGATGAGACTTTCGGTTGTTCGCTAGGTGAGAATGCCAAAAGGTGGTGAGATACATACACATAGTTGGTATGCAATCACAAACAAAAAGGTGGCTATGAGGAAAGTCGTGCCGCTAGTTGGGCTTCCCACTCAACCATACCAAAATTATACCTTCTGATAATTTTGATAAGGTGCCACAAAAGGCAAGGGTGTGGTTCATGAGACAAGAAAAGCCTTGGATGCTTAGACTCATGAACAAGTGCAAGATGACACTACTAGCATGCAAGTTGTGTTATGCAAGGTGGCCATGTATGCACACATGCAAAAGTGAAAAATCTAAAAATGAAAAATGAAAGTGTTCCAAGGAGTCTTGTTTAGTTAATATGAGGTCTTTGACTTAGGGAACATTGCGTTTAATGTCTCCAAGAGAGGACGAATCAAAGGATAGAAGATTCACAACTTATGGGATGCAATGCATCACATCAAGCCACTAAGAGGAATGTAATATGCTAAGATAATTCACACTTATGAAGGACATTACACCAAATGTTGTCTAGAAAGTGAGAAACTCATCATGTGAAGTGATAAGGGTGCACTAGGAAGCACAAACAAAGAAAAACTAAATGCAAATGCAAAAATAAAATAGTGCCAATGTATGCCCTCACTTTAAAGGAATCGCTACACATTGTTTTCTGAGCAATTCTTTTAAAGTAGAAAAAGGAAAAATGTAAAAGGGACATGAGAGCCTACTTGAAAAACCCAAGGTCAAGTGATAGGTGTCCAAGAAAGGCTATGTCACACGAAAAGGAAGAAAGCAAAGGAAAAGGGGGTTGTCCCCAAAATGAAAAATTACCAAACACATAAGGGATCTATGGATCTGGGGTCAGTATGTTCATTGCTGCAATGTGTGTTTAGAGAGTGTGAAACTATCATCATTCCCCCAAATAAATAGAATTGGAAGAAGACATAGAGAGAGAAAAAGCAAATGAAAAAGGAGAGTCAATTTGGGTCAACATGGAAAAGACATGGGATGTCTTGACACTTTGCATCATCCCCAAAAGGACAACAAAAAGAAAAAGAAAAGGACAAATGAAAAAGAGCCTTTCTTTTGAGTCAACATGAAGGAGACATTACAGTCTCAATGCCTTGCATCATCCTCAAATGAAAGGAAAAATAAAAAGGAAAAGAGCATCATTAGGGTCAACATGAGGGAGACATTTTGGTCTCAATGCCTTGCATCATCCCCAAATGAAAGGAAAAAGGAAACAAAAAGGAAAAGAGGTTCATTTTTGTCAACATGAAGGAGAAATTGTGGTCTCAATGCCTTGCATCATCCCCAAATGAAAGGAAAAAGAAAAAGGAAAAGAGAAAAGTGAAAAGGCATGCATGACACATAGAAGAAGATAGATACATCTAGAAGAATGTCACAAAGAGTAAGAAAACATCAAACAAGATGGGGAATACATGACATAGAAATAAACACAAGACTAGTAAGGCAAGTGTAAGTCAATTGTGAAGTAAGTCATCCACCTCCCCATCTCGATGGGGAAAAGTGGGAGGTGGACAAAAAAGCTAAGGGACAAAGACAAGTGCATTACTAGGACAAGGCTAGCAACCACTTGCCCCCACTGAGTGCAAGGCTAGAGGGAGCCAAGGTAGGTGATGAGAGGGAGTATGTAATAGTGAGAAGGGCATATTCTACAACTATTACATGAATGGAGACACAAGAGCAGATTAGGGGTCAATATGGTAGCACTCAGAATTGATGAAGTGATACTTACTCAATATCTCATGTAGATAGTGACATTCATCACTTCTATGGCCAAGAACACAATGATAAGCACAATGTGGTGTATTAGAATCTCTAAGATGGATTACCAACTTATTACAATGAGGTAAGGTGATGAGTCCTTTGTTTAAGAGGAAGTATAATTGTCTCTCACATTCAGGTGGTGGATGGAGAGGAAACTTAAGTTTCTATAATTTATATGGCCTCTTGTGGTGGTTGAATTATCCTACTTCAAAAGAGGGTATGGGAGTAGGAGGTCCTGGAATTACCAGAGGTTTAGAATTGTTGTTAGGATGAGATGGTGGCTTTTCCTTTGGAAGGAGAACATCCAAGTCGGGAGGGGTATCAAAGATCACCGTGCCATCATTACGGAGCCTAAGGAATTCTCTAGGATGCACCCTAACATGAGGGGGATCTTGATAACCAATACATGTTGTATGTTCATCAAGTGACAATTGTTCATAGAATTTTTTAATCTCATGTTTGTTCATGAGATCACCACCTTGTTTGCTTAAAATGGTAAACCTTTTCCATAAGTTTGTTGAAGATTAATGGGAGGGTGTGTGATTGGGTTATGATAAAAGGGTTGAGGAGAGACTAGGTGAGAGGGACTAGGCCCACCTTGAGTAGGTAGCCTAGATCCATTGTGTATTTTTGGATGAAGGTAGATAAATGTGTCAAGAGGGGATATGTTAGGCATCACAGGCTAATTCATAGAGGGGTAAAAAGAAGCATTTGCTTCACGATTGTCAAGGCAAGCATTAAGAAACCCATACATGCTAGTATCATCATCTCCAATAATGTCTACTTTGGTAGTGTTGATGGTGAAAATGACACAAACAACGTTAAACAAAATATTTATACTCTAGTTCTCCTGAAAAAGAAAGACAACATATAGTAGCCTAACTCCCAAGGTCCTGGTAGTTGGTTCTCAACTGTCTGATGTCACTCAATTGGTCCATGCAATTGTAATGTTCAAGGGGCCTTTGCTGGTGATAAGGAATGTAAGCAACAACGGATTCATCAATCTATACTTAATGAAAAAGGGGGTTTAAATAAATAGAAAAAAATAGATTAGGGCATAAATCAATAAAACATGAATAAAATTCTTTAATATCCAAACATATACTTTCAACAATGTATGTTCCTTCAATAGATCAAGAAAACTATAACATGATGCAATTTATAGAACAATCCATACTATTGCATGCATCTACAGTGCTTAATCTAACCATCACAATCACTCATCACAATACTTTTAAAATTTAAAAAGAACAAACTCTTCATTCGTTGCTAAAATCATAGATCAACATACATTTAACAATTCCATCCATAGACAATTTAATGAAATAATCTTTGAAATATGGTTCCTTCTATAGATTCTCATCAAGTAAGAAACATTTATGCTTCAAGAAACTCACTAGCATACAGACAAATTATGATTCATTAACCTCATCTAGTAAACTCAATTCCAACATAACACTATATAAAAAGTGTATTTAAATTCAATTGTAACTTAAAAACAAAGTATCCTTTCAAAGCTATGAAATTCCTATCTGCTACTATCAGGTGGCTAATTCTATTCTCATCAGCCAACCTTTACAATATGACACCCAAAAATACATATAGGCATGCAAAGCATAAATTCCTCTCAATAAAAATTGAGATCCATAAATTAAGGAATTGAAATCTCCTCAGAAACTCAGACTGGATGATCTCCAGTTCCAACGTTGATTACCCTATGAAATAGGAGAGAATAAAGGGGGAAAGTTATGCGCCCAAAATGGACTGCTAACTCATCCTTGCATAGTTTTCTCCAAAATGTATTCATCATAACTGGAGAAGACCTGTTGAAGAATATCTACATCCGGCCCATCAATCTAGCTATCCTCAAATTTAATTCTCTTTAGTTTTGCAGCAGCAAACTCCTTCATGTTCTTCAATTTAGCCAACTCTTTTCTTGCAGCCTTCACTTCTTCCTTGACATCCATCAATCTATCTAATAATAGATCCTCTCCATTATCCTATTTTTGCATAACCTCTTGAAATCTATTGTCCCATTTCTCTTTTAATTGATTTAGAGGCATGTCCTCCTTAACCGGTATATCAACATTAACTAGAATAACTACAACAACTTCTAATTCATGAAGTTGTTCATTCTGTACACATCTAAAAATGGTCACAGTTAATCAAACCTATTAATTAATTAAATATGATTTATTTAATTAATAATCTTCTGAATTCATCTACATATAAATAAATTTAATTATTTATTTATATTGTTCACTTTCTAAATTCTTCTAATTTAATTAAATAAATAAGTTTATTTAATTATTTCCATTTCTAAATTCCTCTTAATTAATTAAATAAATTTCACAATTTATTTATATTGATTATCATAAGTTTGAGAATTTAAATAATATTTCTTCTTCATAATTAATTAAATATTTCTAATATTAATTAAGCACTCTTCTAAATTCTTCGCCTTACATTCAATTAAATATTTTAAATATTTTCCTTTTCCATCTCTTACACATAATTGAATATTAATTATTTAATTATCGAAGCTTCTAAATTCATTCACATATAATTAAATAAATTTATTTATTTAATTAGGATTTATCTTCAAACTTTCAACCAATTTTCATAAATGAGATGACAAATGACAATTTGTTTCCATTTTTGAATGAGGATGGTTTTGTGGGTTGGAAACATTCTTCCACTTTCCTCTCAACCTTTCATCTTTCTCTCAACTTTTCAATCTCTCACCGTTCATCTTAATAGGTTTGAATTTCAACCGTTGATCTCCACCAACTAGATTCTTGTCTTCAAAAATCTATAAATACAACCCTTTAGTAAGTAGATTTCATCCCAGATTTCATACACAGTTACTATAGTTGCATTTGAATCAGTATTTTAAGCATTTCATAGCATCTTAGTTTTCAACTTCATAGTTTAAATCAAATAGCAATAAACATGCATGTTGCATAACATCTCATTCTCTTAGGTTGTCATTTCAACAAGCTACTGCTTACACAACTAAGAGCTAGTAACTTTAATCAAATCCTTGGAGATAGAGGACAATGGGACGCATTTGAAGGAGCTACTGTTATTAGAGTTTGCTTTGTCTTTCTACATTAGTTTCTTTCAATTTAATGTTTCATTGGTGTGTTAGTTTACTTCCTAATTAGTACACTTATTCTAAAAATACTTTTTTGGCGCCCATCGTGGGGCTCTACCCCATTTTTAATCTTTTTATTACAGGTTTTCTGATAGGCGATGGACTGGAACAACGTTTTAGCGCATACAAATCACGAAATAATGCATACAAGCCAAAAAATAGCACATTTGCAGTCTGTTTTATTGCATTTGCAGTCTGTTTTAGTGCCTATGAAGTGTGATTTAGCATATTTACTAACTGTTTTAGCGCATCTATGTTTATTATTTTAGCGCATTTGTAAGATCTTTTAGCGCATTTGCAGGTTCTTTTAGCGCATACAAAGGTGTAATAGAAAAAGTTCCGATTTCGACGCCATCCGCAGACATAGATTTTTCAATTTAGTTTTAAAGTAAAATGAAGCAATCCTAGGCTAGCCACATAAATATGGATTTAATCAATCCTAGGATAGTCACCAAACTTTATTTTTGCTTGGTTAAAATGAATCCAATGTTTGTTGTGAAGCAAAATCTTCACTTAGCATAGAATATTGTCATTTGGATTTAAAATTGAACAATTATTTGCTGTGATTGTTGGGTAATAGGTTTATGCTCTCCCCTTTACTGGGTGACCAAAATACCAGACTTTCCTTTTTCATTTCATGCAATTCATGTTTTGTTACATCCTTTAGAAGGCCTGTTGTAGTGGGAAAAAGTACTCACCCTATGGGAACGACCTAAGTGGGAACAACCAAAACTAGGTTTTCCAACCCACTCTAATCAAAAGTGAATTTTGGGGAAACCCATATTCAACGGAAGTGAGAAAGATAACCATCCCCAAAATATTTATTCTAAATATTGGGAGGTCCCCTGAGGGAGTTTATCTATTGCCATGCAGAACGAATACCTTTACTACAAACCGTATTGTAGAAAGCCAACCGTGTCAATATCCATAATTCATTTTAAACACAATGCAAGGGGAGGGAAGAATCTTCCCCCAAGACACTCACCATATAATTTCCACATATTGTTTGCTCAGGGGATCAAGAAATCTAACCTTGAGTATGCACCTAGAAAAGAAAAAAACACAGGCGCCCTTCAGGGGGTGACAATGCTATGTGAGTTGAGACAATTTTAAGATGTGGGCTGTGGTTTCTATGATGACCTTTTTGACAAATAAGAGTGAGTCTGTTTGAATTGCTTATCTTGTTAAATACCCATGAAAATCTCAAGAATATGCACTCTTTGTTTAGATTTTAGGATTAACAAACAACTGCTTTTTCACTATATGCCATTTTTTTCAAAATTAAATCAAATAAAGATCATCCAAAGCATCAAACTACCAAAACATGTCAGTCTTAGTACCATAACTGGATAGTTTAGCACATATGTGCTCTATTTCGGTGCATTTGTGCTCTGTTTCAGTGCATCTGTACTCTGTTTCAACGCATTCATGCTCTGTTTTAGTGCATTTGTGCTCTGTTTCAGTGCATTCGTGCTCTGTTTTAGCACATATGTGTAAAAGTTTGGCACATCTATATTTCAAATCTGGGTAATTTTCAGAACCCAAACATTTTCCATCTCAGTATAGTCTTTTCCTATGCTCAGGGTCTGGAAGTCTGAAACTTTTACCAAGAAGTCCCTAGAGAAGAAGATTAGAAAGCCAAAGAAATCTCTCAGTCATAAGAAGTTATTGAAAATGAGGAAATTTTTATACCAAATTTGAAAGGTTTTGCTTGAACACAAAACCTTTATCCATCGATATCACGACTTTGTTAGAGGTTTCACCGATGATTACACTTTAGAACCATTATACTCGCGAGCTTTCTTTCAAAGAAGGGATCTTTCTCAAAGGTATAATCACAATCAACCTTTCTGTTCCTCTTACATTCCCCAACTTTCAATCGTGTACTCTAATCATCCCAATAAATTCTTGCAATAGAGAGCTTAGAGGACATTAGGCATTTATCAAAGTCTTTATTTTTACAAAGCTACGATGAAACCTCATAAAGTGAAAAATCATCCTTATATTTAATTTTTGGTTTAATTCCCACAAACAGGATCATCATTCTTTCAATTAGGGAATCACTAGCTAAAGATTAGAAATCTCATAAGTCATATCAATAGAATCTTCATTCTATTCTAATTTATATATCCATAAAAATTGCACTATTTCATTCTTTTGATCAAAGTTAGTGAAAATTTGGCAAAAGCTTATGCCTGTTGTCACAAGATTTCAAAAGAACATAGAAGTTGACAAAAGGGAAAGTAAATTAATCAAAATGGGTGATAATGATGATAGGGAAGAAAATCCTTTTCATGATTCAAATACTGAGGAGATAACAGAAGAAAAGCTTCAAGAAGTGAAACAAGATCCCCAATTCCATACTCTCATGGAAAGAATTTTAGAACGGAACAAGGAAATATATTTCCTTTCATTAGCTAATCAAGGGGCTAAGTTACCTGCTGATTTCAACATGGAAGGGATTAGAGAAAATCATGAAGTCCCTCTTAATGATTTTAGTGCTCTTACTCAACAGATAAAAGCTTTGCAAGGGAAAATAAAAGAAATTCAAGGACGTACAACAAAGAAGTATGTTTTGGATGATATCTGCTCATATCCTTTTGATAGGAATCTCCAAATGATTCCTCTTCCAAAACATTGTGAAATCCCTAAGTTTGATAGGTATAATGGGAAAATAGATCCCATTGAACACGTGAGGGATTTCTGAAATATGAGCTTAGAATTCGCTCACGAAGATATCTACTTAATGCGATTGTTTCCATGAAGTCTGGGTGGAAAATCCATGAGTGGATTTCCAAGATCACTCCCTCCATTAGAACATTCGAGGAGCTAATAAATAAATTCATATCACAATACTCCTACAATATCCAACACCAGATAACCATGCTTGATTTGTGTAAACTGAAACAAAAGGTGGGGGAATCTTTCACCATATTTTTACAAAGGTGGAGAAGGAAGTTTGCCAGATATTCTCGTCCTATTCTTGAAATGGAAAAGATGGAAATATTTATCGACAACCTGAATCAAGAGATTAGTTATAGGCTAAACCTTCACTGCCCTCAATCATTTGAAAAATTGATTGAAAATGCAATTACCATTGAAGGTGCCTTGGTTAAACGTGGAGTTTTAAAGGTTGATAAGGAAGGTCCAAATTCATACAACAACAACAATAACAACAATGACAAGTCATGATTTTGGACCCGAAATAAAAATGTTGTGAATGATGGGGTGGTAGATGCTAACAACGTGAATATAAAGCCTACCATTCTTAATGTATTAGGGCTTCAACGTAGCAACAACGCTGGAAATTTTAGTACTCAAGGAAATAGTTCCAACCAAGGAAATGTCACCAACAATCATGGAAATAATCTTGGCAATAATCAAAATTTGAATGCGCCCATATCTCAGTTTTTCTCAAATCAACAGAGTTTTAATCCCTTGGGCCAGACTTTAGAACCTATTCTTAAAGAGCTATTGAATCAAAATGCTATTACATTTCCACCACAAAGAGATTATGATCCTTGAGTTAAACCACCATCATGCAATGACTCACACTTTTGTGACTATCATAGGTGCAAAGGTTACAGGACAAATAATTGCCAAGGGTTAAAGAATCTTGTTCAGGATTTGATTGATAATCGTACCATCATGGTTGAGGGACATAATGCCAATGATGATCAATAGGCATTCAAGGATCCTCTCCCCAATTATCAAAGAGGGGAATCTTTAGGTGAAAAAGGCAAGAATGTGAATCATGTCTACGACACCATTATTGATCATATTTATACTGACGATCAACAAATCAATGCTATCAGAATGAAAGCTAAGCAAGAATATTGAGAGGTCAATGCTATGACAAGGGGAAAAGCCAAAATCATCATAAAAGCAAGTTCATCTAAAGTGGAAATTCCCCCTACAAGTCAATAAAATTTGGTCGATTAACTACGGAAAACATCAGCCCAAATTTCTATCTTGGAGCTTCTAAAAAAATCACCTGCACACAAGGACATTCTGGAAAAGGCACTCGTTGACACAAGTGTGTCTCCTGATCTGGATATCAATAAATTTCAAGCCATGGTGGGACACTTGTCCTCACCCACATGTTTATCCTTTACTCAAAAAGGATGACTCATCCATGACCCATCCCCGTAATTCATCACTTTACCTAGAGGTCATGATTCATAATGCCCGCATTAGATGTATTCTAATAGATGGGGGAGCCGGATTAAACATTTGTACTTTGAAATTGGTCCTTGCTTTGGGGTACTTAGCAAAATCTATAGATCTGAGAAGAAAAAATACAATCAAGGAATACGATGATGAAGAAAGGGCTTCTAAAGGCCTCATCATGTTACCAATCAAAGTAGGACCTATTATGAAGAATACCTTTTACCAGGTTCTAGATTGGGATCTATCTTATAACATAATCTTGGGTCACCCGTGGATCCATGAGATGCAAGCAGTGCCATCGACTTACCATCAATGTTTGAAGTTCCCATATGATCGACAAGAAGTAACAATACCAACTGATCACATTAGCAGTCATTCTTGTTCTAATCTAAGAGAAACTCAAGATACATTGGTCCCACATAACAGAGAGGCTTTGGCCCTTTCTACCTCCAAGTACAATGAACAAGCAAGGGAAATGATAAGTAATTTTGGCACCAAGATAAAATTGAAAGATAATGGGGTGGGAGAATATTCATTATGTCTCTCTAATCTTCCCATATCTCCAAGATCACATGGTCAACCATGATCATCCATAGAACAAGCTACAAAAACTTTAGCCTCAGGTTCACAAGCTTCAGTTCCCATCACCAAGTTTGATGAAATATTTATCAGGGAAAATGAAACAAAAGACAAAGCTATCTTTAATTGGCTCTATAAAGATGAAGAAGAATCAGTACAACATGTCAAGCTACCCACAAAGTAATATGGAAAAGAATATGCAATAATGCATCAAATGGGTTATGAAGGAAATGGCCCTATCAAAAAAAGAAAGGAGGGTATTGTTGAACCTATCCAACTAAAAAAAATGCACCCAAAGGATAAAACTGGGTTAGGATATGGTGAGAAAACAAAATAAGTGATATAAAGAATATCCAATGAGGAGTTAGCTGAAATAATTATGAGAATTCAAGAAGACAATTCTAACACTGACTCCAATGAATATGAATGGGATACCATCTTTGATGATAAATTCTGTCGAGATAAATAGGTGGATTTCATACAAAAATTTGCACCTACATTCATACAAGGGGAAAGCTCAAGGCCTCTGCTTGATTACGTTCTACAAAGCGATCCTGACTCAAGCGAGGATGATTCAATTCAAAGTGAGACAGATCATCAACAAGCGAAAACCATCATAGACCTTTCCCATAACAAGGGTGATGATAGTATCATGAATTTAATGTCCACTGACCTTACCCAGCCTAATGATTCATTTCCCTTAAAGTCCATCCTAAACTCATTGATTGGGAACAAATTACACCAATTGATATCCCAACTTTTCCAAATGACGAAATCATCATAAAATTTCTTTGTTCATCTCAACTAGAAACAAGTTCCACCAGTGAATCACATGATCAAACTCCCCATCAAGAGAGTGCCAAGTTTCTCAGACATGAAGTTAATAACATAAAAGAAAGATCTAATGGTGAAAACCTAACAAAGGCAGTATTAGATCACGAAAATAGAAAAATAAAAATCATATCTAACGGTGAAAACCTTTCAAAGGCACTGAAAGATGGGAAACTTGACACTCTCCCGGAGCATTATCAGGAAAGGTCTTCTATTTTAATAGAACCAACAACAACCATCAATTTAGATATGGTGGAGCAACCCAAAGTTTTACAATTGGCTGCATCACTAACAAAAGAGGAAATTCCAGGGTTCACAAAATTTCTTAAGAACAAACAAATCAATTTTGCATGGTCCTACATAGATATGCCTGGATTGGATCTAGATCTCACCATGCATCATCTAGCTATCATGTCGGGGGAAAAACCTGTAAAACAAAAACTCATAAAAATGCATCCACATGTTGCATTATTGGTCAAAGAGAAGTTAAAGAAATTGTTAGATGTCGGATTCATTCGGTCTATCGACTATGCAGAATGGATCTCAAACATTGTACCTGTATCAAAGCCGGATGGAAGAATCAAAATTTGTACAGATTTCAGAGATTTAAACAAGGCATGTCCTAAGGACGACTTCCCTCTACCAAATATAGATATGATTGTAGATTTGACTGCTAGACATGCTATGTATCCATTAATGGATGGGTTTTTAGGATACAATCAAATAAAGATTGCATCAGAAGATTATGATAAAACAATGATTACATGTCCTTGGGGTACATATTGCTGGAATGTAATTCCATTTGGACTCAAGAATGTAGGAGCTACTTAACAACGAGCAATGACTACCATTTTTCATGATATGATGCACACATTCATGGAGGATTATGTCGATGATCTTTTAGCCAAATCACACACTAGGGAAGGACATTTGGATATCTTGTCCAAAATCTTTGACAAGATCGAAAAATTCAAGGTGAGACTTAATCCAAAGAAATGTGTCTTTGGGGTGAAATCCGGAAAGCTTCTAGGATACATTTTATCTGAAAAGGGAATTGAAGTGGATCCAACAAAATTACAAGAAATTCTTGATATGCCACCTCCAAGAAACATCAGTCAATTACGCTCATTATAGGGACAATTGCAATCCATCAGGCGATTCATCGCATAATTGGAAGATAAAAGTTTACCATTCACTCATCTATTACA
Source organism: Sequoiadendron giganteum (assembly GCA_007115665.2). Taxonomy (NCBI): domain Eukaryota; kingdom Viridiplantae; phylum Streptophyta; class Pinopsida; order Cupressales; family Cupressaceae; genus Sequoiadendron; species Sequoiadendron giganteum. Next base: position 233,481,962 of record CM021100.1, on the reverse strand, counting down.
CAAGAATGTTCCATTAAATGGGAAGACAGATGTGAAGCAACATTTGATCAAATAAAACATTATTTAATGATTCCACTTGTGTTGATTCCACCCGTGCACGGTATGACTTCCTGGTGGAACAATTGTTTTCTCCCGCCTATGACAATCCTGAAACCCAAATCATTTGCCACTTAACTAGTTCTGATTCTCCCTTGTATGGCCAAATTTATACTTACCTAAAAGAAACTATTTTTCCTTTAGACTTGTCTAGAAATCAGAAAAGGAATTTCATACGTCAATCCTCTCATTACACCTTAATTGTTGACATCTTATATCGACGTGGTCTTGATGGTACCCTCCTTCGATGTCTTGAACGCAATGAATCAAAAAAGGCCTTACAAGAGGTACATGGTGGTATTTGTGGGACATGCTCAAGTGGACTAACCTTAGCCAAGAAAATTGTTAGAATAGGTTATTACTGGCCAACCATGGAGAAAGAATCATTCGTCTTTGTTAAGAAATGTGCAAAATGTCAAATTCATGGGAATCTCATTCATGCTCCTACTCAAGAATTACAACCTTTCACCAGAACATGGCCTTTTGCTCAGTGGGTATTGGATTTGGTTGGCAAGATACATCCATCATCTTCAAATGGACACAAGTTCATTATCACAGCCATCGAGTATTTTACTAAGTGGATTGAGGCTGTTCCTCTAATAACTGTTACTGGAAAAAAAATATCCTCATTCATTTTGAATTATATCATATGTCGGTATGGAATTCCCATCTCCAATATTACAAATAATGGAATACATTTTAAAAATCAGGATGTTGATGAACTTTGTGAAAGATTTCTCATCCAACACAAGTTTTCTACACCTTATTATTCACAGGGAAATGGTCAAGCAAAAGCCTCAAACAATTTTTTTTGAAGATTTTGAAGAAAATAGTGAATGACGTAGGTTGTGATTGGCATGTCCGATTGAATCCAGATTTATGGGCATACAGAACAAGTATTTGCACACCAACAGGTGCTACTCCCTATGCTTTGGTCTATGGAGCAGAAGCTATTTTACCACTAGAAGTCGAGATTCCCTCACTTCGAGTATCACTGAAGGGGCTAGTAAATGGTGAGGATTATAAAGCATCAAGAGTGAAAGAGCTGGAACTCCTGGATGAGTGATGAAAAAGTGCAGTAAATCATTTAAAGGGATATCAATAGATTATGTCTCGAAGCTACAATCACAGAGTCAAACAATGAACTTTTCAAGTGGGTGACTTGGCTCTCAAAGAAAACCCTCAAAATTAGTAGGATTGGGAAAAGAAAGATAAGTTTGAACCTAATTGGTTGGACCCTTTTGTTATCATCACAGCTGATGGATCGAGGGCATATAAATTGTCAACATCAGAGGGGGATATGCTTGAAGACCCAACCAACAAAATTCACTTGAAGAAGTTTTATGCCTGAAAAATATCGAAAATAGTATAAAAAGTCCTTGAAAAATATCAAAAATAGTATAAAAAGTCCTGGAAAAATATAAAAAAATAAAAAAGAGCAAAAATAAAAAAGAGAAACAATACAAAAAAATAAAAATAAAGATATTTTTTGTTTGCCTTGATGAAAACCTAGCAAACAGGTGTCTTGGTAACAACAAACAAATCATAAAATCAGGAAAAGTGCAATAAAAATAAATGGTGAAAACCTGGCAAACATGCATCATTTGTGATTTGTTTTGGCTCTCTCATCTATTAGGATACATTTTGCATATCCATCTTTCATCGAAATCACATACATACCTAGTCATCACATCTGCATCATGCATCCACACTTCCTTAAAATGACAAGGATTTCATCATGGCTTGATGATTGAGGTTATCTTTGGTAGTAGGAGTGTCTAATCAAGAGTTAAAGTGCAAGGTCATTGAGGGAAATTCGCTTCTTAGAACTTCTTTTTGGCAGACAATTGACAACATATATCAAGCATTTGGAATATCCGAAACAAAAAATTATCCATCCAAAAACTGAGTCTAAACAATGGTTTGACAAAAAACTAAAACAAATTGGATGATCTTAATATGAATAAACTGAATGACAACTTAAGGCATAAGTTGAATTATTTTTTTTCATTCGATGACATCATATCTTTTGAGTGGTTCAATCATTTATTGAACTAGAACCACAAGGAAGGAGTATGATTTTTCTTTGTTTGCTGTCTGTGAGCTAATCAATAGTATTATGCAGATTTTTCATGAGACATGATCTACAACGTATCATTGATGACATTTCAGAATTTTTATAGGAAAATGGTTAACTTTTGTCTATTTCTGCAAGCAGTACTTAGGTCATCTTGATTCAATTATACCTCGATGCTTGTATTAACTTGCTGCATCAAACATCATGAAAGCAGTACTCAGGTCATCATTGGTGAAAATATCCCCTTTGATGCGTGTACTAACTCATAACATATCAAAAAGCTCAATGATGAAAATCACGTGCAACATTGCCTCATCGAATGACAAACAAGAAGAAGGGTTCATTACTACATTCTAGGATCGCATAATTCATTTAGATTTGTATTGGGGGGGTTGTTTAATAGATTTTTGGAGGTTTGAAATTTTTTCATATATATTTTAAGACATCAATTGAGTACACTTGGACATTCATTGCATTATCATTTATTGTATCTTATTGCATTCTCATTTATTGCATCCCATTTCATCATAACTTTTCATTTAGGTTATCATTATCATTTAATTTCATTTACATATTTCCATTCTCACATTAATTCATATCACTTTTCATTTTCATCCTTATTAGGTCTCATTCATTTTTATCATGATCATTATCCATTTTAGTTTACATCATATCATTTTCATATCATGTGTACATCATTTTTTAGGACATATTATTTCATCAAATATTCATGATTCATTTTATATCATTACATCATCATTAATTTTAAATCTTACATCCATTTCATTCATTACATACATCATATAGGAAAATCATTTTACATCATAATCATCATGTTAGAAATCATTTCATAATAACACACATTACATCATACCATCATTGCATCATCATCATAAGAATCATACATTGCATAAAAGAAAAACATCATCATTTGCAATTCATATCAAAATGCATATATCATCATCCATAATCATAAATGACAACATATAGAAATAAAATGCATACATAAATCCATAACACATGCATATCGAATCACCACTGCATATCATAGATCTCATCAAAACAAATGTCCGGGTGTACAAGGATATCAAATGTTTAAACAAGATATATAGAATACAATGGAAAGATGTGACAATCAATCATCATTGAGGGGCATCTGGGTGTGGAGCATGGATACTACTGCCTCTTGAGGTGGTAGGTCTCGTTGGATCTATACTACTAGAGGCCCCGATCTCTCATCTGATAGGCTATCCCACACTCCTAGTGGCACTTCTGGTGTGGCTGCATGAGTGGGTCTGTGACCGAGTACCTGACTGTGTATAGGAAATCCTCCTCTCGGGTGGCACTGCCTCAAAGTATCTCATCCTGTAATACTTGGCATGTTGAGCGGTCTCTAGTCCCTCTGCCACAACCTCTCCAATGGAGGTTCTCTCAACTGAACTAATGAGTCTCTCTGCTACTCCCTCTACTTGAATGCATCGCTCTCGGAAGCTATCTCACTCTAACTGTAAGATGAGCTATCTGTGGGTTAGGAGGTGGTGGCTGTGCAACTTGTGCCTGTGCTAACTGACTCTGAAGAGTCTGAACCTCTGCCTACAAGGTATCCATCTGTCCTTAGGAAGGGGCCCTGATCGTAATACATGGGGCTGAAGTACTCAGTTGATCCATCACTCTCGATGTCCAAGGTCTCGTCTTGAAGGGAACATCAAAGAAGAACCTCTGTTCACCACCTCTGTCATCCCCATCATCATCACTATCATTAGAGCTGCATGAATCCCCCACCTCATCCTACTCATCATCTACCTCCATGGCCACTCCACCTATATCCTTTGCCTATGGCTGCCCTACCTCTGTTGGTACCTATGCCTGACCCTATGGCTTCCCTACCTCTACTTGTGCCTATGGTTGCCATCGTGCCTGTCGAATAGCCGGTCCACCTAATAGTGGGTCAAGCTCATATGGACTGGTCGGTCTCAGAAATGGATGCGAATAAAAATAGGCCACATAATCATCTGTCATATGGGCATCTATCACCTCAGGATGTATCACCCAAAACTCTGGCTGTAGATCCATATACTCAGCCCTCGCTGCCTCAAAAGTGATGAATGGCCCCCACTCAACTACATCCTCCTGGTGCCCAGCATAGTGTGCCACACCCTGCAACATCATCTGTACCCGAACATACTGCCTCAACACTCTCATAACAAAAAACCACTCAATAATGAATGAGGTGCGATCGGTCATGTACCTGGTGATCCCGCAGTATGAAAACTCTGTATCATCATCATCCCAGTCCTCACAATCTAGATATAGTCTCCAAATGAATATATCCAGGTCATCCAATACCCTCTGCTAGTACTCTAACTTTCCCAACATCGACTGGACAAGGGGACCTGTGTATGCATAAACATCTGGATAGCCCTGTGGGCGATCTTTGCGAACAATGGGGTGAGTGATGGAAATGTACTCCCATGCCCATATCTTTTGAAGAGTAAATCCACATAAGATACTCTTCCCATCTGTGTACACCACCTAATGAAGATCGTGGTATAGATGGGAAAGCATGCATGATCCCGATGCATATCTAGTCTGATGAAGGATCATGTCCTTCAGAATCCGACCCCAGCTAGCTGATAGTCCCTTTGACCTACGATTAGGACAAAGGAAACCGTCGATGAAACCTTCTAGAAATAATGGCAAAGGGGAATATCTCTCTACCATATCTCTCCATGCAATCTCATACCCACCCACATGAGGATCCTAAAAAACCTTTGCAGGGCGTCTATCCCTCCAATCTCCTTATGATCATAAATCACAAGCTCACCAACTACTGGGATGACCAAAATTCTATATACATCCTCAGGAGTCACTGTAACCTCTCTCGTCGAAAAGTGAAAGGTGTTATGCTCACTATTCCATCTCTCAGCTAGTGCGGTCAACAGTTCCCTGTTGACCCTATACTATGGAATTCTCATCAAGGAACCCAACCCACATCTCACAATCACCCCTATCTTTGGCTGAGATAGTTTGGGTATCATATCCCATGTACGGGGAAATCACTCTCTGATCTGGAGGATATTAAAATCCTCCTATAATATCAAAATCACATCAATCAACAACGAATCAATGGAAAGCATCAAGCAAATCATGGCAAATCAGCTAAATCAAATCAACATCATTAATCTATCATTACTATTTGTCTTTCAATCAAGAAAGAAAATTTATCAAATCATCATTACTATTTGTTCTTCAAGCAAGAAGGAAAATTTATCATTTTATACTATTTGTTTTTCATTCACATATGAAAACAAATTTAACAGCCAATCGGCTCAACACCAACATCATTACTATTTATCTTTCAATTAGAAAAGAAAATTTATCATCATCATTAATATTTGTTCTTCAAGCATGAAGAAAAATTTATTAGATCATTACTAAAATCAAGCTAATCTATCTTTTGTGAAATTCAAAAGCATCAAATCAGTTGTCTAATATAGCAAAAAAATCAAGCAAACATCAAATCCATCTCAAAATTTCAAAATCAGCAAAATTTCATGGATGCGCTAAACCATCAATGTGCTACTTTATGCATGGATGCGCTAAAATAGAGGTTAAATGCGCTATTTCATCAATGCAATAATCTATCAAGTAAAAGTGCTAATCTTCTTGGCATATGCGCTATTCTAGCCTATGCGCTATTTGAGCAACGCATGTGCTATTCTATCCACTCCTATGCGTCATTCTGGCATATGCACTAATCTAATCATCAATGCACTAATCTAATCGCCTATGCGCTAAAACAAAATTTCATTGTGCAAGGTTGGATGTGCTAAACTACCTAATCTATGCACTAAACTACGGCTCATATGCACTAAAGCAGGCTTCTATGCACTAAAGCATGCATTGAAAAATTAGAAAAATTGAAAAAATCTTTAAAAATGAGATATAAATTCACAAGGGAGGATCAAGTAATCTTACCAGAGGTCCATACGTTGTTGGTCTCTAATGACGACAGGCTCACTCAAATCAGTGGTGCTCGTAATGGATCAACATCTCAAAAATCTCTCTCAGAGCTCTGAAAACTGCAAAAGGCTATTGTTCAAATGACAATGACTTTTCACCTTTTCCACCTTTTAAGGGGGTAAAAAAGGGAGGTTATTTTCATTTTTACTATGCAATGCACTATTTCGAGAGATAAATCAAAATTTTCTCTCCAAAAATCATTTCAATTCTTTCGATCATCATCATCATCATTCAAATCACGTGATTTATCTCTCGAGGGGGCATACAACGTCATCAGCAAATTTTCAAAGCCAGGGGAAAATTTCTTTAAAGCAATGCATAAAACACATCACTTCAAAGAGGGGCAAAATGTACACATCTAAAAATGGTCACAGTTAATGAAACCTGTTAATTAATTAAATATGATTTATTTAATTAATAATTTTCTAAATTCATGTACATATAAATAAATTTAATTATTTATTTATATTGTTCACTTTCTAAATTCTTCTAATTTAATTAAATAAATAAGTTTATTTAATTATTGCCATTTCTAAATTCATCTTAATTAATTAAATAAATTTCACAATTTATTTATATTAATTATTATAAGTTTGAGAATTTAAATAATTTTTCTTCATAATTAATTAAATATTTCTAATATTTAATTAAGCACTTTTCTAAATTCTTCACCTCACATTCAATTAAATATTTTAAATATTTTCCTTTTCCATCTCTTACACATAATTGAATATTAATTATTTAATTGTGGAAGCTTCTAAATTCATTATCACATAATTAGGATTTATCTTCAAAATTTCAACCAATTTTCATAAATGAGATGAAAAATGACAATTTGTTTCCATTTTTGAATGAGGATGGTTTTGTGGGTTGAAAACATTCTTCCACTTTCTTCTCAACCTTCCATCTTTCTCTCAACTTCTCAATCTCTCACCATTCATCTTAACAGGTTTGAATTTCAACCATCGATCTCCACCAACTAGATTCTTGTCTTCAAAAATCTATAAATACAACCCTCTAGTAAGTAGATTTCATCCTAGATTTCATACATAGTTACTATAGTTGCATTCGAATCAGTATTTTAAGAATTTCATAGCATCTTAGTTTTCAACTTCATAGTTTAAAGCAAATAGCAATAAACATGCATGCTGTATAACATCTCATTCTCCTAAGTTGTCATTTCAACAAGATGTTGCTTACACAACTTAGAGCCAGTAATTTTAATCAAATCCTTGGAGATAGAGGACAATAGGACACATTTGAAGGAGTTGTTGTTATTAGAGTTTTCTTTGTCTTTCTAAATCAGTTTTTTTCAATTTAATGTTTCATTGGTGTGTTAGTTTACTTCCTAATTAGTACACTTATTCTAACAACACAGATTCAAATCCTTACTAGCATCTTGGATTTCATTCCTATGCTTGTATATATAATAAGATCAGAATCGGATTATGCTAGAGGCCTTTTTCCAAGAAGTTTGCATTGTCTTCCTCAAGGATTGACTGCTCAAGGAGAGTTGATTTTGGTAATTTATTGATATCTTTTATCTTTTGGACATATCCCCTATATTCTTCCTCCTGCTTTTCCAACGTTTCAGTATGGTGATTCATTTATTCTATTAATTCTAATGCTGTCTTATGGATCTCAAAATTGCTTACTAACACCTCACCTACCTCCTGGTTAAGTTTATCCATCCATCTGTCCATCATCCCAGGCTTATTCTTTATTTGCACCAGATCATCAACCTCTCTTTTGCTGAGCAAAACTAGTGTCTCTAAGGCAACAATTTGTTGTGATCTAGGAGCAAAAACATCCCTCAAAAAGGTATGCAGCTGATCCAATTGAGCTTCGAGCTCATCCTTTCTTTGTTTGTCCTTCATCATCCTTGACTTGGTGGATGAGGCTACAACATCAATCAGGTTCATCTGCTGATTTCTTGTAGGCCTTCCTAAATTGACAGTGCCCAGTTGGTAATCAGTGACCTGCATGTCTCTGATATCTTTATCCACTATTGGTATTGCACATTCTACAAAAAATTCCCCTACCTCAGTTAGCCTTGTGGAATGAATAATTCTAGCCTTCTTCTTGGGTCTCTCCTTTTCAATCTCCTTCATCATATCTTCCTAATTAAGAGGTTGTGGGGGAGCTATTTGTTTCTTTTGAAGATCAAGCTTCAACCAGGTAGGAGCACTTAGAGTAGTAGCCATCACTTTAGAAGAAGAGGCAGCAATTGTAGAAGATAATGGTTGTAGTAAATTAACCGTAGGTTGAGAATCAACCTCTTGTACATTTTGTTGTTCTTTCTCTACATTCTCTTTTGCTAGATTCTCAGCCTCTTCCCTATATTTTTTCTCTTGTATCCTTTTATCTTCTTGCTCCTTTTTCAATATATCTTCCTCCAACCTCCTCTCTATAAGCAATTTATTTCTTTTCTCTTCCAAAACCTTGAGTTTGTCCGATGCTTCCTTCTCTTTTTGTTGCTGTTTAGCTAGATCCTCAACATATTTTTCCTTTTGTAGAAATTTTGTTTCCTCCCTTTTCTTATAGGCCTCTTCAATCATTTTGAATTTAGTCTCAAGGGCCTCTCTTTCTCTTCTTTGTTTGGCCTTTTCTTCTTGTAGCTCATGTATCTTTTGTACCATCTCCAACTTGTCATTTTCTTCCTTTGTTTTGAGCTCATGCTCCTTTTGTTGCTACTGCTTGACCACTTCATCAGATCTGCTTGGCCTCCAACTTCTGTTGCTAGAGTACTGAATCAACTTGTGCCTTTGCATCTACTTATTTTTTCTTTTCCACAGCTTCAACATATGCCTTTGCATCTGAAGCTCTCTTAGATTCTTCAAACAATGCCCATTGATCTTCTTTTGTCAAAACATGTTCAGTTTCCTCCAGAGCCATCTCCTCTTGTGTCTCCTTATCTTACAAAGTATCATCAGAGTCTATTTCTATGTCATGAATCTCCATCTCCACTTCCTTTCCCTTTAAGGTCTCAGCTTCATCATGGAGAGTCCCCTTAGGAATCTCTTCACTTTGTTGCTCTGTAGGAGGGACTTGGGTAGAGGATTCCCCAACAACTGATGTTGAGGGCACCAGTCCTGCTGGAACTTCTCCTTCATGCATCTTAGGAAATTCTTGGGCTAGATCTTTAAGCTCAAACTCCTCTACATCAGGGGGAAGAATTCTAAAGGTTCTTTGGGAGGCATTTTCCTCTTGGTTCTCTTATACCCTCTCCCTTTCTTAGAAGTTTGACCCTTAGGAGCTTTGGTTCTGAGCACAACCCATTGGATACTCCTATCCAACACAGGTCTTGCTATTTGTTTGATATCAATCATCTCCTTAGCATCCCAATCCACCAGATCCAAACTCTTAGTACCTACATTCAGTGCCTCATATGAAGGATCCAACACTACCCCATTATCTAATAGTGTATCAAGAATGTCAAATTTGACCCCAAATTCCACCATAAGTGGGACATACAACCTTTCATAATTTCTCTTCCTGAGGTCATATTCATCCTAGAGATCACTCTAGAAGTCCTCCAGTAGGTTGAAATTTTTATCAAAGATTGAAGCAAGCAAGGCATTCATCTTTTTCTTCGGATCAAAATGCTTCCGGGTAGTATATAGGCACAATTTCAAATGTATTAACTCATTACAAACAACCTTAGCTCCCACAAGGTGTGGGCAGCTGTACTCATGCAATTACATGGGGAAATTGTGACAACCTATTTTATGCTTTATTCCAAACTTTGAATTGACCCCCAAAGCTTGGTAAAAAGACTCCTTTAAAACTATTCTATTACTGCAACATCTAGGGAGCAAGTGAGGATGACCTTCAAACCCAACCAACCTGAAATATGTAAACTTGGGGTAATGGATATACCAACACCCCCACTTTGTAATGAATTCCATGGCCTCCTGGCTCAGTCTATACCCTGCATCTCCATTAATTTTGTTAATAAGTACATACAAAAATGAATCATTAACTCTTCTAAAATGTAACTCATAAATCTGTAGGGACAACTAGTCATAATGATTCCATACTTTCTTTTTCCCTTCAACTTCTCCCAATACTCCCACTCTGTTTAATACTGAAAAGATGCCTCCCCTTGCTACTGCATAAATGACATAAGAGGTCATAAAGAAGCTCTTAGTTTCCCTCACTCTCATCATCTGATTATGTATGCTTTTTGAGAAAATCATAGGCCAATCAAATTGTTTCCTACCATCCAGAATTGTTTGAATGAATGGAAACATCCATTCCTTAAAATGAAAAGCATTTCTCTTTCCGAAGACTAGATAAAATCATTATAATATTTTCCACCTCTTTGTAGAACTCTGCCCTTTTTGGCTGATTTGAGAGCTTTGTTAGATACTTCTTCTTCGTTCTTAACCATTTCTTATTTAAATGAGCCTTGTTGGTCTCCTTATGATTGCTATATATGTCTAAAGCTTTTGCCTCATTAAGTTGTCCAAGATTCTTTGGATTAGGGACACTGAACATAAATTGAAACATTTGGGGAGTCAAATCTATGATAACATTGCCTTGTGAATCCACACAATATCTGGTGGCTGGATTATAAGCTCCATCTACTGTCATTATTAGTTCAGGGCATTGGATTGATAGAGGAAACACAATAATGTGAGCCAAGATAGACTCAACTATCCTTTGATTTCTCCTTGTCACCTCCTCGGAAAATGTTTCCAAGTACAACCCCTCATAATTGAATGGACCCATATTTGTATCAGTTATATGGGCCCAATCAGACTCCACCTTGCTAGCAATGACAACAGGACCCCTATGGTTATACCTCAAGGTATAAGGGAGTTTTTCAGGTTAAACATTTTTAGGCCTAGTTGTTGCCTTTAAAGTTTCTGTAGGCTGACTCCTCTGAGAAGCCTCTCTTGATGCTCTTGAAATCTTTTAGTTTCATGCAATAAAACCCCAGATTAGATCTATGAGAAGTATAAAAAAAAAATGATAAGAGATCTTACCCTTCCATACATACCAAAGGTAGAACTAGGTAGAAGACATCCTAAAAAGTCTCCTTTAAAAACACTATCAAGGTCGGGACCAGAATAAGCATTGAGCTTGCAATAAACCAGATGGCGGGATCAGAGTCGAAGTTGGGAAGACAACTAGAATCAAAATTAGAATGGAAATCGATTTGGTACCATGAAGAAATTTCAAATTTATGTTCGGTTCCGATTTTGAAAAAACAAAGAAGAGAAAAACAAAGTGTTGGAAAAGAATAATTCCAAACTTAAAAAAAACAACCAAGGACAAAAACACAAAAAAAGGGGACCCATTTTGACCAAGGAAAAATATTGGGTGGTTATGCAAGGCATAATAGGTAGGAGGAAATTAATTGGGAGTTGGTTGAGTAGGAGTGGGTTCAAGGTCATTATGATCAATGGAAAAGGTGCTACTTGACATATCCATTGGGGATTTGAGGGATGCCCATAACTTTTTGAAAGACATGGCCATGATGAGGGTGAAGTAATGACAAGAAATGGACTAAAAGAGAAAAGCTGGAAATGAAAACAAAAAGATAATTGCAGAGACCAAAAATGTAGACAATGTGATGAAAATGATAGAAAATGTGATGAAAAATGTGCAAGAGGACTAGGTCACCCAATGTGGGGACTTAGTCCCAGTAGTGCTATTTTTGAAAAATTTATGAAATTTGAACTACTTTTTATGCTTTTTTTGATATTCTGATACAAATAGAAATTGGTGTTGGTATGTGGTGGTTGATCATGCTATAGTGCACAATTTTTAGTATTGTACACTCTTCATGTATCCTTGTCAGGGTTCGGGGGCGACAGGCCCCGAAAAGCGGCGGTTCAAGGGTGGCAGCCCTCGAGATTTTTATTTTCACCGTTTTTTCATTTTGTCACCGAAAAAGAAAAATGTCAACTTTGTAAACCCTAATTTTTGGAAGCTTCTAAAATATTTTTATAAGCGGATAGGATGGAGAGTTGTAGCATGGCATTATTCGCGATATTGTAATAGGTTTTGCACTGGCTAATAAAATCATTGGATGGCCGTGGTTTTGTGGATGTAGCCCAGATTGGGTGAACCAAGTTAAATTATTTGTGTTGTCTTCTATGTGTGTTTTATTACTCTATTTTATTATTCAAATATGCATTTAACTTGTTAGATATCTACCTTCTAACCCTAACAACTGGAAATGCAAATGTTTTTGTATTTTCTTGTGGAAAATGTAATGCAATGTGCAAGTCTAGCATGGAATTTCACTAAATGCACATTTGCTACTAACCTTAGGATGCAAACAATGAAAGTTTTTGAATGCAATGCAAGCTATCTCTAAGATGAAATGCAAAATCAGAAAGCTAGAAAATGGTCTACAGTCGTGTTCACCAAAATAAACCTCCAAAAATATAACACTAGACCTAGGGCAAGAGGATTCCCTCTACTAGGTCTTTAGGGTTTTTCACCCTAGGAGATCTTGGTGTGTGGGAATGTCACTCTTTCCGCTTGGTGGTTATGTGATTTTTGGCATTTGCATTCAAAGGGAGGGTTGATTGATGAATGTTGTGGTGTGTGTGTGTTGTGTGGCTAAAAACTAAAAATGAAATGATACTAATCTAATGTATGAAATGTAAATGTTACCAATTTTCACTACAACTCAATTGTTGGAGCTAATTAAATTTTGTTATATCTTAAACTGGAAGTTTAGTTATTTTCTGCTTATGCATTAACTACTTTTTTCACTATTCTTATCAAGTATCAGTTATGCATTGTTTGAGAGAACAAAGTTTCATAATTATTTCTTAATGCTTAGAGAATAAATGAAGCACAAAGCTGAATATACAAATGATTAAGAATTCATTGCTTTCATTTTATTTCAATGACATTGTTACATTATAGATTTCATTTGATTGCAAGAATGCAAATGATAGTACAATTTTGCATTTTTGATGCATTCCTTTCAAATGAAAAGCAGAAGGAGAAATTAAAAAATCCACACAAACCATGGAGTTAACTATTTGCAATGCATTGCAAGAAACACTCTACACTACTGAAGATGCAAGAAGGGAAAAACATATAAATATGGACATAATCATCAGTGCCTATGTTGATGACCGATGCCAAAGTGGTGCACCATCCTTTGTCTTCGAGTTCCGATCGACCTGTAAGAAGAAAGGAGTGTTGTTAGAGCTCCTACTATGAACATATCTACATGAACCACCAACAGTAATGGAGAATTCTGCTGACAATGCACTGAAATAATCAAGAAAAGTGAAGGAATCAGAGCTGAAAGTGTAAACATCATAATAATATATTATTTTTGCTAACATTGTTTGTTTCCTATGTAGGTATAGGGAAAGTCATGTAGCCGATCATATCTAAAGACATAAAAGAATGTGGGGTAAAACAGGCTCTCAAAAGGGTAGAGCTCGACATACTACCCCTTAAATTAATGAGTGGGCCAAGTAAAACAATATAACTATCATGCTCATCTGATCCATACATGAAGGAGTAAAACAAATTTTTAGTTATCAAAGCATTAAATCTATTGTTCATTCATAACAATCAAGTCTAAGTGATGAAATGAAGATTACAAATGAACAATAGATTTAATTGATTCAATACAGCTGAAAACTATAAATTTCCATTCTGGAAGGTTTAATTATTGATGTCATATTAATTAATTTCTATTTCCCCAGGTTTGTTCACATTCTTTTATGTTGTTTCATATTATTCTATTTTGGAGCAACAAGTGTTTTATCTCATGATGGTGATAGTGAATAGGCATACATAATGCCTTATCAATTGGAGCACTAATAAATAATGGAAGCATATGAAGTGTGTGAACTAAGAATGCATATTGTTTTATGAAAGCATTCAAGTAATGGAATGAGTGGAAGCAAGAAAAAAAGTAATCATACAAGCAAAGTGGTGAGTGAAGAAAAGTGGTGCTGTTTATGAGAATGTAAGGATTTTTTTAAAATATTGTTGTATGTTATGGAGATTCTGAAAATATGGATGCAATTTTTTGAGACATTTGAGTAAATTGAAAAGCAACTTACAGGAGGTAAAATGAAGCTACAAGAAGAAATTTGTTCTTACTTTAGTGAATCCACATGAGGAATTTTGACAGAGAGAATCAGAATACTTAAAATTCCATGATGAGTTTCAACAGAGCATGCAGTGATAAGTAGGTTTATTCTAGAAATATAAAAGTTTTCTTTTGTTTTCATAAATACTCACATTGGGGTTTTTGATCAAAATGGAGATTGTTACCATTTTCAGCTTACCCACATGGGTTTTTTTTAATAAAATGTAGAATAAGAGACTTTATTTCAAATATCAAATAACCACATGGGGGTTGTAACTCAAAGAACAAATTTCTTCTATTTACAAGGATACCTATATAGGGGTTTTTTCAGAAAATGCAATGAATACGATGCAGATTACAAACACCCATTTGTGCTTTCATGGCATGGCCAAATGAAGGAGAATTTTCAGTTACAGAAAAATAACTAAGAATATAAATACCCATTTCAAGTTTATTTTTTTAGAAACCAAAATCCGAGGATAAAGAATGTGAAATATAGTGAGAAATTCATAGAAGAAATCCAAGAAAAGCATGTATGATGCGGCCAGTACTTGGTTTGCATTTCATTTATAAAAAAATAGCAATTATTTCTCTTGCATATGATCTTCTAAAAACTTTGGTTTGACCAAAAAGGACAATGGAGAAATGAAGCTTACCTTGTGATTCCTGTGGAAGAATAGAGAAGTCACGACCAAGCTCTAATGGAGATTCCAAGATCAAGGGTCGAGTTCATAGATGGCGGCCTTAAGAGGCCATTCTTTCCTTTCAAAAAAATGGAAAAATCCACAAAATACCATGAATTTAGCTTACCTTAGTTGCAGGGAGAAGAGCCGACCACTTTGGAGGAGAAATCTGAAGAAATTATGAGCATTTCAAGCTAAAGATCAAGTTACACATGGCAACACATTTCTTCCATGCAAAGCCAAACTCTCCAAAGTTGCAAAGTGCAAATGAAATGGGATTTTAGGGGTTTTTCCTTCTTTTGTTCTATTTGCCCTAATTCAAAATGGGCTTTTCATTAAGGTTAATGCCTTAGAGTTTATTCATTGATGCCTTAGACATGCCCTAGGTTGAGCATTTTGGAGGCCTTCACACAATACTATTTGCCTAAGTCCTTATGTTTGTTTGATAAATATTTCATGGTTTACGCCTTAAGAGATTTGAGTGATGTAAAAAATAATGCTTTTGTTAAGAATTCAAAATCTACTGCCTTAGGTTTCATTTAATTTATTTTGGGAGAGAATCAATTAAAATATGAGTGGAGTTTAATTATGCCTTAATGCCTTAAGTATTAATTTGTAATTGATTTTATAGAAATCAATTAAGTCTTGGAGGGATATTGCTTTAAATTAAAATCCATACCTTAGGCATTATTTTTTAAATTGATTTTTAAAGAAAATCAATCGAATGTAATAATAGAGATGGTCATATTATTTTTTATAAGAAAAATCAAGTTGTAATTGGAGATATAAGGTTGATATTTTGCAAAAGATTTTATCTTTAATTGGAAAATAAAGCAAATTGTAAAATTTGCATGTGTGTAAAGTAGAGAATAAAACAATAATTTATAATTTTTTTTATTTATTATTGCTATTTTTAGTAGTTTGCATGCAAAGATGAGTTGAATTTTCTTCTGGTCAGATTTGAGTTGTATGGGGGAAGAGATGAGGTGTTTTATTTTCGTTTAAAGTAGATTTCACCTAATTTTAGAGGTCTTATGGTGTGCACATGCAAAAAGTGTGTTTTTTCCACTTTTATGCCACATTTTGGAGCAGTTTTAGGTGCCTTTCCTTGAGTTTTTTTCTAGAGCTCAGATTAGGGTTTTGGTGATATAGCTTGGAGAAAAACATAGAGTTTTCTCAGTCCAGATTATTGATTCTTTCTCTCATGCTGAAATAGAGTCTTGTAACTCAAAAATTTGTACTCAGACTTGTAATACTCCTTCAGTTAATAAAAACAACATTCCTATTTCTCAAATTTGTGCTAATTGCAGTTTCAGTTTGATGTAATTCGTGATTTCTATTTACAAAATCCTTGTCATGTCCTAGAATTATAGTTTGATATAGAATGTTCGTAAATACAGGTTGAATGTTGTATTCAAATCTGAATCTTCATGCAAATCATTTTTGTGTTAAGTGTTAATGAGAGGTTGTGAAATATTGTTGTTTTCTGAGAGCTGCTTGTGGGTAGAAAACAAAGTCATCATTTAGTCATCATTAAGTTATTTTTTTATTTTTTTATAGGTTTCATTTAGGTTCATCTTTCTAACTCTTTCCCATGAGAATCATTTAGGATAGATTTATCATTTAGAGAACCAACTCACTTTAGAGATTCTTTCTTCATTCAGCTCACCCACATTTGAAGAAGGTTTTCATGTGTCAACAAATAGTTGAATCTATGCAAATCTAACATTGGGTGCATATTTTATTGATAACAATGAACAAAGTAAATCTAATTAATGCAGATTAATCTAAAATGACCTAAATGAATGCAATAGAAAAAGTAAATGGGAAGGATCATAACTTGTGTACGTGGAAATGGAATGTTGCAGATGAGAGGTCCCGTAATATTTTGGAAGATGTCTAAAATCAATAGGACACTTAAACCAAGTTGGGTGACCTAGTCCTTCAACTAGGAAATTTTGCTAGACTAGATTTCGAGGAAAAGGGTACCCGAAAATGCAAAAACACTTTTTTCAGGCTTAGCATAGGGACAAGGTCGCCAATAGGGGAGACCTAGTCCTCTTGATGTTTTTTGAGGATTTAGGGTTTGATTCTGTGGGCCCTAGCTGGTACTTCCTTTCTCTGCAACAGTCTATGTTTGAAACTCTCAAAAATAGTCTACAACTTGTTTCTTGTTCCTTCTAGGGTTTGATGCTTTGATGTGACTTGAGTGGAATGTTTGTGCTTTTTCCAACATTTTGTACCTCACCAAATTTTCATACAAACCTACAAACACATGCAAAGACCAAGAGAATGTTGGGGTTAGGAAATAGGGGTTTTCCTAAGTCAAACCCCTTTGATGGTAAATAAACCCAAATGAGAAACAAATCAAAGGAGAGTAAGATTGAATGATAAAAAATGTAAATGCTCACCAAATCCTTTGTTGTTGAGGTTTACAACATGCAAGAACTCCAATGGAGGTTTCTTGTGAAACCCTTGTGCTTGATTGATTTCTTTAGAAGTATTGAGTGCTAGAGTGCTTGTGAAGAGATGTAAAAATGAGCTTGGGAGAGAGCAAAATGAAGGTGAAAACCCTTATTTGTACATGTAAAACCCTAATTTTCCCAAAAGCTAACATGAAAGGCCAACACTAGGGTTTAGGAGGCATGATTCTCGTTAGGTTTTGTTTTAAATTTAAAATTTATGGCAAAAGGGACTAGGTTGCCCAAGGTGGCGATCTAGTGGACACTTGGGAAATTTCAAGTGGTGGTTGGGAATTAAATAATGTTTAATGAAGTTTATTAGGTTTGCCTCCCAAAACACACTTAAGTCAGGACTAAAAGTACATTAAGGGGACAAATTAGCATAAGAAAAGGGTTAATTAATGGATGATGAGCCTAGGAAGATGTGAAAATTCCTTACAACACTTTACAACACCTTGTCACAAGGCTTAGAAAAATGTAAAAGGGTGTTGTTTAGGTGAATTGTGTTGAGAGAGTCTTAGAAAAGTGAGGAAATGTGTTACAACACTTCACAACACCTTAGTAAAACACCGTTAGGCTATTGTTGAACTACAAGCTTACAAGATTGAATTAGGGGAAAACAAGGCCAAAATCCAATCGAAAAGGCCAAAATGAGTGAAAAAGTGCCAAAAGACTACACTTTTTGGTGACATAGAACTCTCAGGTTTGCAGAGTGATTGAAGGGCCTCATAGTCCTCATCATTCTCATCCCACATATCCTAAAATTCCCTTTAACTGAGGTAAGTTAGGGAAGCCATACTTCTCTTGGCCTTTCGTGACTTGGGGCCTTGCAGTGGTTGGTTTCCCTCTCTTACATTTTTGATGAACTCGACGTGAACCAACATCTACTCATTTGTCAATGTATCGAGATTTTTCTCTTGCACCCTTTGGTTGTTGCACTCCTATGTGTTGTCAAGGTTTATGAGCATCACAACCTAGTCCACAACCTTTGGGTATATTGTCAGGAGATGAAGGTCTATTCTAGTTTCACTACCGGTCTTTTCTATAGTTCTGAGGTTAGCCTGTCTATGCAGGAGTAGGTGTCACATGAAACTCTCTAGATTCTTTGACAAAACTGATCGCATCCCTACCCTTCCTGTGTCACCTACATCATCCTCCATTGATGAGCATGAATCCATCCAAATTCCCTCTGAATATGTTGGTAATATGAGAAAAAGGTTGGGTGCTTTGGAAAATCACCTAGAGAAAAACCTAAAGTTGGCCAAGGCTACTAAAGTTACTAGTGAAATAAAATACATGGTCCTAGGAAAAGATCGAACAAACATATAACTCCTCGCTAGTCTCACTGGTATGGCTGAAGTGTGCACCCTTCTGAACCATGTTAGCATGATATAAGGTGGCCCCTTCGAAAAACATGAGAGGAAATTAGGAGTGTCAATGCCTCCCACATCCGTTTACATAGTTGACATGGTCCCTTCCATCAGCTTCCTTGCTGCTTCTAAAAGTTCTAAAATTTTCAAGAGTAAATAAAAACTGTCTGGGTTTCCATCTCGCCCCTCTTGTTGTCCCCGGTGGTGGGGGATTTGGTAGGATAATTGGTGGAGGCTTTGGCGGTGGTAAATTCAACGATGGAGGTGGTACTGGTGGGAGTGGTTTTGGATTGCAAAGGTCATGGTAATGGCTTTGGAAGTGGCAGTGGCTCTGACAAAGGTTGCACTGGTGGTGGTGGCATCAATGGTGGCTCCAGTGGTAGTCATGGTGGCGGTTCTGGTGGCGGCTTTGGTAGCGGCTCCATTGGTCCTATGTCATCTAATGACCCAATTCTAAATACCCTTCTTTAGAATATGGGGAAGATGTACAAAACTAGCCGGCGACCCTTTCCTAGGCTTATGTCTAGCCTATCTTCCAACCCTTCTTTTGACATAGCCCATTGTTGGTAGCAATACTAAACACTCCTTTCCTATAAGGGATGGAGATTCCTACATTTGAAAAATATGGCAGAAAAGGGGACTCACAAACACATATGTTCACTTTTAATGCCTTGTGTACAAATTTATTCCATCATGATGCATTGATGGAAAAAATATTCCCTTGATCCCTCAAGGATACAACACTTGGATGGTACTGTTCCTTGACTGAAAATTCCATCTTTATGTTTGATCAGCTTGTGAACCAGTTCCTATGATGGTTCCAAGCCAACATCAGACCTAAAACGACCTTCTCTGACCTTGTTCGATTTAAACAAGGGGACAATGAGAATATTACCAAATTCATAGCGTGATATCAAGCGCTCTTTTTGCAAATTGCATACCTGTTACTTGACTCCGATGTGTAGAAGGTGCTCATACAAAACTTACAAAGGCCTTGGTAGGAGAAGTTTTCCCTCATGAAATACCCTTCTTTTTCATATTTGTGTGCGGCCTTATGGGAGTACTAACAGACATTAGTTCAGTTTAGGGGATCTTCCTCACATTCCCATCCTGAAAGGAAGTCTATTATATAAATCTCTAGAAAAGGAAAGGCTATTGTGAATTTAGTAGCCACTATGGATATCAATGACGTCAAATACGACCAAAAGTTCATGAAGTATCTGAATCTTATTCTTCCATTTTACAAAAGTTGTTGAAGGTTAAGATCATTAACTTGCCAACTCCAAAACACGTTAGGGAACCATATCCTAACTGGTATGAAGCAAATACCTATTATTAATACCATCAAGTTAATAGACATGATACCAAATGCTGCATGCACCTGCATCATGAGATATAGGATCACATTGAGGATGGTACTATTCGTCTCGATGGAAGTAAGAAAAATACAAACAAATTAGTGGTGAAAGCTAATAGTGAATTATAGATATACACAAACTCATTTCCATTGCATTTTGCTAACATGATTATTGATCCATCTGACTCTATTTCCCAGCTTGAAGCTTATGTTAACATGGTGACTGTTTCTCTCTCTCCTCATCTTGCAACCAGTTCACTGGATGTAACATTTACTTCACAAGATGTACCAGTAAATGGAAAACCTTCTCTGCTCTACATTTTCGCTCACCTCCATGGCAACATTGTGATAAGTGTCTTATTTGACCCCGTAAGGAAAGTGAATGCCATCACGAAGGAGACTTTATTCTTGAATTCCATGCAGAGGGAAGAATACAAAAAAACAAAGTCCATCATCCATACACATGATGGTCTTTCCCTAAAAACTTATGGATCGGTAACGCTATCCATCCTAGTCGAACCTAGGAATGTCGACACAATTTTTGATGTTATTCCAGAGTCGAACCTATTTAAAGTGAAGCTACACATACCTTGGATGGCTTCCATGAATGGGATTTCCTATGCAATCCATAAGTTCCTTAATTTTTCCCATGAAGGTGTTGTGCACGTGGTGCATGATACTGGATACCAGTTTGTGGTGTCCCATGGAGGATATTTGTTGGATCACTTTTGGCCCGCTACAGTCGGTTTGCTCCCTCTGAGAATGAACCTACTTTATAAGAACTATGTAAAGTATAAAACTGGAGGCAAGGGACAACCAAAATTGAACCTTCCTATAATAGATCAAAATACTTCCTCCCCTTCCAGAAAGGGAAAGGAGAAGCTTGCTCCTTCTCAGGCTACCTCATCCACTCCTCCTTCTTGGGAAGAGTATTGGATGAATAAGCCTGATGTTTACCCATTGAGTCTAATGGTGCTTGTTTGGCGTAGACCCAAAATCAAGATATTAAATCTCCCTAATGGGTCACTTGGACCTTGGTACTATTTATATGGCAAGAAGAAAGGCTCGCAAAGATAATTTTCCCCGCGACCTCTTATTATTCCTGAAAATGGGAAGAGGCCTGCTATCGAGGTGTTGGAGTCAATTCCCCCTGCCATTTCTGAACCTAATCCTCCTGCTCCCATCTAGGAGTCTATCCCTCCACTAGAAATAGCTATGGAGGACACTCCCATGGCTGAGTAGGAACCCTCTGCTCCTTTGCAACCATCGAATTTTGGTTCGAAGTCACAAAAAATGCTTTGCATGTGAGTGCAAGTGCCATTGAAAGGCTCTTCTAGTTGAGCAAGCCACCTTACAGAAGAAAGGAGAGAAGATGACTGCTCCCATATCAGGACCTCCTATCATGTCCTCCTCCCTCTTCTTTTTTGTATCCATCTAAAATAGCTTTGTATCGTTTAAGGCTTTTGCTGCAAGCGCACATACGTCTGGAAAGGTGTAGGTGTTCATCGCTCCTTCCATGGAGCCACCTTTGTTGATGCTTGTTCTAGATGTCTTGCCTTTTCTAAAGCCCATGGATATGGTTAACACTTTAGTTGTGTCCACTATGGTTCTTCTCTGCTCTCCTTCTACCCTTCCTGCTTCGTCCGTGGGGAGTTTGTCTCCTCCGATGAAGAAAAATGTAGAGTGGTCCCTCCAGCAACATAGGGCATAAGAGGATCCCACCTTCTCCAAAAGGTGGCTCTGCATTGAATTGTTCTATCCTTGTGACAAAACTAGTCCCAACCTCTCTTGAGTTCATTACCACTCCTGAATCTCTTAGTGAACCTAACAATGAACCTCAAGTACAAACCCCTCTGTCCATCGAGATAAGACATGGCACTCCTGTTAAGTGCATGTTTAACTCGGTGGATGAAGTTTTGACCTTGTAAGTGATCTTCGCTAAATCGTTGACCTTGGACCCACAATCTAGTTGAGTAACAAAGACCTCATAGGTCCTTCTTCCTTAGCCCTTGTTGTGGGAGGATCAAAAGCACCTCCCATTAACATTACACCATTGTAGGATCACCATACTCCCCCTACGATGATCTAGAATGGGAAGATGATGACCTCTTGGTTGACCAGTGTTAGGTGGAGACCCTCTTCTTGATCTTTAGATTATATGTGTATGTGTGTTGTGATGTGCTTCCCCCATACACATGTTGTATGTGCCTGGATGACCCCTATCACCCCTATTGGTGCTTGGATACAAGTGTGGAATTTTTGTTGTAAACCTTCTTCTATGTGTATCATCATTCTTCCATGTTTTTGATAGGATTTCAAAAAATTGGGGACGATGCAAAGTGTTGGGAGCATTTAGGCCTTCTTCCATGTTGACCCAATTTTTTATTTTTACTTTGTCTTCCGTGCATTCTTCCTAATCTGGTTGGGGATTGATGATCCTTCGCCTTGCTCTATGGTTACCTATCATATATAAATAAAAGGCAGATCTGACACCATGAAACCATATCTCCTTGTGCCCTTTGTTCATATCCTCTTTCCTTTTTCTTTCTCTTTCTCTTCTTTGCTTGAGTTGTCCCTTTCATGTGTGAACGCCACTTCTACATTACTTGGTCTTTAGAAAATGCATTCGTTACCAATGAACCTTTTCTCAAAAACCCTCCACACACTTCTTTGTTAAAATTACATTCTCAACTTGAAACCCTAACGAAACATGTTTCCTTCATCATGGGTTCATAAAGAAAGGAATTGGGAACCTTCCTTCAAAGCTTGAAAACCTTTGGTCTTCCCCTCACATGGGGGCATATCCTTCCTTCCGAATTCCTTGATGAAGTAAACATATTTCAAAAGGATTTTGTTATGACAAATCAATTTGATAAAGAAGACATTAGCTTTGAGACAGTGGATCCCTTGAGTGGACCCTTTCTTTTCACATTGGGTTCTTGAGGGACCCCTCTGAAAGCTTCTACCTCTAATGAGTTCTATGGCATCTAGCTCAGGGGTAACCTGACTAGACCTACTTCAAATCCTTGCATCTAGCTTGGGGACAACTTGACTAGAGTTTACCTTTCAAACAACGTGTCCCTTGAGTAAACCCCTCTTCCTTTCAAAGGGTTCCCGAGGGATCTCTTTGAAAGTATTCCAACTTGGTGATGGTCTGTGTGACTTTCCATTTACTGGCCTTCATGACTACCTCTTGACGTGTTCTATTTGTGGGTAAACATGTCATCGTTCTTGACTCTGCGGAGTCCCCTTTGCTCAGTCTCCTTCATGTGAGAGTTCCTGGGGGTTACCCCCCTTGCAAGTATGTGGGTTTGTAAGAAACTTTTCTTGGTTTCCTTCATGTAAGAGTTCCTGAAGGATACATCCCTTGCAAGTCTATGGGCTTGTGAGGTATTTCCATTCTTTAGCTTTATAGTTCTGCAGAGGTATGAAGTCATTTCCTGTCCTACACTTTCAGGTTCACCAAATCATGCTCTTCTTCCTCGACAGTTTAGATATAATCTTCTAGCCATGCTACTTCTTCGATCCACTTTACCAAAGCACTCATCAATATTTGTGCTCACTAAAGTGGGGGAAAAATGTACAGGAGAAACTTTCCACCCCTAATGCAATTTCCCCTTCTACCCCTCTCCACTTTAGAAAACCAAAATTAGAGGCTTAATTCCATATAAGCCCATTGTTCCCATTCCACCTGAAACCTATTTTATGTGTTGTTGGAGGTGTTTCTATCGGGGACACCCACGTGACATGCAAACATCCGCACGGTGCGCTTACGTCCTTGGTAGATTTTTGCAGTTGGAGCCTGCAGAGATGTTACACTTCCTAATGGAAGTCAAAGTGTAATGCTTCCCTTCAGCTGGCCGACCCGAATATGGTCATTTATTGACCTCATTTCTTCATATTCATCTTTGATTCATCCATTTGAGAAGCTCTTAATCATCTTTAAAAAATCTCTCAACATTCTAGCACTTTCACTCCAAGCGTCACAGTAGCATTTCACACTCCATAGTAGCAATCCATTAGTCCATCACCTCAATAAAGCAAGCATATGCCAAATCCATTGCAATAGAGGCTTGAGTTCCTCTCATACTTCTCCTCCACTAGCCTTGAGTGCTTTGGATGGAGGTAGTAAGCTCCTCACTCATCTTCTATATTACGTGGTTGAGTTAGCACATTACTGTTTTGAAGTTTTTTTTTTACTTTACTTACATTTCCTTCTTTACCATTATTTCTACATCACTGAAAACTTGGTTGTCCATGGAGGTGGAAACACCAAAATGGGGTTTTGACTAAGGTAGACCCCTAAACAACCCCCCAACATTTTCCCTCTTTTCTGTGTGTAGGTGGAGAGATCTTGGAGCAAGCTGGTGGAAAGGTTATTGTGTGAGATCACCTTCATCACCTTTGTGGTAATATATTTCCTTTATCACATTCATCTTTATGTTTCGTATTTCATAGTGATATTTTGCGCCTTCAAAAACTCCTAAACTAGGCTATTCGTCTGTTTCTCAGAGGTCGGACCTTGTCTCCCTAGTTTTTTGGCTATATGGATGCCAATACACCGTACTGTCATCCCAAAACTGCACTTCTATCCTTTGGTAAAGATCTATCTGAGAAATAAAACATATAATGATTATTGAGACTCACTCCACCAATTCCAACAAACCTTGGATTTCCTTTTGAAGAATCATTAGAGTTTGTTTTCAAAAAGCTTGGAGGAAGAGGAGACCACTTACAAGTTTTATTCACTTTTTTAGAAACTTTCATTTGAACAACAATAAAAAAAGGGGAAGAGAATAGGAAATTCCAAGACCACTAAAAATTTCATGGCCAAAAGAAGAAATGATAGCTTAACGGAAATATTTAGCAACAATGATTTATTGAACTTAAATCTTTATCTTCTACTAGACTTGAATGGAAAGGCTTTGACTATCTTGGAAAATCTACCTATTTCTATCTAACCAATTTAGCCATTTCTTTTATTGCATAAATTTCCATTTCAAATTCACATGACTTGATAACGTAGATTTATATGACCTCTGGTGATCTATCTTATGATCCAAGTTCATCTATTAATATTAAGTCCCATGTACCTTATTTCCATGTTTCTCTATATTTAAATTACTACAATCTTATGGGGCTTACTCACTAAATGTTTAGAAGAGCACAAAATATCAATTTTCGACTTCATATCCTACAAAATAGTGCACTTAATTTACCTCCTATTGTCCTCATATTTTAACTAACATTTAAGAACTTTGAATCCATCAAATTGAAGTCTATTAATCATCCCATTCCCTTGAATTTCATGTGAGAATTTTAATTAATTCAAAAACGTTTGTGTTGTTCTATCTAGACTGAGTTGAGAACATTGATACCATATATTCTTGGTCACACATGATTCATAAAACAAAATATCATTTTAACTTGTCAAAATTGTCCATGAAGTTAAGAGCCATTAATCATTAGTTGAATCACCTTCTTAAAATGTCATGTTGAAATTTCAAGTTATTTGTAATGGTCTGAGCCATCATAAGGTTTAATCAAGTCAAAGATCATTAATTGTTAGTCATGGTCATAGATTAGGAGTAAAATCTAGTTTTCCTGAAGTGTTGCAAAATTTCTTGTGAGTCAAGTCATAAAGTCATTATCATAATAAATAGTTAGCAAAGCTATAAGAATATTTATAAATCATGACAATTAATTAAAGGAAGTTCTTTCAAGTTTTTTGAAAGTTCATCCTATTGTACCTTATGACTAAAGCTATTGCAATTATTTCATGAGTATAGATTTGTGGGAGTTCAAATTTTTAATACATAATCAAAAGTTGACATAACCACAAGCATAACCTCAAGGTCTTGATAATGTGGTTCATATTTATATTGTGACTTGCATCTCCAATAAAAAAAATAACATGACATATATAAGGTAGAATTTCTATTTATGTCTACAAATCAGAAGTCCAAATGACATTCATGGGATAAAGTTCATATTCATAAGTGCTAAGTTAAAAATATGTAAGAAAGAAAGAGTAGGATTTGATTTTGTGTACATGTAAATTACAAGTTCAATGATGGAATTTCAATTTGAAAATACAAATTAGAAAAATAGCATATAAGAACTACATTAAAGTTTCAGAGTTTTCTCATAACCTTGTAGCTACATTATGAATCTATGTCTCCAACCCAAACATTTGAACGAGTAAAAAAGAAGTAAAGTTCTAAATTACTATGGTTTAAATTAGAAGTTTGAATGGAGTTTCCAATTAAAATCTCAAGTTATAAGTTTGAAATGTACAAGGGTAAAGATTTCATGTACATGTGTGTAATTGGAAATTCTAAAAAACAAAGTTGAATTTTTAATTACTATAAAGATGCATGTGGGGTTTGAAACACAATCTATAAATTACATTATTTAACACAAATTTTATTACTTACGTGCAAGATGGTAGAAATCTAGGGATTCTCTGCATCTTTACAAGTCTACAAAATCAATCCCAATAATGCATAATAATAGTAGAAGGCATTGACTCTACATGCAAGTGTAATTTAAAATATTGCTGAAAATTTTCATTACATATGTAATACAAACCCCTACCACTTACAAGCTTGATTCAAAAGCTTGTGGTATAGAATGTCTTTGAACTCCACCAACTTGCCAAATCACCTCAAAACTCCTATTGAGGATTTGAAGCTTGATACCATATGATCTCATGAAATGTATACAATTTATATGCTGGAAAGGTATATGCAATTAGTAGGATTAAAACCAACAAAGAATAAAAAAATTATTAAAAAAATAAAATTTGCCAAATGAAAGGCTATTTTTCATTTCTCTAGCTTTTTGAATGTAATGATAGTGTTCATTTGGATCCATGATGCTTTGATGACCGGGCTATTTGTAGGGGTCACCTTTCTGTGGGAAGGAATATGTTGTCATAATTCTAATACCATCTTGTAGAATGAAAAATTAGAAAGAACAAATTGATAACCTTCCACTAGTGAAATAATGAACGCAATAGGATATCTATTATATAATATGAAGAGTGTAAATACAATGAAAAAACTTACATATATAAGCAAGGTAGATGAGGAGAGAAGGCAAGAGACAATGATTGACTACCCCTCCAAATGTATAAGACTTGTGAGCTCACTTGACACGTGTGTGAGCAAGTGGCAAGTATGCATGTAATATGTGTCTCAAGTTGTAAGGAAACATGTCTCAACCATATGAGGTGACACAAAAGTATGAAATATCATAAGTAAAATTAAGCTAAGTGTGAATAGTTCATTCATGGAAAGGTGGTTAGCTAACTAGGTGAATGATTACCCTATTTACACTAACAATTTTTGAAATGGATGCTCTACTCAAGGAATGCAAATTTAGGTGATGATTGAAGTGGATTAGATCCTTGGTCTATCTAATCGAAAATAAAATTAAAATACAATCATGTCTTATGTAGAAAAATAAGTAGGATTAGAAGTGGGTCTAAACAATTTGTAGTAGTTTCCCTAAAGGACAAGATTAAGGTTTTTCCCTCTCAATTTGCACACTAAAAAGGCTTATTTTGGATACCATGCCAACATGTTTATAATCAAGAAAGCTAAAGTAAGTGCAAGGTAAGAGGTGAATGGTACTGATTATACACTTATATGCTCAATAATGATAAAATTTATAGGTAATCAAAAACACATCTAGTTGGAAGCCAAAAGTCAGGTGGATTAGAACATTTAAATGAGATGAAAAATATACACTTAGAAGCCATTAAAAAGGAAATTTAAAAATAAACCATGTCAATCAAAATATTTATAAATTGAACCTAATCTAGGTAACTAAGTTAGTTGTTTAATTGTTAGTAGCATAACGGATCTCATGTAAAAATTTATTAATCATAAGATAGTTTGTTGGAAAAGGTGTCTCAAATGTTTCATATTTTTTGTA
This sequence comes from Sequoiadendron giganteum, assembly GCA_007115665.2. Taxonomy (NCBI): domain Eukaryota; kingdom Viridiplantae; phylum Streptophyta; class Pinopsida; order Cupressales; family Cupressaceae; genus Sequoiadendron; species Sequoiadendron giganteum. The sequence goes on along the minus strand of CM021100.1, from coordinate 233,453,870 downwards.
TTTTTTTAAAAATTATTTTCTTGCATGGGAAATAGGATGTTACACTTAGCCATTTGTTGGCTATCTTGTAATGTGTGAGAAGTTGTACAACAACATATAATGTCACAATGATGTGTAAGAGAATTTTATGAGATTGTAAGATGGTGGTTGTTTATGGCGGATTGTATGATGCATAAGGTATGTAAGAGGGTGGCTATTTTGGAATCTTGACCAATATTATGATAGTCTATGACGTAATTAATAAAGCATTTTTTTAATGAATTTTTTGAATATATTAAAATAGAAAAAATATTTTGAGAAGGTTATGATAACTTATAAAAAGTTACAATGAGGTGTAAAGAATCTACTAAATATAGCCTATTTACCACCTCATACAATATGAGATTGCAATTTAGATGAAAAATGTCACCAATTTTGGGATATTATTTTGGCTCATATTTTTGGTAGACTACACTTTTTTTGTGGTTTGATTTTTTCCTATTTATTGGATGCTTGGGTTGGAATATGTATAATTAGTTTGCAAGTATTGTTATGCTACTAGAATCACTTCATATTTACATGTTGTTGATACTCTTACAAGAGCATATCCCTACTTATTTATTGTAACTATTATTGTTGATGATATAGTTAGTTTGTGATTTGTAAGTGTGTATATGTTTCTTTCTCAAAAGAGTGTTCCTCATCTATATCACTTTGTTATGCATATCCTACTTTTGTGTTATTTTTCCTTATAATTGTATGATTAAAATTATTCTACAAATTTATGCTCTAATAGATTAACTAATAGGAAAAAATTCTACACTTCTATTTCCTTTCAAATTACATCAAGAGGTATTTTTTACAATTGCAATAGAGTGTAAAATCTCATATCATGACAATATACATAAAAATCAAAACACAAAAGAGATATATTTAAAAATTAAAACTATAAAATAAAAATATAATCGACCTAATTAAATATAAAAATAAAACATGTAAATATAAAATAAAGCAAATATATATTATTTTACTTTGTCAACAATAAGAAATAAATAAACATGGGTAAAAGACCTAGTTTGATTGGCTAAAGCATCTTATTGCAACAAGAAGATCCTATAGTCTAAAATGAATAAATATATTCTAAACTAAACTAATTATTAAAATCTAGAAACCACAAAAAATTAAAATATGCATTAATATATATAAATAAAACTACTAAAACTAATATATAAATATAAAAACAAACAATATTTTTTTATCAAATAATAATTTTAAAAATAAAATTAAAAATTATGTAAAATAAAATAAAATAAAAATATTCAAATAAAATAAATCTTAAATAATTTAAAAAAAACTTATATTTATATTTAAAATTAATAAAAATACAATAATTTTATATAAATAAAATAATTGAAAAATAATAACTATACACGTTTCTTTTGTCACAGTTTTAAAAACACGTTTCATTAGATATGAAACTATGTGATAAATTGAATGATAAATCACACCTCCAAATGACTACATGCTCCAAAATTAACCCACACTGACTACTGACCTTCTCCACTATATAACATGAATCTTCTAATTCTAAGAAATTTTAAGCAACTGCATAAAACCAGTCAGTGAAATTGAAACCAGTGAAAAGGAATATTTTGAGGCCGTGCTCTGCGTAGTAAAGGCGGCGCTAGTTGTGATTTAATATGATACAGAGAAGCGTACCGGTTCCAAATCTCAAATAGTAGTCGGAGACGTTTTCCAATTAATGCTATGACTATAAGTTATATGCCCATTACAACAGTCGACAGTAACAAATTCAATTTGGCAGAGCAGCTGGCAAGTCAAATTTCTAAAGCTGTCAATTCCCAGTAGTGGACATCAGAGCCTTAGCTATATCGTCGGCGCTTTTCTAAGATTGGCCTTCCTTCCATAACGGTCGCCTCATACGGTGGAACATGCTCACAAACCTTAAACGCGGTTTCGTTCATCTGCAACCATTCCCTCTATATATACACATCTTCCTTCATCAACAAATCAATTCATGTTGGTATTGTTTTGGCATTTCTTATGGTATTGCAGACAGTTATCTGCTCGAACAGGAATTGGCGGAGAGCATCAGAAATGCAAAGATCGATTGCTTTAGCCTCCGCTATCTTGCTTTCACTTCTCAGCTGTGTAATAGCAAGAGATGGTAGGCTTGCTTTTTCGAAATAGACTATCTACTTGCATGTAATTTTAGTAAAGAAATTGTACAGTATAGTAAAGAGCTACGTAATTTTAAGCCTAACTTTAATTACTTTTTCTTCAGGTCTGCTTCCGAATGGCAACTTTGAAATGGGCCCAACGCCATCGAACCTCAAGGGAACACTAATTGTAGGAGAACATTCGCTGCCATTCTGGCGAGTAAAGGGTATAGTGGAATACATACGCTCTGATCATAATCCCCGCAATATGATAACTGTTGTTCCTCGAGGAACACACGCGATCAGGCTGGGAAACAAGGCGTCGGTTATAAGCCATAGCGTTAAGGTGAAAAGGGGCTCACATTATTCCCTTTCGTTCCACGCTGCTCGCACCTGCGCCCAGTCTGAAAGCTTGAATATCTCTGCTCCGCCCGTCTGGGGAGAGATATCGATTCAGACGGTCTATAGTAGCAACGGATGGGATGCCTATGCGTGGGGATTTCAAGCTTCTGCTGATATGGTTGAATTTATTGTTAACAACCCGGGCGTGGAGGAAGATCCTGCTTGCGGACCCGTGGTCGACGCGGTTGCTCTCAAGCACCCAGATTCTCAAAAAGTTGGTCTTTGTGTTGCTAATTCTCTTCTTTTGTTTTAGGGTTGTAATCAAAATGGGTTTTAGGTGGGACTGAATGTTTAGGGCGTAGCGCTGATTATATATCATGATTTGTGGGTGCAGATAATCTGGTGAAGAATGGAGATTTCGAAGAGGGCCCCTACGTATTTCCCAACGCGTCGTCGGGTGTGCTGATTCCTCCAACCCGGGAGGACGCGATGACGGCGCTGCCCGGATGGGTGGTGGAGTCGCTCAGGCCTGTCAAGTACGTCGATGCCCACCACCAACACTTCGCAGTTCCTCATGGGAATGCGGCGGTGGAGCTGATTGCTGGCAAGGAGAGCGCCATTGCACAGACAGTGACAACGATTCCTGGGAAGAAATACCAACTCAGCTTTGCGGTTGGAGATGCGGGCAACCATTGCCGAGGCATGCTTATGGTGGTGGCTTTTGCCGGGCAGGAATCGGTTAAGGTTCCTTACCAGTCTGAAGGAAAGGGGGGCTTTAAGAACGCCACGCTTTCCTTCACTGCGGCTTCTCGCATGACTCGCATTGTGTTCAGCAGTGCTTTCTACACCATGCGCAGTGATGACGCCGTTACTTTCTGTGGGCCGGTTGTCGATCAAGTCACACTCCGTTGATCGTTTTCAGAGTCATTAGCTGTCTTTTCTAGGATATTACAATGATTGCAATCGCTGTTCTTGTAGCAATAAGGTCCTGCAAGCATCACGGAAAACAATTATATTTCATACAATATTATTGCATTTACGTGGATTCCGAAGTTTCTGCTAGATACTTTTAAAATAAATTTTGGTTGGGTTTTGAAATCCTTTCTTGTCCAAGTAATACTCTGTTTTGATTACATATCAGATAGATGAGATTATATATCAGTCCTCTGGTAAAGTTCATGAAGAAAACGAACCAAAAAATACTCCTTACAAAAGTCAAAAGTAATTATTGCATGGGTTGTTCAAATTACATTGGATAACATTATGTGCAAATTATTGTTTGTAAATTTAAAATTATTATTTTAAAAAATATATGAAAATCTTCATTATCTTTTAAAGGAGGATATCAAATTAAAATTATAAAATAAATAAGAGATATTATATGTTAAATTTCATATAGACTTGTAATTTGTAATTCTTTTTTTTTTATGTAAATTATATTTGAATATATATGAATTTTTTTTAGTCATTATAATTATATATATAAAATAAATCATAAGTAACTATCATGAATAGTATCCAAAAACATAAATATAAAAGATGAATCAAAATAAAATTCAACCTTTTACACATGCAAAATTATACTCATTTGTTATAATATTTGAAACAATAAAATATCATCCAAAATTATAAATATTATTTTTTATTGTAAAGACATAACTAGTGCCACAAATGTGATAGCTAAATACTTAAAGTTTTCCTCTACATTTCTTCTTACTTTCATTTTTAAGCTAACCTTGTATATTATGTTTGTGTTATTTACTAGATTTTGCATGATTTAATTAATGAAATGATACTTAGATGAGTTTGTGTTTAGTTAGTGTGTGCAATATTATTTACTATCCTAAAAGATGCAAAACACAAAGAAATGAAAGGAAAAACAACACAACACCACCTCACAATTAGCCTAAGTTGAACTTGAATAAAAAAAAGATGAAACAACAAATATACCTTATTCAAGTTGCTCCTTTTAGTTGGCCCTTTGATGTAGCTTGAATGTGTGCTCCTTGATGGAAAATATGATGAAAATGATATGTAAAGTGATCTAGATTACAAGATGAATGTATTGAAAGGTGTGGGTATTTTGGTAGATGAATGCAAATAGAAGCTTGATGAATGCAACAATGGAGGTTGAATGTAAGTATGCAAGTGCTTGAGATCTCGTGTGTTTGAGAGTAGAATGCTTGAATGTTATGAATGTGTTATCCATAAAAAATAAGACAAAATCTTCCATTTTAAAAGAAGAGTCTCTAAAAAATTCAATGGCTAGGATTTAGCCAACATGGGCAAGATAGAGGGACGTGGTGAGTTGAGGACTCACAAGACCTCACATCTTGTCATGTGGAAGATGAAGTGTCAAAATGATAGGTGATGTGAAAAGAGGACATGTGAGGTGGAGGTACTTGCAAGTACCTTGGGATTAGGAAAATATTTCTTCAAAAAAGAAGGTATTGTCCCCATATGAGGATGATGGTGACAAGCGAGAAATTTTAAAAAGTCCTCTCTTATCATCATGGGGATGGGAGAAGTTGTTGGGGGAATAAATGTGAATTTTAAATTCACATGATTGGGGAGTACCTTGGGGATAAGACAAGGTCCTCATAAAGGAGGTCCTTGTCCCATGTGATTGATGTGACTTATGAAGGGATCTAAAAAATTTCAACAACCTTCAGGAGACAGAGAATTACATAGAATGAATAAATGTGAATTTTAAATTCACATGGAGAAGAGGTCAATGCTTAATAAAGAAAACACTTATGAAGGTTGACTTGGAGGACATACCAGAAATGATAGGTGATTAGATTAAGGTTGTGCAAATATGTGATTAGGAAGATTAAAGACAAGTGGCCAAATATGGAGGATGTGACATTAATCCTAATTAAGGATCCGTGCACATCCTAATCATGGATTAATTAAACTAATCCAGATTAGAAGAAGATTATGGAGGATGTGCCAAGGAGAGAGAAAATAGGGAATTTAAAATTGATTTAAATTCAAAAAGGTAAATGACTAAATGAAATAAATTGATATATTTATTTAATTTAGAGAAGAAATGATGAAAGATAAAGTATATAATTGTTGAATTAAATATATTAGGAACCTTAGAGGAAGGAGAAATATTAATTAAACAAGTCATTTAATTAATATTGATGAAATAGATGAATAAAGGATATGGATTTGATCATATGAGAGTGATCAAATTTGGATGTCTATATTTTGCCTCTCTTTGAAATATTGTTAGAATAATGGTGTTTCAAAGAAAAATAGAATGCAGATGACCCTATAGTTGAAGTGACTAGAAAATGATGCCCCAGCATGGGAGAAGTTATGTGAGCTGTCCAAATGGAGGGAAGTGAAGGAAGATGCCTTGGTCTTGCAAGAAAGTGACTAAGAAGGAGGAATGGATGGAAATGGTAGGGTATACCCCCTTGAGAGGGTGGTTGGGGAAGAAAAAGGGGCCCTAAGCAATTTCTTGATATGACGAAATAGAAGGTACCATTGGATAGAGCTAAAAAAACTATGAACATTAGCTTTTGAATGGAGTCAAATAGACACATGGTGTGCAAATGGCGGCCCTGAGAAGTTAGAGGATTAGTTGAATTAAAAGAGGTTTAAATGAAGAGTAAAAATACCCTTAACTTAAAAAGTTAAAAAAAGGAGGGAAATTCTATTTATAGTAATTTTAGAAATTACTATTCCTCATTTGCACACCTGGAAGTTGAGTGAGAGAGAGAGAAGAGGAGAAGGAGACGAGGAGGTGAGGATGCCAAAGGACTATGATGACGATATCATCCATTGGGGGATGAGGTATGACGATTCCTCCATGAGCGCGTGATGCCATGCCAGGTGAGGTCCAAAACCCTCTTTGTGATTTTAAGCATTCTTTGGTTTATTGTTGAGTTTTAATTCATTTTAAAAACATGGGTTTTGAGATTGGAGTAGTTTAGGGAAATGGGTAGAGGATGAAATGTCAATTTCGCCCATCGGGTAGGCAGAATCACCCATTAGAGACAGTGGGAAAGGGGGGAAGATTTTCCTAATGAGTGGGTAAATGAGTTCATAAAAAGTGCCCAAAAAGGACGAGGGGGAATGAGGGAGTGGTAACCACTTGGGAAAGGGTGGGCCCACCCCGAACAGGGGCGGCCATGTCAAAAGAGGGGTAGCCCCGCCCCACCTAGGGCGGTCCTACCCCAAGAGGGGTGGTCTTGCCCCAAGAGGGGTGGTCGCACCCCACAAGGGGTGGCCCTACCCCAAGAGGGGCGACCGTGCCCCACGAGGAGCGGCCTTGCCCCAAGAGGGGCAACCATGCTCAAAGAGGGGCGAATCCACCCTAAAGAGTGGTGGCCCCACCCAGGGATGGGCAACCTCGTCTGGAAGGGCCGAGTAGAAAGAAAAGAAGACAAATTTTGGAAAATTGGGTAAATTTGTCCCAAAAAGGGGGGAGAAAAATTAGTGAGAAGAGAACCTAGGGTGGGGAAATGGAGAAGAGGGATAAATGAAAGAAAGTATAAGATGGATGATATGTTGTGTGATATGGATGTAGCTGTTTGAGAGTTTGCAAACATGCGAGAGGTGATTGGAGGTGCTAGAGGCGATGAGAGCAACCATGAACAAAGTGCACCATGGGGATTTTTCATGAGCGGGTTGCTGTATTTGCTAGGATACCCGACTATTAAAGCTTATCAAGCAATGTTCATGACCCTTATAGAGCATTGGAGTTCTAAGACCTCAACTTTCCATCTCCCAACAAGGGAGATGACTGTGACGCTAGAGGGTGTGTGGCAGATACTGAGGCTACCTATAGCATGTCGCCTGGTGAGCATGACAAGATCAGAGGAGGCAGTGCTGGATCAAACCTTATGGGTCTTGTTTGGAGGAGAGGACCCTTTTGTGCAGAGGAAGGGGTTGGATATGGACAGGTGCCTGGGGTTGGGGGTACCACTGCTACCACTATACTTGTGCAGATTGATTAGCAGATTACTGATACCAAATAGGAGTAGATGCTTCTATAGCCTTAGCTACATGGAGGCGATTCGACATATCATTGAGGGGGGAGAGCGGGAGTTTGCATGGGCTCCATGCATCTTGGTGCAACTATATAGAGACATGAACGTTGTGTGCTACCAAGAGGCACTCAACATGACATAGGTGACATTGCTATAGTTATGGGCTTAGGAGCACATTAGTGTGGCCAGGCCAAACGTGGTGAGAGCAGGGTTGGAGGATCTAACACTACCAGTGGCATACTGGTATGGTACATAATGCAGTTGGGTGTGGCATTATTAGGGCTTCTGGGATCTGGACGGATAGAGGAGGATACTAGATGATCTTGAAGAGGAGCAGATAGTGTGGAGTGATGATGGATTTTCAAATGGAGGAGAGATGAGGAGAGGCACAAATGATATTTTTGTACCTGATGCTATATAGTCAGGAAGGAGCCACATATAGAGTCACATAGGCTAGATAGGGTGACTATATCCTTTGTGCCTCTCCTATATTTTTGTACTTGATGCTATATGGAGTCACATAGGCTAGATAGGGTGACTAGACAGTTTGGGCTTCCACAAGACATTCCTCGTGGACTAGAGAGATTCAGATGAATCTCGCAATAGTGACCATGGTGGGAGCTGATTACATCTGAGTTTGTGAGGGACCAATAAGAGACATTAGAGTTAGTGCCCTATCCAGGTACGATCGAAGGGATAGTAGAGGCAGGAGTGACAGTTAGATTCTTTGAGTGGTATGCCTATCACTGACCCCCACATATTACGAGAGAGGAGCTGATCATAAAGGACCTAGGTTTTGGGCTAGAGGATGAGCTAAGACTGGCAGGGCAAAGGAGAGGAAGGAGGAGGATAGGAGGCAGCTCAAGCAGGAGGTTAGCAAGGGAGAGGACAAGAGGATGGTGAGACAAGAGGTCAGTAGAGGAGGGTGAGGAGGAGGAGACAATGGAGGAGAGCCTAGGTGGAGATTGAGGTAGAGGAGGAAAGAGATGAGGCAGAGGTGGAGGTGATGGATGAGAGAGATGAGGCAAAGGCAGAGGGGATGGATGGAAGAGATGAGGTAGAGGCAGAGGCGATGGATATGGATGTTCATGATGTTCTTAGGCATTGGCCATGGTACCACCTATAATTGAGGATCCAACTATACTGTTGAGAGGGGTCATGGTGAGATTATAGATCACTGAGTAGAAACTGAGGGATACAGAAGCTACGAGGTACAGACTCAAGGTTGAAGTGAGCATGTTGCAAGCAGAGGTAACTAGAGTGTGGGAAAACATTGAGAGGGATTTTAGGGCTGTAGCCGAGGTGTGTCATGACATGAGGAGGAGATTAAAAATAAAGAGGGATAGTCTGCGAGTTGAGGTGAGCCAGCTATGAGCAGAGGTGAATCAACTTGAGGGAGAGGTGTCTAGAACACACGAGGAGGTTTTGGTGGTGAGATGGGAGCAAGACAAGCTAGAGGCAGTGGTGACTATATTGCAGGCGAGGGGACAATGAGAGCCCGAAGGAGTGATAGAGTAGGTATCAACGGATACTTTGGTGGAGGCGGAGAAGGACATGGATGATTTGAGGAGGCAAGTGGAGGGGCTTCTGAGAGAGAGGACTGAGCTAAGATGGGAGTGAGATGATTTCCATGATAGAGTTAAGGTAGTAGATCAGATAGTGGGAGACATGGGGCTGATGTAGGAGAGAGAGGAGGCTATGAGGGCCTAGGTATAGACCTTGCAGATAAGAGGGATGCAGTGAAAACATAGGTGTAGACCCTATAGGGTGAGAGGGATGCTACAATGGAATGGGTACAGGTTATATATATAGAGAGAGAGATACAACATAGGCTCAGGCATAGGCAACATAAGGTGAGGGTGGCAAGACGAGGGTAGAGGTACAAATACTATAGGAAAAAGTATAGGTCATGCAGGATGAGAGGGATAGGGCTATAGAGCAAGTGTCTCAGATGGGAGCAGAGGTTGAGTAGTTGCAGTTAGCACAGGATGCATGGGCATAGGAGAGGAGATCCATATGTGGATTCTGAGACTGGTGTAGGGTGGAGTGGAATTCAGCCAAATATCAAGCTGTAGAGTGGGATGAGTACATGTGAGAGGCTAGCTACTATATGTGTGCCTATTTTACAGTAGTGCCAAATCCAATGTAGTAGGTACCTATCTATGTTCGAGCGAGGCCACACATGCCAGCCCCATCCCAGTCAGCAAGGAAACATACCTACAGATACAATAGCTAGAGAGAGACTCCTCCACACAGAGGAGTGCCAGAGTCACCACAAAGGTCAGATGTGGGCAGTTCATAGTAGAGAGGCCAAAGGACAAGCGACATGATACCAGTTTTTGACAAGTGTAGGATGGGTGTACAGTATAGAGCAATAGAGATCAAAGATGATCCAGAGCCTTGTACTCATACTTTATTTGATGATATATGTGACAGATATGTATTTTGATTATATGATGGACATTATTATGGACTATGTGATGGACATTGTATTTTTATTTTTATATGATATGCGATGACCCTTATTGACATGATGTGATGTTTATGTGATGGATGATTTATTTATGTATATGTATACATTCATGGTTTTACTATGGATGATCATTATAATGCAATGTATGTATCTATCTATAATGATATATGTTTATGCCTATATGATTAATATGGATGATATGTATGATGTCTAATATTTATGATTTTATATGCTATGGATGTGGATCTAACAATTTGTGATGTAGGTGATGATGTATTGGAGATGTTGATGATATGGACTAAGATGAATATGCTAATGTAATGAATAGAATGAATCTAAAATGTGTAGAATAGTCAAATAAAATTAATCTAAACAACTTAAAATGATTATAACATGATAATGCTCATGGGATAAAATACAACTTAATGAGCCTAAAATGTGGGATGAAATACAATTAAATTCCTTACAAATGCTAATAAGTAAATGAAATGCAACATGAACATGAGTGTAAATAAGGTCTTGCATAATGATGGAAGCGAATGGTATATTAACTTTATTTGCGGATCATGCTTGTTTTAGCCTATAAAATGAAGGAGATGATGGGTGTGGAACTACACCTATCAAGAACCATAGGTATCCTAAGCAGAAAGGGAAATGGAAGGAATCAATTTTTGCACAACCAAAATCATAAGTCATGGGTTGGAGAAAGAAGGGATGGAGAATACATGCAATGCAATGGAAGAGAAAATGAAATGCAATCCTAATGCAATTTTTCATTTTTGAAGCACTGATTTTTGCTATAGCATAAGACACTAGGTACCATGGTATGTGAAACCAAATAAAATTAGTGTCTAATGCAAACACAAACACAACAAACAAGGAGGCTATCCTAACACCCCAAAGTTGCGATGACTTTGGTTGGGCTAGGTATTGGGATAACCAAAAGCACAAAAGGATGCTCCAGTGTAACATAAGAGCTCAAGGGTCTTGGTGGATACTATGTAGGACAACCAAGAAAGAAAAAAACAAAGATTAAGATATGATCCTATGTTAACTGGTCAAAACACACCATAATATGATAGATCATGGCAGCCTTGACAAGTGATGATAAGGAGATCGAATGATAAATAGAAGCCAAAAGTATCAAAATATTGCAATCAATGTCAAAGTATCCTTCACCATAGGATTGAGAGGATGGATGGGGTTGATGAGGTATATTAGGAAGGATACATCTTGTTGAGACCAAAGATGGATACTAAACTAAAGGATCGATTATGATGTAGGAGACTCCAAAACCGATTGAATCTCATTATACGAATGGACCTCATTTGTGAAGAACCAACTAGATAAGGACATACTTGGCGACATGACACAAGGCACAAGACACAAGACATGAGACTGACACACCCTAAAGACCTAGGGGCTCGGGGGTTGATCAAATATTAGCCTTGCCTACATGAAAGTGCAAAGCGCTCGTAGTTCAAGAAAAGACTATGTATAAAAGTAGAAAGAGGACAATTAAAATAGACAATGGGGGATAACAACCAGTCAGACCAAGAACAAATCAAAACAAAAATCCATAGGGGTGGACCAAATGATCGACCTTGCCTATGTGAAAGCACAGGGGAAAAATAGTTCAAAAAAGATGAAAGACCAACAAGGGATAAGAGCAAAAAGGGGACAATGGGGACAAATAATGAATGGTCGAAACCAGATGGATGAAATGCCCCGAGGGTAGATAAAATTATCAGTCTTGTGTATGTGAAAGAACAGGGGCAATGTAGCTCAATAAGGACCAAAAGATAGATGATGTAAGATGACAGACCAAAAAATAAACCTCAGGGGTGGATCAAATGATCGAACTTGCCTACGTGAAAGCGCAGGGGCAAGGTAGTTTGACAAGGAGCAACGATAGACAATGGATAGGGGATAATGAGATAACCATGATAAGGAGATACAATGATTGAATTGATATGATGAGCCAAGATAGGTCATGCAGATAGGATGGTTGGTATGTTGGATGTGGATTATGTGAAGCTCAGAGAGGGGATAGTTATCCAAATCATTGAAAGATGAATGGGGAGGATGATGGTATGATCCAGAAAGATAAGTGATGAAGAGTGATAGGAGGCTAGAAAGGTTGGAGAAATAGATGATAGTGAGATGAATGGAATTGGAGTGCATGGGGGTAGCTTATAGCTAGATACCAATGTCAAGGGATTATGAGATGGAAGGAAAATAGGGGTAAACTGATGGATGGACAAAGATGGGGAGATAGAAAGATTCTAGGATAGGTGGATAGAAGGATAAGGATTTGGAAGGATGGAATGGATTACTCGATGGATAAATGGATGGGTAAATAAGGATGAAAATATGGAAAAGGACTAGTGGATGGGTGGATAGGGAGATAAGGACAAAATTCCAAAAACAAATAGTGGATTAAGGACAATGAGATGACTATGATAAGGAGATACAATGATGGAGCTGATATGATAAGCCATAATAGGCCATGTGGATAGGATGATTGATATGTTGGATGTGGATTATTTGAAGCTCAGAGAGGGGATAGTTATCCAAATCATCAAAATATGAATGGGGAGGATGATGGTATGATGGGAAGATAAGTGATGAAGAGTGATAGAAGGCTAGAAAGGTGTGAAAAATAGATAAGAATGATGATAGTGAGATGAATGACATTGGATTGCATCGGGTAGCCTATAGCTAGATACCAATGACACGGGATTATGAGATGGAAGGAAAAAGAGGTAAATGTATGGATGGATAAAGATGGGGAGATAGAAAGATGCTAGGATAGGTGGATAGAGGGATAAGGATTTGAAAGGATGGAATTGATTATTGGATGGATAATTAGATGGGGAGATAAGGATGAAAAGATGGAACAAGACTAGTGGATGGGTAAATAGGAAGATAAGGATTGGGAGATGGATGATTTCGCCAAGGAACAAGTCGCATAGAAGGAGATGCCCCACTCTAGATATGTCATGTGTGATGAGGCAAGAGGTATGTCAGATAGCAGGATGGGTGTAAAATAGAAGATAGGAAAATATGAATAGGATGCATGGGTAAGGAAGGAGGATGGAGGAGAAATGGATATGACAGTGTATGGATGAGGGGAACGTATGCCAAGAGATTTCAAAAGCATGTATATAGGTGCCCTTATCTTGATCAAGATCACCAAGAAGATGGAGGGACTAGACAAAAATGGGATAGGACAGGTAGGATGCAGAATATAGGTAGGTGGATGTAAGAGATGGAGGAAGGGGATGTGTAGATGGAAGGTGCCCCCAAGTGTGGAAGTGAATTGGATGGGAGATTTACAAATGATGCTTGTTTGTTAGGTTTTCATCATGGTACTTATCCAAGGTGCTTGTTTGCCATGTTTTCACCATTGGATGAATTATTTCTCTTTATTATATTTTTTTCTTTGTTTTTTTTCTCTTTTTCTCTTTTTTTGATTTTGACTTTTTGGACTAGGATGTGGATGAAGATGGATAAAGATAGGGATATGGATATGTGGATTTTTAAGATATGTGATAAAGGAGATGGATGAAGGACTCAAGCATCAAGTTCTATATGAGGTAATAAGAGCACATGTGTAAAGAAACCATTGGATGTTGGTACAACCTTATTAGAATGGATGGATTATGTAAGAGGATGGATTAAAGGGATTTGATGGGGTAGATATGTGGGATAATGGATTGGATGTTGGAAAGTGTATGGATGGAGTGATGGAGTGGATGTGTGATGGGGGACTATGTTTAGGACCAACATTGGTACATGTGATGGATGATGTGAAAGGATAGGGGGATAAATGGATGGAGAGTGTGTGGATAGTGGAGGAGTTGGGATGGTGAATTTTGGGACATAGGGACCCAAAATAGATTTAGGAGATGGAAGAGCTGAATTATTTTTTAGTGGATGAGCAACTTTGGATATCATTACAGATTTGTCATTCGAAGGTATGACATCTTTTTTCTTTGGGATCCACATGGTTTTGATTTTTTCTTTGGTGGGCCTTTGTGGCCTTTTGGATTGATTTGGCTTTTGGATTTGATTTTTCTTATCTTCAACATATATTTTGAAGGGGACATGAGGAGCTTTAGATCCATGTGGATGTTTAGATTTATCTATTGTTATTTTGGCATCCAAAGTGCTTTTAGTAGCAATGGAATGGGTAGAAGGCATTGGAAGAGATAGAGGAGATGTGGATGGAGTGATAGAGGTAGGATTTGGATGATGATGCCTGGATGGAGGATGTGAGATATTAGAGGGGTTCCTTTGTTGATCTTGATTAGGGATTATGGGGTTAGGATTTTTATGATGTGCATGAGGGATAGGTTATGGATGGATGAGAGGATAAAGAGGATAGGATGGAGAAGGTGATTTTGGGATGTAAGGGCCCAAAATGGATATTGTATATGGAGGATGTGAGAGGGTTGATGGAGGTACATAAGGAACCAAAATAAAGGCAATAGATGGAGGATGATCGATGGTGGATGAAGGGACATAAGGACCCAAAATAGATTTAGAGGATGAAGGAGGAAGATGGACGGTTGTTTTGATGTAATATGATGGAGGAGGGGGGATGGTGACAAATGGTTTGGTAGAGCAATGGGAAGTGCCTCTCATTCCTTTGGAAGAGGATTTCTTAGGATGTATTGAGGTTGTACCAACATTTTTGGATTGTGATTCTTGGGAGATATATATCCAAGACCTTGTGTGCCTGGATGTTCTTTGAACTAGCTGAGCTCTAAAGTACCTTGCTCATGAAGGCCTAAACCTTTTCCTTGATAGTTCATGTTCTTGAGCATGTGATCTATGGTAGGGTGCATATTCTTTTGGAAGCATGATGCGAGTCTATTAACAGGTGGAGGAGAAAGGGTGGTGCATATACTTTATTTTTATTCTACAAGAAGACCACCATGGATGAGTCTAATATTACCAATATGATATAAAAGTGGTGTTAGGGTGGTAGAGGTAGGCGGCGATGAAGGATCAAGAGATGGAAATGATGGAATAACAACATCTTGATCAAGGGGAGGAAGTAATAAGGGATCAAGAGAGGGATTAGGTGATATGATAGGATCAAGAATTGTGATAGTGGGTGATAAGGGATCATGAGATGGAATGATTGGATCTTGAGTGACAAGGAGATCATGGGATGAAGTGGATAAGCTAGTGTGATCTTGAAATGGGATGATTGGGATGATAGGATCATGATTTAGTGGAGGAAAGGGATCATGAATTAAATGGAATGGATGGGGGAATAGGATCTTGGGATGGAGGAGGGGATATGCTTGTATTATTTGGATACAACCCTTGGCATGGATCATCATGTGTGGGAGGCACGATGGTGGAGGAGTGTTGGAGGGACTCCTTAGGTGGGGGAGATAGGAGGATGGAGGATTCATGAAGGTCATAGGATTGAAGTTCGGTAATATTAGGACTAGGAGGAGTGGATTGGGTGGATCTAGTAGTAGAATATGGGAATTCAATGGATTTGATGGGTTTGACGAGCTCAATCGTTTGGACAGTGTTAGGAATTGTAATGGGAGTGATAGGTGTAGAATGGAGGAGGGCCTCATTACTAGTGGTCGAACATGATAGAGTGGGATGACATGGTTCCACAACATTAGGATGTGGATTTGGGGATGTCTCCTCTATCATGTGTCCTTGGACGACATTTGGATGGGATGTAGGATTAGGTGGGGTGATGAGAATGGATGAAGGATTATGGATTGGTGTATTAGGATTAGGTGAGAGGATGGGGTTGGATGTAGGACTAAGAAGAGGTGGAGTATCCAGATTAGAGATTGGTGGACTAGGATTAGATGAGTGGATGGAATTGGATGGAAGACTAGGAGTAGGTGGAGGATTAAGCTTGGTGAGTGGATTGAGATTAGATGGAGGATTGAGGTAGGGTGAATTGGGAGGAGGGTTAAAATATAATGCATTGAAAGGGGGAGTGACATGGGAGGATGTGGATGATGGACTAAGATAGGAGGATGTGGATGCTAGATTAGGTTGGGAAGATTGGGATGGTGGGTAATAGTAGGAAGATATGGATGTTGGATTAGGTTGGGAATATTGGGATGGTGGGTAATAGTAGGAAGATGTGGATGTTGGATTAGGATGGGAAGATTGGGATGATGGATTAACGTAGGAAAATTGGGAGGATGGATTAGGACAAGAGGATGTGGGTGGCGGATTCACGTAGGAGGACATGGATGGAGGATTAGGATAGAAATATATGGAGGATGGATTAAGGTGGGAAGAAATAGATGTGAAATTAAGGTAGGGATATTGGTATGGTGGATTATGATATGAAGGTGTAGATGTTGGATTAGAATGGGAAGATTGAAGTGGTGGATTACCATAGGAGGACATGGATGGTGGATTGGCATAGGAAGATATGGGTGATGGATTAGGATAAGAAAGTTGAGATGGTGGATTAGGATAAGAGGAATATTGGGATGGAAGATTATGATAAGAAGGCGTGGATGTTGGATTATGATGGGAAGATTGGGATGTGGGATTAAGGTAGAGGTATTGGGATTGTTAATGATGATATGGATAGGAGTATGGGGATGGTGGATTAACATAGGAGGATGTGGATGTGGGATAGGAGAGAGACGTAGCAGGAGGACATGAGGAATATGTGTATGGTGAGGATACTGGATATCCCTTGTCAAGCATAGAATAAGGACTATTATTAGATGTGGATGAAGGAATGGGGGGATAGTTTGGAGGAGTGGTTGGATTTTGGGAGGCGATTGGAAAAATCTTGCTAGCAATGACAACATCAAGGGGATCTACATTATACTCATCTTGATTAACAAGACTTTCGTTATCATTATCAATGTAGTTGAGATCCCCCTTGACTACTATTATTGGTTGTGTGAAAGGAAGATAAGGATTCATGATGTTAGATAAAATGGATATGGATGGGAAAGATAAGAATTGATGATTATTCAGAAAGAATAGATGATGGAAGAGGACGGATAGGAAGAAGATGGAGGAAGAGATTTTAAGATTTGTTTTGATATCAAAAGATCTCAGATATAAATGGATCAAAAGCTCAAATTGGGATTCAAGTTAAGCTCAAATTAGGATTAGATTGAAACTCAGATTAGGATGACTAGAGGATGTGATGGGCTGCGATAGGATTGATGAGATAGGATCAAATGATTGATTAGATAAGAAGGTGAAATGGATTCTAAACCTAGTTCAGAGATTTGAAGGATCAGATTGGATTGCGAAAAGATATTACGAGACCAAATCCACCTCAAGATAGAAGTAGATTGATTGGGTCGTAATGATGATTAACTGACCCTGTACAAATGAAAATCTTGAATAGGTACAAATGATGATAATCGAGATCAAACACCTAAGCCAACTTGGATAGAAAACCTCAGAAACAAAGTCTAGGAGATTTAGAAACGATGATGGATATGTGATCCAAGGATGCCCTAAGAGACTCCTAGATGATTTGATTGATGAAATTATCAACTTTAGAGGATGTAGATGAAGGGAAATGATAATTATAGAGAGAAATATAACCTTTCCTGTTCTATCTAGCAAGTTCACCTAAAGGTTGGTTGGCACGGGAAGTAGGTGAATTTGTTTGGAAAATTCACCTATATGAAGATGCAGGATCATATATCTAAATAAATTTTGCCAAAAAATAGAGCAAGATCACCCTTGAGAGCAGATTCTCCTAGAACAACTAGAAGATTCACCCAAACAGCTGCAAACACTGAAGAATGGGCAAAGGTGACAGAAGAACAGGAAGGGGTGACTAAAGAACTGATAGGGGGGACTTTGAGGATTGCCAAATGGGATGAAAAATAATCCTATAAGAATTCAAATAGGGGTTTAGATGAAGAATGGGATGAGAATGGAGGAAACAGGCACCAAAATAGGTCTGAACGAGGTCTCAAACGAAGAAAAAGATAACCAATGGAAAGAATGGATTCGACTAAATGGACCTAGAGGGAGACTTAGAGAGATCACAGGACCAACAATGGAAAAAATACACCCAATAGGATCAGAATGGGGACTCGAGTGAAGAACAAGGTAGAAAATGATCAAACAAACACCAAAATGGACCTGAACGGGGAACAAAATGACAAAATGGATGAGGTTATTTGACTGAATGGATCTGGATGGAGACCCGGAGGGAGAATAGAAACACTAATGGAAATATGAATATGCCTAAAGTGATCAAAACAAGGACTCAGACAAAAAATAGGTTTGAAAATGGCCAAATGAACACCAAAATGGACCCAACCGGGGCCTCGAATGAAGAAGAAAAGGAAAATTTGCCCCTGTTTGGGGAAAGGTCACCCAACTTAAGGGAAAGGTCTCCCTATTCAAGGGAAAGGTTTCCCAAGTCAAGGGAAAGGTCACCCAAGCAAAGGGGATGAAAGACAGACGTTTGAACGGACCCGAACGAGGACCTGAATGGGGAACAAGATGACAAAATGGATGAAGGGATTTGATTACACGAATCTAGATGGAGACTTAGAGGGAGGATATGAACACAAATGGACAAATGAATATGTCTAAAGTGATCAGAATGACGACTCAGATGAAGAACAGGTCTGAAAACGACTGAATGGAAACCAAAACATATTCGAATGGTGCCCCGGATGAAGAAGAAAAGCCAGATTCACCCCTCTTTGGGGAAATTTCACCCAAATTAAGGGAAAGGTCACCCAAGTCAAGTGAAAGGTTGCTAAAGTCAAGGGAAAGGTCGCCCAAGCAAAGGGGATGAAGAACGGGTGTCAGAATAGACCTGAATGAGGACTTGAACGGGGAATGGGATGACAAAATAGATGAAGAGATTTGACTAAACGGATCTAGATGGAGACTCAAAGGGAGGATAGGACCACCAATGGAAAAATGGATATGCCTAAAGTGATTAGAATTTGGGCTCAGATGAAGAATGGGTCCAAAAACGATCGAATGGACACCAAAATAGACTCGGACGGGGCCCCAGATGAAGAAGAAAAGGCAGATTCGCCTCTCTTTGGAGAAAGGTTACCCAGATTAAGAGAAAGATTGCCCAAGTTAAGGGAAAGGTTTCCAAAGAAAAGGGGATGAAGAACGAGTGTCAGAATGAACCAGAAGTGGGACCTAAACGAGGAATGGGATGATAAAATGGATGAAGGGATTTGACTAAACAGATCTAGATGGATACTTGAAGGGAGGATAGGACCACCAATGGAGAAATGGATATGCCTAAAGTGATTAGAATGAGGACTCAGATGAAGAACGGGTCTGAAAACAATCGAACGGATACCAAAATGGACCCGAACAAGGCCTCAAATGAAGAAGAAAAGGCAGATTCACCCCTCTTTGGGGCAATGTCACCCAACTTAAGGGAATGGTCACCCAGGTCAAGGGAAAGGTCACCCAAGTCAAGCACAAGTTTTTCCAAGCAAAGGGGATGAAGAACGGGCATCGAAACAGGGAAACAAATACTTAGAATGGGAAAACGAACTCTTAGAATGGGGAAACAAATGCTCAGAATGAGGAAATGAATGCTTAGAATGAGGAAACAGATGCTCATATAGGGAAACAAATGCTTGGAATAAGGAAATGGACTATCAGAATAGGAAAACAGATGCTCGAAACAAGGAAACGAGCTATCAGATAGAGCAAATGGATGCTCGTAATGAACCAACGGACTAATCGATTGACTGAACCAAAGGTAGAATTAACTGTTTAGAGTGAAAAATCACCCAACTATGAGGTAGGATCGCTCAACTTAGGGGAATAATCGCCCCTCTATAGATGAAGGTTGCCATTCTTAGGGGAAGAATCGCCCCTATTGAGGGCAAGGTCAATAATACTATGAAGGATAGGCAATTTTGACAAGAACAGACTAGGAAATGACTCATACAGAAGGTAGGGTCACCCCTGTTAGGGGAAAAATCACCCCTATTAAGGGCAAGGTGTCACGTACTGATTTTATCAATTATTTTATTGCGATTATTAATCATGAGAATTTCAATGTTTATGTTAGATGATTATATAAATTGAAATTGAAATTGATGATTATTGAAATTGAAATTGAAATGCAAATGAAATGATTTTGAATTCATTATTATGAAATTCAGGGATTGTCATTGTTGATAAAAATTCGAGTGCAAGTGAACGCAGGAACAGGTGAACGAGAATGAAGGCAAGAACATTGTTCAGGTAGAGTCGTTTTAGCCATTAGACATTAATGAGGATGATGAAATCTCACACACCACTTAATTAATTAGAACGTATTTTGCATGATTAAATGATTTAAATTTTAATTATTATAATGGCTATGCTTTTGTTGAATGAAATTTCAAAAAAGAAGATATTTGTTTTAAATGGAAATTTGATTATTTTTGTGAGGAAATTGATTTTTATTCAAGAATTACTTCGTTGAGTAAATATTTTATTATTAGTTGAAAATAATAATGCTTTTATTCTAAACTAATGGAATAAAATTCTAATTGTGAATATATATATATATAATGTAAAGATTGTGTTATTGATTTATTTGTTATTTTCTCATTTAAATAAATGAGAGAGGAAATATATGTTTAAATAAGATAAATATTAAAATAAGTTATTGAAAACAATAAGAAAACCTCAATACGTTTGCAATGGAATTTGAAATGGAATTGACAACAACAGTTATCAATTTGAAAAAAAACACCTCTCAATTAATTTTGCATGCAATCAAATAAAGGAACTTGGAGTTCTGGAATTAAAAAAAAAGATTAGTGGATTCGACTTTATGGTGAACTTCACCATTTGCATGAGAGAAGAGAGAGGAAATCCGTTTTTAAAAGGAGGTAGAAAACAGATATTGGGATCTTTGATCTTTATTTGATTCATATTATTTCCAAATGTGCCAATACAACAGAGGAGATAGCTTTTATGTTTAGGGAATATGCATTCACTAATCCCCCATGCACGGTAGTGAAGGAGGTAATTGTTTTTGTATTCAAATGCTAAGTCTTCCCATGCGTGGCTAGAGGAGATAGGACTCTTTCACCTTCATTTATTTTGAACTTGTTTAAATTTTTCTCATACGCAAGGGAGTAGGGGGAGGTGAATAGGAGAGATAGGGAAAGCAAAAGTAATCATGCATAGGGAGGAAATGTAGAGAGGTAAAGAGAGGGCACACGACCAATAGGAAGGGAGTGTTACTAATTTTGGAACCTTACTCTGCTATTCCACATGCGCTAGAATAAAGGAAGAGAGGATGCAACCAGCAGGGATGAGAAGGAAGGAGGGGGCAGGGTAGAAAGGAGAAAGGAGAGGGTGCATGGGAATTAGAAAGGAGAGGAAATAGGAGAAGACATAAGGCAGGGTGCGGCAGGAAGAGAGACAAGAAGGTGATGCACACTACCTTAAGGGGAATAGGGGAAGTTTAATACATAATAAAATAAAATTTCCCTCCATTCATTTCACAATGCCAGCAGACAGAGGTAAGAAAATAAAGAGACCAGACAAAGGAAGAACAAAAAAGATAAGGATCTTGCCTGAGATACATGCACAAACACAATCAAAAATGAAAGAGGAGTTTGAATAGAAGAACAATTGCAAAGAAAAATTGACAGTCAAAGAACACAAACCAGATTCAGGAAATTACCAGGTAGATTTAAAGAAAGCATTATTTACCAATTAACAATCATGGAATGTTTAATTTGAATCATTTTCTTTTATTTCTGTATTTTATCAAATGAAAACCTGTCACTATGATTTATCAAATTTAGGAAAAAGATCAAACACCAGACTGAAATTTTATGGAGACAAAGAATAACTTAAACATAAAATTGTTAAAAAAACTTGAACAGAAAACAATCAAGGAATAGTAGATTTTGTTGTTTAGTAAATTCTATTTTTGCATAATTGAAAAGATGCACTCAAAAAACGTAATGTTTTAGATTTATTTAAATTTAGAAAAGTTTCAGAAAAACTAGAACTGTCAGACAGATAATTTCTCAAAATAATGCAAACAGGAAGGATAGTGATTTTGATTTAAGTTAAATTGTTGATTATTATCGAGAATGAAAAGATTAAATAATTTTGTTTATTAAACATGCTTTAAAAACTTGAGTGAAATTTGACAATTCTTTAGGATTGATATTAAATTGTTACGAAATTAAAGTGTAAATATGAGGTGTTTATGTTTTGAAAAGATATTATTTTAAGGGAAATATGAAAAACAAAAAAGAAAGGAAATAGAATTAAAAATATAATTGTTTTGAATTGAAACGAATTAGAAAAGGATTATTTCGAAGAGTAGACGAATTTTATGAGTAAATGAACCAAAAGAATGTGTGCTCATTTATTCTAGTTTTAATGTACTTAATTACATACTTGAGAGACACCTTCTTTTATTTTATTTTAAATTTGAACATAATGTTATCTGTGATTTAAAATTGTGAAATTATTGAAAACCATGTTTGCTTGAAAATGAAAGTGCATTTCATGTGTTTGAGAAAGATTATTTTTTATTTTGAATGGAACCATGCATGCTTGATAATTGAATGTGCATGACATGTGTTTGGAAAGTTACCTTCTGGGATGGGTGTCGAATATGGGTTTATAGAGAGCATAGTTTTTCTTTTCCAAAACTACTCTTATTTGTCGTGTATGACATTTTACTTGGCCAAGTAACTTAAGGAGCATTGAAATAGATGGAATATTTATAACTCTTTACCATATCCTGGTATCGAAATTTCTTGTTTCTTAAATGAATTAGAAAAATGAAAATGCTTGTAGAATTACTAGTTATACTAGGCACGCATTAGATTCCATCCTACTTGTCGACTTCTTTTTGCTAAGCAATTCATGCAGGGTCAGGTATTCTTTGATTGACTAAAGAATTTCAGGGAAGCGTAAGCTTCGAGGTTGGGCAGAAAAAGCGCCCGAACCTTGTTCTTGTCTTCATGTTTGAAGATTGTCTATTGGATTGAAGATCAAATGAAGATTTCTTCTTGTATCTATTATATTTCATTATTGTATGATTATTGTTGAACTTAAGGCGAAAGAATGCCTACATCTTGAATTGTAAATTCTTTTACCATGTATTGTATTATAAATGTTGTGAAAGATGACACATATTTATGAATGTAATTAGATGTATTATGAACCTCTTTGTAGACTTTAAGTCCATATTTTGGATCATTTGGATTAAATAAAGTTTAATGAATGGAGTTACGATATTTAAAGAATGGAAATGAGCTTATTAAAGTAATTATAAGATTATTTAGAATTAAATATTTTTGGATCTTTACACAAGGTTGCCCTTGTTAGTTGACCTGGACTTAACTTGGATAAAAAAAACTATAGAAAAGGATAGAAAACACATCAAACAACAAGAAAAAGGCAAAGGTTGACTTTCAAGTAAACAAACATGCACTAGTTTCACACAAAAAAGATAGTTCAAACAACACAATCCTAAGATTAGTATGAAGGATATGGAATGGTCCTCTAACTAGATTGAACAAGGAAAACTAGGGATTCTCTGATATATGCATGGTACATGGGGCACAAACGTGAAAACCAACCCATATCAAGCATGATTCAGGAGTCCCAATGAGGTACTGGAAACTCAGACCAAATCTTCTTGTCTTATCTAGGTATCACCCTAGCTTTGATGCTCCGCCAAACAAGACGTGAATGGATTGAGGTACAAATTTTTCTCTCCCCCCTTTATATACCCCATCGGTAACACGTGGTTGAGATCGTCCCTTGGGGTGATGAAATCCCCAAGTAGGTCTTGCTAAAAGAAGATACTAAACATTTTTGGTTAGTCCTTGGGCTCACACGAAGTGCAAGGGGAAAGCTTGAACGATCTAGCGCCTCCTAGGTAATACAAAGGACTAAGTGGACTACGATCTCTCTTTACCTAGGATCACCAAATGGTGCAAAGGGATTGGATATGTCAATAGACCACTTGATAAGCATGAAAAACAAGTTTTTTGACTCCCCTTGATTATATCTATGTGCCTAACTAGTATGAAAATGGTAAACAAAAAATCTAGCTAATGTTGTTGGCCTGCTCATATTGCAGAAAATATGTTAGAAGTTTTAACCTTCGGTCTTCAACAAGCATGAAACAACTACACAAATGTTAGTAAAAATAGGAATATTCACTAACAAAACAGGTTAGGGGGTCAATAATAAGAAAAATAACAAGAAATGAACCCTAGAAATGAACTTCAAGTACCTATTTTTACCTCAGTCACCTCTCTCTAGGGTAGAATCGCCTCTGTTTAGGGCAAGGTCATTTGTCTTGAGGGAAGAGTTTCCCCTATTATGGGAAAGGTCACCTATTTTGAGGGCAAGGTTTTCCCTATTCAGGGTAAAGTCGCCCCTATTCAGGAAATAGAGAATTGATTTACTTCTATTTCATAGATGTGGGTGATTATGCAAGGGTAGAATCACCTTTGTTTAGGGTAGGGTCACCTGTCTTTAGGGTAGGGTTGCCCCTGTTGAGGGAAAGGTCACCCCTGTTTAGGAAACAGGGAGAAAATTTGCTCCAGTTTCATAGATGGGTGATTCTGTAAGGGTAGAATCACCTGTTTAGGGCAGGGCCACCTGTCTTCAAGGTAGGGTCACCCTTGTTGAGGACAATGTCGCCCATGTTTAGGGAAAGGTCACCCCTGTGTAACCTGAACCTACAAAACATGAAACAACAACAAACGTGAAAGAATCAAACCCATTTGTGGGTCCCACCGGGCACGCCAAAAATGTGTGCAATGTTATTTACTATCCTAAAAGATGCAAAACATAAAGAAATTCAAGGAGAAACAACACAAAACCACCTCACGGTTAGCCTAAGTTGAAATTGAATAAAAGAAAGATTAAACAACAAATATACCTTATCTAAGTTGATCCTTTTGGTTGGCCCTTTGATGTAGTTTGAATGTGTGCTCCTTGATGAAAAATATGATGAAAATGATATGTAAAGTGATCTATATTGCAAGATGAATGCAATGAAAGATGTGGATATTTTGGTAGATGAATGAAAATAGAAGGTCGATGAA
This sequence comes from Sequoiadendron giganteum, assembly GCA_007115665.2. Classification (NCBI taxonomy): domain Eukaryota; kingdom Viridiplantae; phylum Streptophyta; class Pinopsida; order Cupressales; family Cupressaceae; genus Sequoiadendron; species Sequoiadendron giganteum. The sequence continues at coordinate 233,428,819 of CM021100.1, read as the reverse complement.
TGTAACAATTGAGGTTGAATGCAAGTATGCAAGTGCTTGAGATCTTGTGTGCTTGAGAGTAGAATTTTTGAATGCTATGAATGTGTTATCCATAAAAATGAGACAAAATCTTCCATTTTAAAGGAAGAGTCTCTAGAGAACTCAATGGTTAGCATTTCACGAACATGGGCAAGATAGAGGGATGTGGTGAGTTGAGGACTCACAAACCCTCACGTCTTTCCATGTGAAAGATGAGGTGTCAAAAGTATAGGTGATGTGGAAAGAGGACATGTGAGGTGGAGGTACTTGCAAGTACCTTGGGATTAGGGAAATATTTCCTCAAAATGGAAGTTCTTATCCCCATATGAGGATGATGGTGACAAGTGAAGAATTTTAGAAAGTCCTCTCTTATCATCATGGGGATGAGAGAAGTTGTTGGGGGAATAAATGGGAATTTTAAATTCACATGATTGGGGAGTACCTTGGGGATAAGACAAGGTCCTCATAAAGGAGGTCCATTTCTGATGTGACTGATGTGACTTATGAAGGGATTTAAAATTTCTCAACAACCTTCATGGGGAAGAGAATTGAATAGAATGAATAAATATGAATTTTAAATTCACATGGGGAAGAGGTCAATTCTTAATAAACAAATCACCTATAAAAGGTTGACTTGGGGGACATTCCAAAAATGACAGGTGATTAGATTAAGGTTGTGAAAACATTTGATTATAAATATTAATGAAGGATTAAAGATAAGTGGCCAAATATGGAGGATGTGACATTAATCCTGATTAAGGATGTGCACATCTTAATCATGGATTAATTAAACTAATCCAGATTAGAAGAAGATTATGGAGGATGTGACAAGGAGAGAGAAAAGAGGGAATTTAAAATTGATTTAAATTCAAAAGGGTAAATGACTAAATTAAATAAATTGATATATTTATTTAATTTAGAGAAGAAATGATGAAAGATAAAGTATTTAATTGTTAAATTAAATACTTTAGGAACCTTAGAAGAAGGGGAAATATTAATTAAATAAGTCATTTAATTAATATTGATGAAATAGATGAATAAAGGATATGGATTTGACCATATGGAAGTGGTCAAATTTGGATGTCTATAGTTAGAATTATACATAAGCATGGACCCCATTAACTAAAAAATTTACACATCATTTAATCAAGAAAATATAATTAGATTCATAATAATATTTTTACTATTACAATAATTTTATATAATAAAATTTCTCTTAGTCACACTTCATGCAAATAAACTAATATCTCATTACCACTAAAGAAGGGATTTTCATGCACAAGTATACATATTGGAATATGTGTAATCCCTATTCCATAATATCTCCCAAAAAATTTAGCGCAATGTAAAAGGCCAATAGATTTATCATTTTGAATTAAGATAAGTTAATTTTGAACTTGTTGGTATGTGGCGACTGATTATGCCATATTATACACTATTTAATAGTGTACATTCGTCACCGAAAAAGGAAAAAAACCAACTTTGCAAACCCTAATTTCTGGAAGCTTCTAAAAGCTTGCTATAAGCAGTTGGGATGGGGAGTTGTAGTATGGCATTATTTGTGATATTGTAATATGTTTTTCACTAAATAATAAAATCATTGGATGGTTGTAGTTTTGTGGATGTAGCCCAGATTGGGTGAACCACGTTAAATTCTTTGTGTTGTCTTGTTTCTGCTATAATTTTCTATGTGTTTATTTTTCCATTTTATTGATACATCTGCATTTAACTTGTTACATATTTACCTTCTAACCCTAGAAAGTGGTATCAGAACAGGTTTGTTTTCAGTTATGATTTGTAGGAAGGTCTCACGATTGAGTGGGAGAAATGACAGATGAGGGTAAGTTGGAGGTTGAGAAGTTTAATGGGTAGAACTATCAGTTATGGAAGATGCAAATGGAGGACTACCTTCGTCAAAAGGATTTATGGTGGCCATTGGAAGGGAAAACCAAGAAACCCTTAGCAATGTCTGATGAGGACTGGGATATTTTGGACAGAAAGGCACTTGGCAGTATTTGTTTATTCTTGACACAATCGGTGGAATTCACTATTACAAAAGAAAAAATAACTCAAGAGTTTATGGAAACCCTAGCAAAGTTATATGAAAAGTCTTTTTCTTTGAATAAGGTATTTCTTATGAAGCATTTATTTAATATGAAAATGGTAGAAGGTGGATTAGTTGTTGATCATTTAAATGAGTTTAATACAGTTAACATTCAATTAACTTTTGTAAATGTAAATTTTGATGAAGAAGTTAGGGCTCTTTTGGTTTTGTGTTCTTTGCCTAAAATCTAGAATAGCTTGGTAATGGTTGTTAAAAAAAAAAAATTGGTTTGAATACATTGAAATTTGATGATGTTGTTGGTATTATTTTGAGCGAGGAAATTCATAGGAAAAGCTCAGGTGGAACATCCACATTAGGCAATGTTTTGAATGCAGAAAGCAGGGGCAAAACAAAGGAGAGCATAAATAATTTTGGAAGTCATGGGAAGTCACAAGAAAAATCAAAGGATAGAAGGTCCCAATCTAGAGACAAGAGGGATTTTTGGTACTGTGGTAAGCCAGGTCATTTAAAGAAATATTGTTGGTCTCGAAAAAATAAAGGAGAGAAAAAGGAAGGAAATAAAGAGGCAAATATGGTAAGTAATAAATCTGATGAGGATGCTTTGATTCTTTCCCTTGATAATATTGATGATTCTTGGGTGGTAGATTTAGGGGCTTCATTTCATGCTACACCCCATAGAAACTATTTTCTTGATTATGTCCAAGGAGATTTTGGGCTGGTTTATTTGGGAGATAACGAACCTTGTCAGATTGTTGGAAAGGGAAGAATCAAGATTAAGTTGCAGAATAGAAATCAATGACTACTACATGAGGTAAGGCATGTTCCAAAGTTCATAAGAAATTTAATTTCAACAGGGCAACTAGATGATGAAGGTTGTGTTGTTACATTTAGTGATAAAAATCAAAAGGTTACAAAAGGTGCCTTAGTGGTAGCAAAAGGTGTGAAATTAGGCATCTTATATCTTTGTACAGGTCATACTATTCCTTCTACTTTAGCTATTGCAGATAAAAATAAATGTTCAGGAATAGTTGCTATAGTTCAGTAGGCTAAAAATCAGACAATTGCTATGGATTCTAAATCAACACTATAGCATAATAGACTTGGGTATATGAGTGCAAAAGGTATGAAATTACTTCATTCAAATAATTTTTTACTAGTTCTAAAATGTGTTAATATGAATTTTTGTGAAAGTTGTGTTTATAGAAAACAAAAGAGAGTTAGTTTTCTCAAAGATGGGAAACAAAAGAAAAATGAGAAATTAGAGCTTGTGCATATGGATGTATAGGGACCATCTCAGGTATCTTCTCTTGGTGGCTCTCAGTATTATGTTACATTCATTGGTGATGAAACTAGGAAGGTATGGATTGATTTCCTTAGGTAGAAATTTGATGTATTTGAAACTTTTAAAAAATGGAGAAGCTTGGTTGAGAATGAGACGGGTAAGAAGTTAAAATGTCTTAGATCTAATAATGGTGGTGAGTATTGCAGCAAAGATTTTTAATATTATTTTTCCTCTAATGGTATTCGTAGGCAGAAAATGGTTCCAAGGACTCCACCATGAATAGAACAATAATGGAGTGTGCACAGACTATGAGATTACATGTTGGGCTACCTTTAAACATGTGGGTAGAGACTGTAAACACTGTTATTTATTTAATTAATAGAGGTCCCTCTAATCCTTTGGGTTGTGGTATTCCAGAGGAAGCATGGACAGGTAAGAAGGTGAGTTATTATTTTCTCAAAACCTTCGGTTGTGAATCATTTGCACATGTAGATTATGAAAATAGAACCAATCTTGATGTAAAATCAAAGACATGTATATTTGGATATGACATTGATGAATTTGGTTATAGGCTTTTGGATTTTGAAAATAAGAAAATTGTGAGAAGGGATGTCATATTCAATGAGAAAGTGTTGTACAAAGATCAGTTGTAGCAGCATGAGAAGAAAGAAAATGATTATGCAGTGCTAGATGATACTCCAATCAATGATGTTCTAGTGGTTCCTCATGATCCACAATAACAACAACAAATACCACAAACTCCAATGAATGTTACATGATCTTCAAGGATAAGTAGACCTCCATACATATTTTCTCCCTCTTTGTATTCTATTTTATTAACTGATGCTGGTCAACTAGAATGTTATTATGAAGTTATGTAGGTGGATACCAAGGTTCAGTGGGAGCATGGAATGGAAGAAGAAATGGACTCCTTGCTGAAAAATCAAACTTGGGAATTATGCAAGTTGCTTGTAGGTAAAAAACTTTACCAAAAAAATGGGTTTATAGGATAAAAAAGGAGGATGGAGGTAAGAAAATATTGAAAGTCAGATTAATTGTAAACGGATTTGCACAGAAAAAAGGTATTGATTTTGATGAAATCTTTTCTGTAGTTGTTAAAATGACTTCTATTCATACTATTTTAAGTATTGTGGCTAATGAAGATCTACATTTAGAATAGCTTGATGTTAAAACAACCTTTCTCCATAGTTATTTGGAAGAGGAAATATATATAGAACAACCACAATGATTTGAGGTCAAAGTTAAGGAGAAAATAGTGTGTAGATTAAAGAAATGTTTATATGGCTTGAAGCAAGCACCTCGGCAATGGTATATTAAATTTGATAGTTTTATGGTTGAGAAAGGCTACAACAGGTGTAATTCAGACCATTGTGTTTACTTTAAGAGGTTAGTTGAAGATAGCTACATTATTTTATGTTTATATGTTGATGATATGCTTGTAGCGGATAGTTAGAAAATTCATTTGATATGAAGGATTTGAGGGCAGAAAAAAAATCCTTGGTATGAAGATTACAAGAGATAAGAAAAACAGAAAATTGTTTCTATCTCAGGCCGATTATGTTGAAAAGGTGTTGCAGAGATTTTATATGGAGAATGCAAAAGTTGTCAACACACCTTTTCCAAGTCATGTCAAATTGACTAAGGATATGTGTCCAAAGACACAAGAGGAGGAAGAAATTGTTTCCAAGGTACCATATGCTTTAGCTGTAGGTAGTTTAATGTACGCCATGGTATGCATGAGACCAGATATTGTATATGCCATAGGAGTTGTTAGCAGGTATATGAGTCATCCCAGAGTTGAGCATTGCAATGTGATAAAATGGATTCTCAGGTACTTGAGAGGTACATCCAATAAATTTTTATGTTTTGGGGGCTCTAATATAGATTTAAAAGGCTATGTTGACTTAGATTTGGCAGGGGATATAGATACTAGGTAGAGTACCACAAGTTATATATTTACAGTTGGTGGGACAATAGTGAGTTGGATTTCTCAATTGCAAAAGGTGGTTGCTTTATCCACCATGGAGGTAGACTATGTTGCTGCAATAGAGACAACAAAGGAGATGAAATGGCTACAATTTTTCATGAAAGAGTTGGGAAAACAACAAGATGAATATCACTTGTTCATAGATAGCCAGAGTGCTATACATCTTGTAAAGAATTCTACTTTACACTCTAAAACCAATCAAATATAGTTGAGATATCATTTCATTTAGTTAGTGTTGGAGGATGGACAGGTAAAGCTAGAAAAGATACAATCAGATGCAAATCCAGTAGATATGTTTACAAAGGAAGTTACAAGGGAGAAGCTGAGATCCTCTTCAGCTTCAGTTGGTCTTCATGGTTAAAAGTATAACAAAGCAGTAGGGTCCAAGGTGCTTATTTCTAGTGGGAGCTATAAGTGCAACTGTGTCATCCAAGATCGGTCTCCAAGTGGGAGATTGTGTTGGTGTGGAGCCTAATCAGTCTCCAAGTGGGAGATTGTTGGTACATGGTGACTGATCATTCCATACAGTACACTATTTAGTACTATACACTCGTCATCAAAAAAGGAAAAAAGCCAATTTTGTAAACCCTAATTTTTGGAAGCTTCTAAAAGCTTGTTATAAGCGGTTGGGATGGGGAGTTGTAGTATGGAATTATTCATGATATTGTAATATGTTTTGCACTCAATAATAAAATCTGCATTTAACTTGTTAGATATCTACCTTCTAAACCTAACAGAAGGGACCAAAACCATTATATAAACTATGTTTTGACAAGCACCTAAAATATAAAAACATTAGCTAGGAGATATTTGATGAGTTAGAAAATAAAAAATAAAGAAAAAATTCAACCAAGATAATACAAGCAAACTCAAAATACACAAAATACATTACCAAGGGTTCTACGTCCTAGATGATGTCAAAACCCTTCCTTGAAATTTGAACAACCTTAATTAGGATATGTGACTCAAAGACATGTTTAGGAAAAAAATATCTTCCTTCTATTAATTTTTTTTTAGGATACATCATTATACATATCCTCATATCAAGGAGAAAGGGATAAGGAAATCCATAGTCATTACCTCAACCTACAATAGAACTTGCAATGAGGGATAATGTCTATCAAGAGAAAATGGAAATAGGATGAGCTCTAAATTCAAATCAAGTGTAAAGGAGGGGATTTTTTAGTCTCAAGATAATGGAGCATTAAGGAGAAAATAACCCTCAATTACCTCAAGGATCAAAGATCGGGTGAATGGGATGAAGAATAAAGAGTATTTGTACAACTTAATCAAATAAATTCTAAACTATGAAGGGCATGAATGATAAAATTGCTTAATAAAAAAAAATGATAATAGAATTAAAATTTAAAGTATATAAAAATAGAAACCACATAACTCATAGATTTCACCCCTAGGTGGATTAAGTCTCAACTATGGATGATAGTGCACTATGGGGACATTTACACCCCACATTTTTGTCTCTTGTAAAATAGAGAATAAAGGTCCTAAATTTGTAATATCCAACTTGTAAAATCCATACACATGCACACAAAATAGAGGGAAATATATTGGGGCTATTTTGAGGCTTGCCTTAGTCAAACGCCCATTTTGGTATTTCCACCTCCATGGACAACTAGATAGATAGATATAGATAAAAATACATGAAATATAAAGGTATGTAATAGAAATAAAACCCACAAAGGAGGAGAACCCCTATCATGATTATAAAGATGTGTAATAGAAACAAACCCTAGAAAGGAGAAAAGCCCCCATTATCAATAAAATTGATGAAATCAAATAGATAGCATTAAATAGAAAAGATAAGAAGACAAGAGAGAAATACCAATAAACCATGGCTCCCCTCTTGGGCTTGATAGACATGATGTAGTAGATTGCAAGAGAATCCTTGACTATTGATTGAGGAAGAAATCCGACAAAGCTCAACCATGGAGAGTAAGAGAGAATGGGAAAGAATGAAGAAGATAGACTAGAATGGGATAGAGTAAGATCAAACAAGAGAGAGTGAGAATGAGAGTGAAAATGGAGTTTTATGAGGCTGCATGGGTAGGAGGTGTCATTATATCTATGTTTCATCCATAATGACATGTTCCATAGGTTAAGGAAATGGAATATTCTCATTTGAATCTTGGAAATTTTTGGGATGTCCAATGGTGTGTCATGGGGATTTTCACACATCATGTAGGTTCCCTACTCAAAAATTTGCAAGAATGAGATATCCAAGATGTTAGTTCTTCATCACTGTCACTTATGAATTCAGAATCATGAAATTCCAAGTTATAGGTTTTTTTCATAAATGCAGTGGCCTAGATGTGCAAGTTTAAAATTTCCATCAGGTGTAATTTTATGACACTACAAAAAGTACACTATCATAATCCATAATGGAGTAGTTGGCCAAAAGAAGAATCTACAACTAAGGGAACCACCATAATATTTGGAGCTACCACCTCCCCAATAGGGACCAATGTCAAAGAGATAATAGGGGGACCATCATCCTCAAAGTTGGAAAAATCACAAATATTTAAATGATCAAAAAGGGTATTATTACCCCAATAGTTAAGTGTATCTTTGAGAAATTATAGAAGGGACAATAAATAATAAGGTGACTGGTAATGAAGTATTGTTTATACCATAAGAAGACCCTCAAAATCAATCGGTTGAGTATACGACATATCTTCATCATTAGGATAAAATTTCCTAAAAGACATTTAGAGATGTCAATGTCAACAAAAATACAAGTGTAAATAGTGTGTAAAGTTAGAAGAAATTGGGTCCACCTTCAAAAAATGACTAATTATATGAGTTTAATATTTGACCCTGACATCCCATTAGATCGTACAAAGCAATAATTTACCTTCTACAAGAGATTTATAATAATTTAAAAATATAATGATGTTATTTGTATAATATGTGCAACCTTTAAAATCTTTTAATTATGAGATCATTGATTATACAGAAAAGGAGTGATATGATAAGGTAGTTGTGGACTCTAATAACTTTGTATGTGTATGGGATATGTCTCCCTAATTTTTTATTTGTGTAAGACAAGTGTGATAAAGGCTTCATATGCACAAAAGCTAAGTATCTTGAAAAAGGTGATTACGAGTGTCTCAACCATATGAGGTGAGAAAAAAAAAACCCCTAATTTAGGAGTTAACAAGAGTGATTATTACTTTGACTATAAAAGGCTAAAATCTAACTAGTTTGATAATGTATCTATTTACACCAACACCCCCTTAAGTGAAAGTTAGGGAGAAATTAATGTAATTATTAAGATTTATATCTACTAGACCATGTTATGTATACATAAATAGAGTAAAGGAGAAAACCCAATGGGAAAAAACCTCATCTTAAAAAAAAGCATAAAAAAACGTAAAAGTGAAGAATAAATAAGAACTTAAATTGACCCCCCAAGGACTACTTATATTACATAAGTAGAATACATTTTCCCCCATAAAAGAGAAAAGAGAGATGGTATATGAAACCTCCCAAAAGATGAGAGGAAATAACCTTGTGCAAAGAAATACTCCTTCCCAAAACTAAGATGAGAAGACAAACCATGTAGCCTCCCCTTAAATTACCTCTTCTAGTGTTAGGAGATGCTCAATAATGTATTTTAAAGATGACCCATAATCATTGAGAAATATTTCTCCTCCTTGGGTTGAAACAAAACCATAGAATTGTGCATTATATCTTCCTATTCTAGATAGGAATATGTAGGAACAAGAACAAAAATATATAAGCTCTACTCATCATCCAAAGACTTAGATGATGCGATGATTATATCAAATTTATTTTATGGAGCACTCTCGTTCTATGTTTTGGCATGCATGTGGCCTCTGAGGCTCGAGTTGCATGTTTCTCTCTATCTTTGCATGCACCCATTTCTTCTGTGGTTTGCTCGGCTGGTGCTTTCATTGTGTGGGGGCTTTTATGCATTCCGGGGGGGGGGGTTGTGGTGTAATCTCTTGGCTAAAAATCTTTGCTACTTTTCCTTTGTTTTCTTCATTTACTAGCTAGGTGTGTTGGGAGAACTCGTGGTGTAGCAGGTTGGTGGTATTGGTCTACATCAAAATACCTTTTGGTGGTGTTTTATTTTCTTGTATCAGTTTGTTCTTGGTTTTGTTGTGGCCATTTCTGTTGCTTTGATCTTTTCCTTGGACTTGCGGTCTAGGTGGTAGGTGTCCATTCTTTTAGTCCCTATTTGTGAGGCTTCGCTCTATGCTTTGGTCATTGTTTTTGTGTGACCTCTGGGTTAGACTTGCGGTGGGCCGATGAGTGGGGTTTCATTCTGGTCATGGATGCTACAGAGGTTGGACCATCCCATTTTGTTGGGGTTTGTTAGCACAAGATTAATGGTTGCTTGGAAAGGTCATCGGATTGTCCAAAGTTGATCATTCAGTCAGAGTCTGTGGCAGAAGATGTCACATATTACTACAACCATCTTTTAATTTGCAAATTTATGGGGCTACGTGTGTTGCTTCCCTTTTTGGATTCTTGTGCCTGAAAAACTTGTAACTAAGAAGGGGATTTTGAGATATTGTTGGGTGTCAATAATTTTTTCTTGGTGGACTATTCTTGTGTTGCCAATCGAAATCATGCCTTTGAAGGGGGACCAAATTTTTATAATCAGGTGGGTATTTTTTTCAAGCCTTGGCATGTGGGTTTTAATTCTTCTTAGGATCTTCCTTCATGGGTTCCAGTTTGGGTTCACCTTCCTCGATTTCCATTGGAATGTTGGAGGAATGATATACTACAGATGATTTCTCTCATGCTTGGCAAGCTTGTTGGCCCTTCACAACAAACCTTGTCTAAGAAATTATTTTTGTATGCTCGTGTTTGTGTAAAATCTGATTTGAATAAGCCATTTTTGGACTAGATTGATATGAATCTTGGTTTAGTCTCTTGGAATGAATATCTATATTATGAAACTTTTCCCTTCCATTGTCATATTTTCCATGAGTATGAACACTTGCAACGAAAGTGTCTTTGAGCAATTATTAATTCTAGTTTGGGTCCTACTCATTCTTTGCCAGCTTAGAAGTTGGATAAAAGAAAGACATCCATGCAAGGGGTGGGGATGGATAAGGATAGTTTTGTTGTGGGGTTTAGTTTTGTTCTTGTTAAACCCCATAATAGGAATAGGGTACAAAAGAGGACTTTTAAAGATCGCTAGGAAGATAAAACATTTAACAAGTTTGATGCTTTAGATGACTTGGTTCATGAGGAAGGCATTCCCACTAACATGCAAGTTATGGATGGGCCCATGTCAAATCATCTTGTGGGAGATGATCATCAATATATTTTTATTCCATGTTTTTCGATGAACCCTATTGCTTTGATGGATTAGAGTATTCCTCCCTCAGATTCTTTTTTGATGGAGGCTTCTTTAGCTCAAGATACCTCATTGGGGCTTAGTTTTCCTGGCTTAGGTTTTGTCCCTAAAAAGGGGGATGTAGAGTCAGGAAAGAAAAAGGTTTCTTCTACACCTCTTGGTTTACAACATAAACCTCTTAGAAAGAATCTTCCTAAGAAGCCTTTGAAATCAGGAAGGAAGAAGGACTAGGAAAAAGTTAAATTAATTGGGGGAACTTTGGTGGATTTGGGTTTGGTGAGAACTATTGATGCTTACTTCTAATCTAATCAATGGTTGTGATATCTTGGAATTTGAGGGGTATGAATAACATCCCTAGACAAAAGGCTATTCGAGGCTTGATTCATGTGCACTCTCTAAACTTGGTTTTTCTTTAGGAGACCAAGTTGTCCATTGATAGTATGATGAATTTGGCTAAAAATATTTGGGGTTGTGGTATGTGTTAGTGTGTTGACATGTAGGGTAGCTCTAGGGGCATTGCTTGTCTATGGGACACATGTAAAGTTTTCCCTTCTTGGTGGATCGCATGTCAACACTCTATTTCGTTGGTTGTTGTTGGTTAGGAATCTAGTGAGCAAGCTCTTTTCTCTAATATTTATGCTCCTATAGAATTTATTGGTAAAGTTAATTTGTGGGCCCATATTCACTTTGTTTGTTCCTTGGAGCCTCTTTATCTGTGGGTTTTGGCAAGTGAATTTAATGTTGTTTGTTCTGTGGAAGAGAAAATAGGGGTACTGGTCATCTAGATCCCTCCACTAGGCTCCTTAGCGATAACATGGTTTCTTTACATTTGGTTGAAATCAAACCAAGGAATGGTTTATTCACCTAGAAAAAAAAGAGGATTGGGGATGCTACTATCTCTAAGAGATTGGATTGATTCTTATTTTCTAGCTTCTTGGTGGGAGATAGTTGTGTGTCTAGTTCTAAAATTCTAGATTGGTGGTGATTTGACCATTGACCAATTAAATTTTGTGCTCTTTTGTCTAGATTCTCTATGAAGAAACCTTCTTTTAGGTTCCATCTTATGTGGCTTCAGGATGCCTCTTTGCATGATCTAGTTCTAGGTTGGTGGAGAGATGGGAAGCCAACTTTCGACACTGCTATGTACTCCTTTGTTAAAAATTTGTATTTCATTAAATATATGTTGAAATGTTGGAATAGATATCTGTTTGGAAATGAATTCCAGGCTAAGTGGAAAGCTCGAGATCAGTTGGAATTTGTTACATGGTTGATTCAAGATCAAGTACTATCTGAGGAGTTGTGTAGGGTTGAAATGTTGGTTGTGAAAGAAGTAGAGGAATGGGAGCTCCGAGAGGAAATATTTTGGAAGCAGAAGTCTCATATTGAGTGGCTTTGGGAAGGTGATATGAACACTTCTTTCTTTCAAAATTTTGTCAAGACAAAAGGTAGGGTAATGTCATTTCTTCTATTCAGGCTCATGACATGAACCTTCTTTGCACTAGTGCTAAGATTTCAAGAGAGGCAGTTAGATATTATTTTTCTTTATTCTCCAATGACTGCCCCCCCAACTTGCATTGAAGAGGCTTCCATCTTAGCCTATATTCCTAGCTAAACGCAAAAAGATGTGTCACACTTTATAAAGGAAATGACCAACACTGATCCAACTTTTAAACTTGAATAACTAAAAAGTGGCATATATATTTTGAATTTTGAAATGATGTAAACTAGTAAAATACGTATTTTTTAGTATATTTTATGTTTCTATTTTTTAAGAAAATAAAAAATTATTTAAAACTAGTTTTTAATAAATTAACACTATAATCTAGTTGCTAATAAAATGCTGAAAAATGAAGTTGCATGAGACGTCATACTTTTTATAGTTAATTTTACTTTATTTTTTTCAATTTTTTTGTTTGTATTTATAACTTGAAACTTTAGTACATGGATATAGTTTTTTCCAATTTTGATAAATATATATTTTTAATAAATATTAGAATGTGCGTGAATCCAAAAATAGTTGTTTCAATTGGACATCAACTTTCATATTAAATATTTATCAAAAATTGAAAGAAAATATACCATATTGAAACATATTCTTTTATCTAGTGCATCATATTTTTTTCAATTTTTCTAATAAGTTTTAGTATTTTTCCTTGGCATGGTAATCAACCTAATATTTTGTGTTGATAACCTACTTATAGTAAAAATAAAAATAAAATGTAATTAATAATTAAACTATTAAAACAAATATATTTTTGAAAACTACACTTATGGATCTACAAAAGGGTATTTTTATATTATTTAAAAAATGTTATTTACATTAGCAAGAGTTATTGAAACTTCAAGTTTTTCAAATAATTTTATTTTTTGGTAAATTTGACTCAAAGTGGTGCTCCATATATTTTTAGCCAACAATTTTAGCTGAAAAAGTTATGGAAGTATCCAACTTAGATATAATGAATCTTACTAGATCATATGTTTGACCAAAATTGATTTTTAGTTAGAAATACTTAAATTCAGTTGTGCTAATAAGTTGGCTAAAAGTGTGACACAACTTTGTGCTTTTACCCTCCTACTTTGGTGACTAGAGAAATGAATGAGACCTTAAGTAAAGAAATCACACTGGCTGAGTTGGAGGAGGTTGTCTTCCAATTGAATAAAGGCAAAGCTCCTAGTTTTGATGGGTTTCCTATAGATTTTTTTAGGAGTTTTGGGAGGTTATAAAGCTTGATTTGTTGGAAGTGGTCCAAGAGTCCCATAGGAATAAGAAAATGCTTAAGGCTATGAATGCTACATTTTTGGCTCTTATACCCAAGCGTGAAGGGGAAAATTCTTTGCATATTTTTAGATCAATTATCTTATGCAATGTTGTGTATAAGATTATCACCAAGTTGATTATAGAGCCATTGAAGTCATGGCTAGATAGGTTGATTTCTGAGGAGAAGGACGATTTTGTAGCTAGGAGGTAGATTCTTGATGGGGTGGTTATTGCTATTGAGACCGTGCATTGGGTAAGTGCACCAAGATGGTTCCCAAAAAGGGGACTTAAGTGGATACCTTTTTTTTTAAATAAGGAAATAC
>CM021100.1:233393688-233414912 GCA_007115665.2 Sequoiadendron giganteum | reverse complement strand
CCTCAACCCTCAACCCTTAAACCCTAATGCCCTAGAAACCATCAAACCTATAGGTCCTCCACCCTAATCCCTCAACCCTATACCCTAAAACCCTATCACTTTTTCTCTATCTATACATCTCACCTCTCCCTCCCTCTCTCTCTCCTACCCTCTCTAATTGTTTCTATATACCTTCCCCCTCTTTTTGCATACCCCTCGTTCAATTAATCCCTACCACCCTCTCTTTCTCCCTCTATCCATCTCTCTCTATGTCCCTCCCACTCTCTCCCACTCCCTCTCTCCCATGTATCTCCCTCCCATCCCCTCTCTCTCTTAGGTCTCTCCCTCTAGCAACCTACCTAGGTAACTCTCTCTCTCTCCCCCCCTCTCTCTATCTATGTCTCCCATCCTACCTAGATAAGTCCCTTGTCTGCCTCTATCAAGTTACTCCCTCTCACACTCTCTCCCTCTCTTAGGTCTCTCACTCGCATTCCCTCTCTCTCTCTCTCTCACTCCCTCTCACTACCTATCTCTCAATTTTCTCCCTCTCACCCCCCCTCACTCTCAAGTCTCTCCATTTGGCACCTTACTTACATAACTCTCTCTTTCTCTCTCTCCCCCCTTACACTCTCAAGTCTCTCCCTTTGGCACCCCACCTACATAACTCTCTCTTTCTCTCTATCTCTATCTCCCCTCTGTCTCTCCCCCTCTCTCAATTCTCTCCCACCTCTCTCTCTCCTATACCTCCCACCCAACTAGCTAAGTACCTCTCACTCCAACCCCTTCTCTCCCACTCCCTCTCTCTTAAACTCTCACTTCCACCCCCTCTCCATCTCTCCAGACTCTCTCTCTCTCTCTCTCTAAATTATCCCTCCCTCTAAAGACATATGTAAATACATACATAATTACATACATACAAGCATAATACATATGTACATACAATCCTACATCCATACAAGCATACATAAATACATGTGTCGATACAATATTTCATACATATAGGCATACATACAATATACATGCATTATTACATACATGCATACATACATACATACAAGCATGCATACATGCATACATACAAACATACAAATATATCAACATATATTCAATAGAGTGGAATTTATAAATAAAGGAAGACATAACGCGAGTGCGTTAGAATGCGCTCATGTTATGTCTTGGCCGACATGTTTCCCACAGAAGCACAAAACCATGTCAAAACTAAGATATAATGTGAGCATGTTATAACGCACTCACGTTATATCTTTCTTTGGGAATCCCTAAGCCTTAGGATTGGTATTTTCCTTGGAATACCAATCCAAAGGCTTGGAGGGCATTCCCAACGACTACAAACATGTTTTATGCAAATTCTACAATATTTCACATAATCGAGTTTGTGCTCACCATCAAGATTGCATGTGGTTTAATATCAAACAAATCAAACATCTAGGTAATTTTACATTCTCTCATAGCTATCCAACGATGTATTTTTTTCACTTTCTAACAATGTTAAGCCTTTCATCCATAATTTATTTTGTTTGTATGTCTCTTTTTTGCCAAAAAACACTGTTTGGTGTTTTTTTCATTATAAATTAACTACTCATCAAAATTTCAAATAAATTACATTTTTAGAAACCAGACTCCATTCTACAATCTTTTAAAAAAAATCAATTATTCTCCAAAATTTGTAGGGGTAGCATGACCAAAATTATGTTTTTTCAGGAAGTGTCCACTTGAAAAATTAGTGAAAAATCAAATATTCATTAAAAAATTATTAGAAAAATCATGCATCAACTACATACTATTAGCTAACTTCTGATTGTAGTGATTTTAAAAATACTAATAAAAAGTACACCATGCTAGGGTCGTACAAGAGTTGCTATGTTATGTTTTTTTGACAAAAACAACACCAATTTGTGTACATCCCTCATTGGAACCCCTTAATCTCAACCATTTTAAAAATAAATTAGTATTTTAGAAAGTATACTCGAAGAACTTCGATCCTTGTTTTTGCTCTATTTCAAAATTTTGAGTGTAACTATCCTCAATTTCACGTCCAAGGTCAGTATTTCCTTATTTAGAAAAAAAGGTATCCACTTAAGTCCCCTTTTTGGGAACCATCTTGGTGCACTTACCCAATGCACGGTCTCAATAGCAATAACCACCCCATCAAGAATCTACCTCCCAGCTACAAAATCGTCCTTCTCCTCAGAAATCAACCTATCTAGCCACGACTTCAATGGCTCTATAATCAACTTGGTGATAATCTTATACACAACATTGCATAAGATAATTGATCTAAAAATATGCAAAGAATTTTCACCTTCATGCTTGGGTATAAGAGCCAAAAATGTAGCATTCATAGCCTTAAGCATTTTCTTATTCCTATGGGACTCTTGGACCACTTCCAGCAAATCAAGCTTTATAACCTCCCAAAACTCCTAAAAAAATCTATAGGAAACCCATCAAAACTAGGAGCTTTGCCTTTATTCAATTGGAAGACAACCTCCTCCAACTCAGCCAGTGTGATTTCTTTACTTAAGGTCTCATTCATTTCTCTAGTCACCAAAGTAGGAGGGTAAAAGCACAAAGTTGTGTCACACTTTTAGCCAACTTATTAGCACAACTGAATTTAAGTATTTCTAACTAAAAATCAATTTTGGTCAAACATATGATCTAGTAAGATTCATTATATCTAAGTTGGATACTTCCATAACTTTTTCAGCTAAAATTGTTGGCTAAAAATATATGGAGCACCACTTTGAGTCAAATTTACCAAAAAATAAAATTATTTGAAAAACTTGAAGTTTCAATAACTCTTGCTAATGTAAATAACATTTTTTAAATAATATAAAAATACCCTTTTGTAGATCCATAAGTGTAGTTTTCAAAAATATATTTGTTTTAATAGTTTAATTATTATTTACATTTTATTTTTTATTTTTACTATAAGTAGGTTATCAATACAAAATATTGGGTTGATTACCATGCCAAGGAAAAATACTAAAACTTATTGGAAAAATTGAAAAAAATATGTTGCACTAGATAAAAGAATATGTTTCAATATGGTATATTTTCTTTCAATTTTTGATAAATGTTTAATATGAAAGTTGATGTCCAATTGAAACAACTATTTTTGGATTCACGCACATTCTAATATTTATTAAAAATATATATTTATCAAAATTGGAAAAAACTATATCCATGTACTAAAGTTTCAAGTTATAAATACAAACAAAAAAATTGAAAAAAATAAAGTAAAATTAACTATAAAAAGTATGACGTCTCATGCAACTTCATTTTTCAGCATTTTATTAGCAACTAGATTATAGTGTTAATTTATTAAAAACTAGTTTTAAATAATTTTTTATTTTCTTAAAAAATAGAAACATAAAATATACTAAAAAATACGTATTTTACTAGTTTACATCATTTCAAAATTCAAAATATATATGCCACTTTTTAGTTATTCAAGTTTAAAAGTTGGATCAGTGTTGGTCATTTCCTTTATAAAGTGTGACACATCTTTTTGCGTTTAGCTAGGAATATAGGCTAAGATGGAAGCCTCTTCAATGCAAGTTGGGGGGGCAGTCATTGGAGAATAAAGAAAAATAATATCTAACTGCCTCTCTTGAAATCTTAGCACTAGTGCAAAGAAGGTTCATGTCATGAGCCTGAATAGAAGAAATGACATTACCCTACCTTTTGTCTTGACAAAATTTTGAAAGAAAGAAGTGTTCATATCACCTTCCCAAAGCCACTCAATATGAGACTTCTGCTTCCAAAATATTTCCTCTCGGAGCTCCCATTCCTCTACTTCTTTCACAACCAACATTTCAACCCTACACAACTCCTCAGATAGTACTTGATCTTGAATCAACCATGTAACAAATTCCAACTGATCTCGAGCTTTCCACTTAGCCTGGAATTCATTTCCAAACAGATATCTATTCCAACATTTCAACATATATTTAATGAAATACAAATTTTTAACAAAGGAGTACATAGCAGTGTCGAAAGTTGGCTTCCCATCTCTCCACCAACCTAGAACTAGATCATGCAAAGAGGCATCCTGAAGCCACATAAGATGGAACCTAAAAGAAGGTTTCTTCATAGAGAATCTAGACAAAAGAGCACAAAATTTAATTGGTCAATGGTCAAATCACCACCAATCTAGAATTTTAGAACTAGACACACAACTATCTCCCACCAAGAAGCTAGAAAATAAGAATCAATCCAATCTCTTAGAGATAGTAGCATCCCCAATCCTCTTTTTTTTCTAGGTGAATAAACCATTCCTTGGTTTGATTTCAACCAAATGTAAAGAAACCATGTTATCGCTAAGGAGCCTAGTGGAGGGATCTAGATGACCAGTACCCCTATTTTCTCTTCCACAGAACAAACAACATTAAATTCACTTGCCAAAACCCACAGATAAAGAGGCTCCAAGGAACAAACAAAGTGAATATGGGCCCACAAATTAACTTTACCAATAAATTCTATAGGAGCATAAATATTAGAGAAAAGAGCTTGCTCACTAGATTCCTAACCAACAACAACCAACGAAATAGAGTGTTGACATGCGATCCACCAAGAAGGGAAAACTTTACATGTGTCCCATAGACAAGCAATGCCCCTAGAGCTACCCTACATGTCAACACACTAACACATACCACAACCCCAAATATTTTTAGCCAAATTCATCATACTATCAATGGACAACTTGGTCTCCTAAAGAAAAACCAAGTTTAGAGAGTGCACATGAATCAAGCCTCGAATAGCCTTTTGTCTAGGGATGTTATTCATACCCCTCAAATTCCAAGATATCACAACCATTGATTAGATTAGAAGTAAGCATCAATAGTTCTCACCAAACCCAAATCCACCAAAGTTCCCCCAATTAATTTAACTTTTTCCTAGTCCTTCTTCCTTCCTGATTTCAAAGGCTTCTTAGGAAGATTCTTTCTAAGAGGTTTATGTTGTAAACCAAGAGGTGTAGAAGAAACCTTTTTCTTTCCTGACTCTACATCCCCCTTTTTAGGGACAAAACCTAAGCCAGGAAAACTAAGCCCCAATGAGGTATCTTGAGCTAAAGAAGCCTCCATCAAAAAAGAATCTGAGGGAGGAATACTCTAATCCATCAAAGCAATAGGGTTCATCGAAAAACATGGAATAAAAATATATTGATGATCATCTCCCACAAGATGATTTGACATGGGCCCATCCATAACTTGCATGTTAGTGGGAATGCCTTCCTCATGAACCAAGTCATCTAAAGCATCAAACTTGTTAAATGTTTTATCTTCCTAGCGATCTTTAAAAGTCCTCTTTTGTACCCTATTCCTATTATGGGGTTTAACAAGAACAAAACTAAACCCCACAACAAAACTATCCTTATCCATCCCCACCCCTTGCATGGATGTCTTTCTTTTATCCAACTTCTAAGCTGGCAAAGAATGAGTAGGACCCAAACTAGAATTAATAATTGCTCAAAGACACTTTCGTTGCAAGTGTTCATACTCATGGAAAATATGACAATGGAAGGGAAAAGTTTCATAATATAGATATTCATTCCAAGAGACTAAACCAAGATTCATATCAATCTAGTCCAAAAATGGCTTATTCAAATCAGATTTTACACAAACACGAGCATACAAAAATAATTTCTTAGACAAGGTTTGTTGTGAAGGGCCAACAAGCTTGCCAAGCATGAGAGAAATCATCTGTAGTATATCATTCCTCCAACATTCCAATGGAAATCGAGGAAGGTGAACCCAAACTGGAACCCATGAAGGAAGATCCTAAGAAGAATTAAAACCCACATGCCAAGGCTTGAAAAAAATACCCACCTGATTATAAAAATTTGGTCCCCCTTCAAAGGCATGATTTCGATTGGCAACACAAGAATAGTCCACCAAGAAAAAATTATTGACACCCAACAATATCTCAAAATCCCCTTCTTAGTTACAAGTTTTTCAGGCACAAGAATCCAAAAAGGGAAGCAACACACGTAGCCCCATAAATTTGCAAATTAAAAGATGGTTGTAGTAATATGTGACATCTTCTGCCACAGACTCTGACTGAATGATCAACTTTGGACAATCCGATGACCTTTCCAAGCAACCATTAATCTTGTGCTAACAAACCCCAACAAAATGGGATGGTCCAACCTCTGTAGCATCCATGACCAGAATGAAACCCCACTCATCGGCCCACCGCAAGTCTAACCCAGAGGTCACACAAAAACAATGACCAAAGCATAGAGCGAAGCCTCACAAATAGGGACTAAAAGAATGGACACCTACCACCTAGACCGCAAGTCCAAGGAAAAGATCAAAGCAACAGAAATGGCCACAACAAAACCAAGAACAAACTGATACAAGAAAATAAAACACCACCAAAAGGTATTTTGATGTAGACCAATACCACCAACCTGCTACACCACGAGTTCTCCCAACACACCTAGCTAGTAAATGAAGAAAACAAAGGAAAAGTAGCAAAGATTTTTAGCCAAGAGATTACACCACAACCCCCCCCCCCGGAATGCATAAAAGCCCCCACACAATGAAAGCACCAGCCGAGCAAACCACAGAAGAAATGGGTGCATGCAAAGATAGAGAGAAACATGCAACTCGAGCCTCAGAGGCCACATGCATGCCAAAACATAGAACGAGAGTGCTCCATAAAATAAATTTGATATAATCATCGCATCATCTAAGTCTTTGGATGATGAGTAGAGCTTATATATTTTTGTTCTTGTTCCTACATATTCCTATCTAGAATAGGAAGATATAATGCACAATTCTATGGTTTTGTTTCAACCCAAGGAGGAGAAATATTTCTCAATGATTATGGGTCATCTTTAAAATACATTATTGAGCATCTCCTAACACTAGAAGAGGTAATTTAAGGGGAGGCTACATGGTTTGTCTTCTCATCTTAGTTTTGGGAAGGAGTATTTCTTCGCACAAGGTTATTTCCTCTCATCTTTTGGGAGGTTTCATATACCATCTCTCTTTTCTCTTTTATGGGGGAAAATTTATTCTACTTATGTAATATAAGTAGTCCTTGGGGGGTCAATTTAAGTTCTTATTTATTCTTCACTTATACGTTTTTATATGCTTTTTTTTAAGATGAGGTTTTTTCCCATTGGGTTTTCTCCTTTACTCTATTTATGTATACGTAACATGGTCTAGTAGATATAAATCTTAATAATTACATTAATTTCTCCCTAACTTTCACTTAAGGGGGTGTTGGTGTAAATAGATACATTATCAAACTAGTTAGATTTTAGCCTTTTATAGTCAAAGTAATAATCACTCTTGTTAACTCCTAAATTAGGGGGTTTTTTTTTCTCACCTCATATGGTTGAGACACTCGTAATCACCTTTTTCAAGATACTTAACTTTTGTGCATATGAAGCCTTTATCACACTTGTCTTATACAAATAAAAAATTAGGGAGACATATCCCATACACATACAAGATTGTTAGAGTCCACAATTACCTTATCATATCACTCCTTTTCTGTATAATCAATGATCTCATAATTAAAAGATTTTAAAGGTTGCACATATTATACAAATAACATCATTATATTTTAAAATTATTATAAATCTCTTGTAGAAGGTAAATTATTGCTTTGTAGGATCTAATGGGATGTCAGGGTCAAATATTAAACTCCAATAATTAGTCATTTTTTGAAGGTGGACCCAATTTCTTCTAACTTTACACACTATTTACACTTGTATTTTTGTTGACATTGACATCTCTAAATGTCTTCTAGGAAATTTTATCCTAATGATGAAGATATGTCGTATACTCAACCAATTGATTTTGAGGGTCTTCTTATGGTATAAACAATACTTCACTACCAGTCACCTTATTATTTATTGTCCCTTCTATAATTTCTCAAAGATACACTTAACTATTTGGGGTAATAATACCCTTTTTGATCATTTAAATATTTGTGATTTTTCTAACTTTGAGGATGATGGTCCCCCTATTATCTCTTTGACGTTGGTCCCTATTGGGGAGGTGGTAGCTCTAAATATTATGGTGGTTCCCTTAGTTTTAGATTCTTCTTTTGGCGAACTACTCCATTATGGATTATGATAGTGTACTTTTTGTAGTGTCATAAAATTACACCCGATGGAAATTTTAAAGTTGCACATCTAGGCCACTACATTTATGAAAAAAGCCTATAACTTGGAATTTCATGATTCTGAATTCATAAGTGACAGTGATGAAGAACTAACATCTTGGATATCTCATTCTTGCAAAGTTTTGAGTAGGGAACCTACATGATGTGTGAAAATCCCCATGACACACCATTGGACATCCCAAAATTTTCCAAGATTCAAATGAGAATATTCCATTTCCTTAACCTATGGAACATGTCATTATGGATGAAACATAGATATAATGACTCCTCCTACCCATGCAGCCTCATAAAACTCCATTTTCACTCTCATTCTCACTCTCTCTTGTTTGATCTTACTCTATCCCATTCTACTCTATCTTCTTCATTCTTTCCCATTCTCTCTTACTCTCCATGGTTGAGCTTTGTCGGATTTCTTCCTCAATCAATAGTCAAGGATTCTCTTGCAATCTACTACATCATGTCTATCAAGCCCAAGAGGGGAGCCATGGTTTATTGGTATTTCTCTCTTGTCTTCTTATCTTTTCTATTTAATGCTATCTATTTGATTTCATCAATTTTATTAATAATGGGGGCTTTTCTCCTTTCTAGGGTTTGTTAGGTCAGGAAAAAGGTGGTGGAATGTGAAAAACATGCATGCACACTTCACAACATCATCACAAAGTGTCTTTTTGTTGTCACATGTGCAGAACCAAGAGAATATGTAGAATGTGGGCCTTGATATCATGGGTATATTGAGTTTTTTAACTATTTTTAGTGCAATACAAAATGTGCTCATGTTATAATGTGCTTGTGTTATAATGCGAGTACATTATTACTTGCTAAAACAGTCTATCTCTACTTCAAAATGTGCTCATGTTATGTGAAAGATGATTTTTTTAATAGATTTATTTTCTCTCTTTTTGTCTATACCCTCTACCTTAATTCTATATATCTCCATGTAACCTTATAGTGGAGGAGATAGAGGTGAGTGTGTGTGTGAGAGAGAGAGAGAGGGAGAGGGAAGGAGAGGAGAGACATATAGTAGAGAGGGAGGGGGTTGAGGGTTTAAGGGCTTAGGTTAGAGGGTAGAGGGTTAAGGGATTACATTTTAAGGGTAGAGGGCATAGGGTTGAGAGAGAGTGTGGGAAAGAGTGGGAGAGAGGGAGAGATAGAGTGTGGGAGAGATGGAGATATAAAGTGAGGGAGAGAGGGGAGTGGGAGAATGAGAGAGTGAGAGAGTGGGAGAAAGAGAGGGAGACAGGGAGAGTGGGAGGGAGAGGGAGAGTGGGAGAGGAGAGAGGGGAGAAAGAGGGAGAGAGAGGGAGAGGGAGAGTGGGATAAAGAGAGAGTGGGAATGATTGAAAAAAGAGAGAGATACCTAAGAGAGGGAGAGGGGGTAGGAGGGAGATATTTGAGAGAGAGAGGGAGAGGGAGTGGGAGAGAGATAGAGGGTAAAGGGTTAAGGGTTTACGGTTTAAGGGTAGAGGGTGTAGGGTTGAGAGAGAGAGTGGGGGAAAGAGAGAGTGGGATAGAGGGAGAGAGAGAGAGTGGCAGAGATGGAGATAGAGGGGGAGGGAGAGAGTGGGAGAGTGGGATAGAGGGAGAGAGAGAAAGAGTGGGAGAGATGGAGATAGATAGGGAGGGAGAGAGGGGGAGAGTGGGAGAAAGAGAGAGTTGGAGAGAGTGGGAGAGTGGGAGAAAGGGAGATTTGGAGGGATAGAGAGAGTGGGAGAGATTGAGAGAGGGGGATAAATAGAAAGAGAGGGGGAGAAAGAGGGAAAGGGGCTAGGAGGGAGATATTTGAGAGAGAGAGAGGGAGTGGGAGAGAGATAGAGGGTAGAGGGTTAATAGTTAAGGGTTTAAGGGTTAAGGGTTTAAAGGGTTAAGAGTTAAGGATATAGGGGAGAGATATAGGAGTGAGTGAGAGATAGAGGGTAGGAGGGAGAGTCTCAACCCTTAAAACCTCTACCCTCTACCCTATAAACACTTAAACACTAAACCATTAAACCCTAATCCCTTAACCCCTCAACCCTCAACCCTTAAACCCTAATCCTTCAACCCCTAAACCCTCTTAATCCCTCAACCCTCAACCCTTAAACCCTAATCCCTCAACCCCTATACCCTCTTAATCCCTCAACCCTCAATCCTCAACCCTTAAACCCCAATCCCTTAACCTCTATACCCTCTTAATCCCTCAACCCTCAACCCTCAACCCTCAACCCTAATCCCTCAACCCCTATACCCTCTTAATCCCTCAAACCTCAACCCTCAACCCTTAAACCCTAATCCCTCAACCCCATGCCCTCTTAATACCTCAACCCTCAACCTCAACCTCCCTTAAACCCTAATCCTCAAACCCTATACCTGCTAATCCCTCAACCTCAACCCTTAAACACTAATCCCTCAACCCCCATACCCTCTTAATCCCTCAACCCTCAACCCTTAAACCCTAATCCCTCAACCTCTATAACCATCTTAATCCCTCACCGCTCAACCCTTAACCCCTAATCCCTCATCCCCTATACACTCTTAAACCCTCAACCCCTATAGACTCTTAATCCCTCAACCCTTAACCCTCAACCCTTAACCCTCAACTATTAAACCTTTGAACCCTAATTCCTAAACCCCTATACCCTCTTAATCCATCAAACCTCAACCCTCAACCATATATGCTCAACCCTTAACCCTCTTAATCCCTCAACCCTCAACCCTCAACCATTAAACCCTAATCCCTCAAACTCTATATTCTCTTAATCCCTCAACCCTTAACCCTCAACCCTTAAACCCTAATCCCTCAACCCCTATACCCTCTTAACCCCTCAATCCTCAACCCTCAACCCTCAACCCTTAAACCATAATCCCTCAACCATTATATGCTCTTAATCCCTTAACCCTCAACCCTTAAACCCTAATCCCTCAACCCCTATACCCTTTTAATCCCTCAACCCTCAACCCTCAACCCTCAACCCTCAACCCTCAACCCTTAAACCTTAATCCCTCAACCCCTATACACTCTTAATCTCTGAACCCTCAAACCTCAACCCTTAAACCCTAATCCCTCAACCCCTTTATGCTCTTAATCCCTCAACCCTTAAACCCTAATCCCTCAAACCCTATAGACTCTTAATCCCTCAACCCTCAACCCTCAACCCTTAAACCCTAATCCCTCAACCCATATATGCTCTTAATCCCTCAACCCTCAACCCTCAACCCTTAAACCCTAATCCCTCAACCCCTATACCCTCTTAATCCCTCAACCCTCAACCCTAAAACCCTAATCCATTAACCCCTATATGCTCTTAATCCCTCAACCCTTAAACCCTAATCCCTCAACCCATGTACCCTCAAACCTCAAACCTCAACCCTTAAACCATAATCCCTCAACCCCTATACCCTCTGAATCACTCAAAACTTAGCCCTTAAACACTTAAAACCTAATCCCTCAAACCCTATACCCTCTTAATCCCTCAACCCTCCACCCTTAACCCTCAACCCTTAAACCTTAATCCCTCAACCCTTAACCCTCAACCCTTAAACCCTAATCCCTAGACACCTATACACTTTGAATCCCTCAACCCTCAATCCTCAACCCTTTAACCCTAATCCCTCAACTCCTATACCCTCTTAATCCCTCAACCCTCAATCCTCAATCCTTAAACCCTAATCCTTCAACCCCTATACACTCTTAATCCCTTAGCTCTTAACCCTCAACCCTTAAACCCTAATCCCTCAACCCCTATACCCTCTTAATCCCTCAACCCTTAACCCTCAACCCTTAAACTCTAATCCCTCGACCCCTATACCCTCTTAATCCATCAACCCTCAACCCTAATCCCTCAACCCTTAAACCCTTAAACCCTAATCCCTCAACCCTTATACCCTCTTAATCCCTTAACCATCAACCCTTAAACCCTAATCCCTCAACACATATACACTCTTAATCCGTCAAACCTTAAACCTCAACCCTTAAACCCTAATCCCTCAACCCCTATACCCTCCTAACCCCTCAACCCTCAACCCTTAAACCCTAATCCCTCAACCCCTATACCCTCAACGTCCCTCAACCCTCAACCCTCAACCCTCAACCCTTAACCCTCAACCCTTAAACCCTAATCCCTCAACTGCTATACCCTCATAATGCCTCAACCCTCAACCCTTGACCCTTAAACCCTAATCCACCAACCTTTATACCCTCTTTATCCCTCAACCCTCAACCCTTAAACCCTAATCCCTCAACCCCTAGAACCTCTTAATCCCTCAACCCTTAAACCTTAATCCCTCAACCCTTATATTCTCTTAATCCCTAAACCCTTAACTTTCAACTCTTAGCCTTCAACCATCAACCCCTATACCATCTCAATCCCTCAACCCTCAACCCTCAACCCTTAAACCCTAATCCCTCAACCCATATACCCTCTTAATCCCTCAACCCTCAACCCTCAATCCTTAAACCCTAATCCCTCAACCCCTATAACCTCTTAATCCCTCAACCCTTAACCCTTTAAACCTAATTCCTCAACCCCTATACCCTCTTAATCCCTCAACCCTTAACCCTTAACCCTTAAACCCTAATCCCTCAAATCTCAACCCTCAACCCTTTAACCCTAATCCCTCGACCTCTATACCCTCTCAATCCCTCAACCCTCAACCCTCAACCCTAATCCCTCAACCCCTATACCCTCTTAATCCCTAAACCCTGAACCCTTAAACCCTAATTCCTTAACCCCTATACATGTTAGCATGAGACACTGTGTGTATCACTTGGTGTTGTCATTGATGGTAACCCTATTCAATGATCAGATCTACATGTTAGAGTAAAGTTTTTAACTTAATTATGTTAATTAAGTTACCTTTATTCCTCTCTTAAGATTTCACTTTACTTTGCATAATGTGACATTTAGTAATTATATTAATTATTAAATATCTTCCTATTAGGGTTAATTTTAGGTTTTGCATGATCTCCTTTCTCAAGGATTGATCCATTGTATATTTTCATTCAATTGTTCTGATAATACAATCTCAATATTTCAAAGCCTAAAACCCTCATTTTCTTTTTCATCCATTCTCTTCCCTGTGACAGGTATCCATTTGCATGCAGGTGTTCTTGGACTCTGAAGTTGGTTTTGAAAACTTCTACACCGCACACTATCATTTGATCATACCGGAAGGAAGATTGGAGATTTTCAAAGAAGAACAAAGTATCGGGTAACATAGTTTTCAGCGATATGTATGAATATTTTAGGTTATTATTTTGTATTGCACATCCTAGGGAATTTTTGTTGGTATATTATCTTTCTTTCTACTGAAGCACAACAGGTTGTATCAGTTTGTGTGGAAGTTAGAAGATTCGGTTGACTTGTTCTTAGTTTTTCTTGTATTGTGGCTGACTTCATGAATGTATTAAGTCACAGATGTATGAGAACCAATTAGTTAAGTATTTCTATGTTTGTATATCTTTATTTGGGTCCTAGCCAAGTTGTGGCTAACCATTAAGGGTACGCATTGCATATCTCTCATAATTTGAGGCCGACAGTTGTAATTTCCTTATGTTCTATTGAGCCCGACAAAGTGTAATTGAATCCTATGTTGAAAATATATAAATGATCATTCGTATCATTTTGATGAATGTAATGTATGTGTGTTGGTGTGAATTTAAAATATGAGTAGATCAAAAGGGTGATAATGAATAGTTTCACTTATGCATAGAAGATCTGTATTGTGTGTATAAGTAGAACAAAGTAGAAGTATAGAATTAGTCTATTGGACAATAGATCTAATATTGTACCTAATTGGAACTGTAATCAAGCATTTTTAGCTGCTAATTTTCTCAATTCAAGCTTTCAGATGGCTTTAATATGATTTTGTTATGTAAGGCACTGAGCCTTCCCTTTGAGCAGTGAGCTCTAAGCAGTACATCTGAATGCAAGTGTTTTCCCCATTTTGTAATATTTATTTGAGTATAATCAGATCAATTGTGGAATGGCCATCCATCGTGGTTTTTCCCCTAACAGGGTTTCCACATTAAAAACTTTTTGTTATGGTGTTGTGTTTGTCGTCATGTTTATGCATTATGGTTGAATGTTACTAATGATTTGATGATAAAGCACAATGAAGTTAATTTTTGCACAACACTGATTCACCCCCCCTCTCGGTGTAGCTTGTTTCCAACAATTGGTACCAGATCTAGTTCCTCTAGAAGAATTCTAACCACTTGGGGAGATCTTGAAAGGTGTTCGAATGGATTCAAGTAGTCTTCAACAAAAAAATTTGGTGGCCTTGGATGATCTTGATCAGTCAAAGGCTGAAGTTCAAAAATTGCAAGCAAATCTATCAGATGTTGATAAATTAATTGAATCTTTGAATGATAAAATCAATTTAAGTCTAGAGAGAAGAGGAAGGAGCTATGTGATTAGATTAACCAAAGTGATAGAAAGAGAATTGAAGAAGAACAACTTAGTCAAGCCTTCAAAGAAAAGATAGAAGAATGTGAAAAGCTTACCAGAGATAATATAGTTCTAAAACATGAGATGGAATCTATCATGATGAAGATGACCAAGCAAATAGAAGGCATAAATAAAAATGAAGAGAACTTGACACGGTCCCTATAAGATAAATCCAAGATATGCAACTGATTGGATGATGAATTGGAACAATCTAAATATAGTGAAGAAACACTTGAAAAGCAGATGGATAATCTTAGGAAGAAAATTGCTGCTACTAATGAGTATAAAGAGAAGTTCAAAGCTAGTTCTTCCATTCTTGATGAACTAATTGGCAGTCAAAGGACTCATGGTGACAAGCAAGGTCTTGGATATGAAGAAGGAGAAAGTTCCAGATTCGAACAAAGAAAAATTAGATAAGGAAATCAAGTGAACAAATCAGGAAGGTATCTGGTAAGGCAACCTAATGCTCAAAGATTTAATGGATATTGTTTCAATTGTAATAAATTTGGACACATGGCCACTCAATGCCGAAGTAGAATGAATCAAATTGGTCCATCATTCTCAAGTCAGTTTTTTAATTGTCATAAGATTGGTCATAAGTCAAATGAATGCAGAAGTATGACGAATCAATTTCATAGAAACATTTGATGCTATAAATGCAATAGATTTAGGCATACTGCTAACTAGTGCAGATCAAGAGGAAATCAGTGGAACAACTAGTCTAGTAAGATAAATTTTGTATGCTACAACTACAACACATTTGGTCATATTGCAACACATTGCTGGAAAAAAAATGGCCCAGTAAAACAAAGGAAAAATATGCAAAAGGATATCAAAGGAAAAGGAAAAATCATTGTAGATGTGGTCAGGAAACAAATGCATCAGAAATGGGTAAAAGAAAGAATCCTTTACTAAAGGAAGTGTGCCAACACCAGATCCTACTTCTAGTAATTCCTCTGGGAATTAGTCTCAAGTGTTTGGCCTAGGGGGAGGTGTCAAATAAAATCATATAAACCCCTAACCAACAAGTGACACCGGATGTGGATGTGTACAATAGATGCATAAATGATCAAGAAATTTCGTTGAACTCATTGGAGGAAATAATATGCAAAATTGGAGGTCTGCAGATGTTTCATCCATCATGGTGTACAATTATAGAGTAATCAGATGAATTAGGGTTAAAGCTTTTTTTGCAAAAAAATGGTTAGGTGCGTAAATGATAAAAGGTTATTTCCCACTTCATTTTTCATCTTGAATTTGGAAGAGATGAATTATAAAGAGCTCATAGGAAAATATTGGCAATTTGAGGTGAGATTCAAGCATCAAAAGTGTTTCAACATTCAAATTGTGATTCGGCAAAAAAGTTATTTTTCATAAAACTTTGCAAAACTATGATTTGGGAAAATGAATACTCCTCTAGCAGTCAAAGTTAAGGATTGACCTTGACCTAAATTTAAGTGGAATCCTTACAAATCCCTTAAGATCGATCCTCTAGGAGCATTTTCATCTGTTACGTATGGAGTATTACACATAGAGGACATTAGGGTTTATATCCATGCCAATATTGAACAACTAGGAAGTTCCCAACTCATGAATTTGTACAATCATCATATCATTGATGAAAATTATTGTGTAAAGTCAGAAAATAAAATCTTGGAAACAAAGAAATTCACTCAGATGGTTAAATTACAAAGGAAGTTATCAGTGCAGTAACTAGTCTAAATTCTTTTGATGGACTACCAATTTTGAAATCTGTGAAAAACCAAACCATCACTGATGCTACAGGCTCTAAATATGATGGGAGAGCAATGAATATTGAAAACATTATCGATGTAGATGTGAAATTTTTATCCATGGTCATTAGGCACAAAATTTATCATTGTAGCTAAGAAAACTCTATATCCGACACAGTAATTTATGTCACCTATCAAATGGTGAAGGAAAACGTAGATTATGATCTTTGTGAACTTCTGAGAATTCAATTAATTAAAAATATAGCAAATATTAAGAAGCATAAGAAGAACTCTTTCAAATATGGTTCCTTTCTTTTGTGTTTTTTTGTTACTTCATGGGTGAAGTTCTGGGAGTTGGAAAAGTTCAATGGAAAAAGGACAAACCGATAGTTGAACAAATCAGAGATCTGTTATACAATTCCAAAGACATGAAAACAAGGAATCCAACTATCTGGGGATACTTCAAAGGCTTTTAGTCTATGATGCAAGCAAGGGAAAGAATTCCCACCTCTATTGTAGAGAAATACAAGGACTCTATTTGCTTCATGATGAGTACAGATCAATGTATGATGGAGGCCAATGATCCCAGGACAATTTGGATCATTCCCATGGGACATGAAGTCAATGCAAAAGTTTTGGACATGTATGCTCAACACATACTGAGAAAACCAGTAGATTCTATAGAAGAAAGGTTCAAAACATATGCAGAGAAGGATAGACAGGTGCACAGTGAAATAAGAAAACCTGTAGTTACTAAAAGAGTCATAAAAGAAGTACAATTTCTTGCAAAGAGTATGGGAGTACCTGCAGAATCGCTAAAAGAAGGTAGAAATAAAAAAAGAGAGGTTGAAGTTGCAAGGCAGATAGCTAAGGAAGCAACAAAACGTCAATCAGTTGGTCCGAAAACACCATCTACCCAATCTAGAACAACTAGAAGCTCCACGCCCTATTCAGTCCCTGCAACACAATCAATCCCTATGAAAACTAAAGCCAAGGGATCTAGTAAAGATGGGAAGAGAAAGAAAGGTTAAGAAAAAGAGTGTGTATGACTATCTCTGAGGATGAAGAGATAGAGTTTGATGAAGAAGTAAAACAAATCAGACACCAAGGCACCAATCACAAAAGACAAGCCTTCCAGTAAAGATGACCAGGCAAAGAAGAAACGAAAGACAAACAAACCAAGTATGTCAACTAAAGCAGTTGAAAAAGCTGTGATTAAGGATGAAAACCTTAAACCACTTTTTGAATGGTGTGAGTCTTTTGGTGAATCTAATAGAAAAATTCTTGAAGAAGCAACTATTAAGTGTATGAACATTTTCAATAAAGTGTTGATTGAAATAATTCCAAATCTACCAAAAATTTTATGACATATTGGAAATGAAAAGAGTTAATTCAAGAAATGAAGAAGAATAGATGAGAGAAAGGATCTTAGTAGAGCTATGTCCAATAATATCAGTAGATGAAATGAAGGCGTTCTTGGAAAGAACAAATAAAGAATTTAAGAGAAAAATAAGAGTGAACAAGCTCTTGATTGGGAAAACAGATGAAGTAGTAAAATAAATTGAGAAGATACTCAAAAAAATCTTGCTAAATGAGAGAATTAATGTAGTTGTTGAGGAGACACATGTTGAAGAATCACCCTCTAGTCTGGAAAGGGAAACAAAAGAAGAAATTGTTGACAATATTGTACCTAATCTGGAAAATGAAAAGGAAAATGATGACATGATTAAGGATACTCAAATTACTCCTTTGATGGAAAACATAAAAAATCCCATGGAAGTTAAAAATCTTGAAAATGTATCAGTGGGGGAAATGGAAATCAATGAAGGAAAATCAGAACCTGCAAACGAAGAAGTGATAGTTTAAGAAAAGAAAAATGAGATTCGTGGTCTGGTTGAAGAGAAGAAAAGTGAAGCAAGAGACACTACTGAGGCAGTAAATAAATTCTTGGTTGAACAAAAGGAAGAACTAGATCTAGAAATGATTAAAGGTACTATTGACCTGTCTATCTTAGGTCCAATCTAGAAGATGGAAGTAGCCAAGATTGCTCACCCTCAAGCTAGCGAAGAGATATTGAAATCACACATTGAAGATAGTGAATTGCTAAATCTTGCATCCAGAGTATTGGAGAAGATAATTCCATCATGTGTGAAAGATTTGGCTAGTTCATCCTCTAGTGAATTGAAAAGGCTTATTAACTCAGTTGACACTCACTTTGAGTCACTAGAAAAGTCAGCCATGGTGAAGGTATAGAATGAATTTGATGTTAAAAGGTTTGATAGATTGAAAAATATGATTTTCCAAGATAAAATCCTTTTAACCATGTGTGTAAAGAATGTGAAAAATTCTTTATCAGAAGGTGGTAAGATCTACAAAGCATGTTTATCTTTTTCACAGTTTATTGAAGAAAATGAGAAAAAGGTGGAAGGTCTGGAAAACTAGTTAAGCACCATATCTGAAGAATTTGATCCTCTAGCTGGTGGAATTGGAAAGACAGAGATTGAAGTGATGTCTCTGCTTGATAAGATAAAAATCCTAAAGCATGAGAATGAAAAAATTGTGGCAAGGACTTGTGAACTCAGAAGCATAATCTGTCCAAAACTTGACATATTAACCAGTGCTCTAAAAGAAGGAAAAAAGTCTATAGGAGTTGTTGATTCGACCAACCTAGATTCCATGGAGACACAATCTCATTTGATCTATGTTCATATTACAATCTTGGAAAGTCTCAAAAGAATTTGGGACACAAATTTGACTCAGCTGAAGAAAGACTTAGTAGATATGTTTCAACTTATGTAAGTTAAGGTAACATTTTTGCATAACAGTTTTGATGAGTTGATCCATTTTTGGTATGCGACCCATACCTTTTCCATTGATTTCAAAGGGGGAGAAGAAGTGGAGTGAAAAAAATTCAATTATCTCAGGAGGAGAATTGAATTTTGAATTTTTCGATAGCAGTGCAGTCTATCTTGGTACTGGTTCGACACTTAGTAATTTTTCACTAAGTGTTCCCATTAAAGCCAAAGTGGGAGATTTCTGACAAGACACACTATGTGTATCACTTGGTGTTGTCATTGATGGAAACCCTAATCGATGATCAGATCCACACACTATCATTTGATCATACCGACAGGAAGATTGAAGATTGTCAAGGAAGAACAAAGTATCTCGTAACATAGTGTTCATCGATCTATATAAATATTTCAGGTTATTATTTTGTATTGCGCATCCTCAGGAATGTTAGTAGATTATCTTCGTTTCTATTGAAGTGCAGTGGGTTGTATCAATTCATCTGTAATTTAGAAGATTCAGTTGACTTCTTCTTAGTTCTTCTTTTATTGTGGCCGACTTAATGAATGTATTAAGTTGTGGATGTATGAGAACCAATTAGTTAAGTATTTCTATGTTTGTATATCTTTATTTCGGTCCTAGCCAAGTTGTGGCTGACCATTAAGGGTACGCATTGCACATCTCTCATAATTTGAGGCCGACAGTTCTAATATCCTTATGTTCTATTGAACCCGACAAAGTGTAATTGAATCCTATATTGCAAATATATATGATCATTTGTATCATTTTGATGAATGTAATGTATGTGTTTTGGTGTGAATTGTGAATAAGAGTAGAGAAAAAGGGTGATAATGCATAGTTTCACTTATGCATAGAAGATTTGTATTGTGTGTATGAGTAGAACAGAGAAAAAGTACAAAATTAGTCTATTGGACAATAGATCTAATATTTTACCTAATCGTAACTGTAATCAAGGATTTTTAGATGCTAATTTTCTCAATTCAAACTTTCAGATGGCTTTAATATGATTTTCTTATGTAAGGTAGTGAGCCTTCCCTTTGAGTAGTGAGCTCTAGGTAGTGCATCTGAATGCAAGTGCATTCCCCATTTTGTAATATTTATATTTGATTATACTTAGATCAATTGTGGATTGGCCATCCACTGTGGTTTTTCTGCTAATAGGATTTCCACGTAAAAATATTGGTGTTATGGTGTTGTGTTTTTCTTCATGTTCATGCATTATGGTTGAATGTTACTAGTGATTTGATTACAAAAGATAATGAAGTTAATTTTTGCATAACATTGATTCACCCACCCTCTCAGTGTAGCTTGTTTCCAACAATACCCTCTTAATCCCTCAACCCTTAAACCCTAATCCCTCAACCCCTATACCCTCTTAATCCATCACCCTCACCTTCAACCCTTAAACCTTAATCCATAAACCCCTATATGATCTTAATCTATCAACCCTAACCCTCAACCCTTAAAACCCAATCCCTCAACCCTCACCCTCTTAATCCCTCAGCCCTCACCCTCAACCCTAAACCCTACTCCTTCAACCCCTATACCCTCTTAATCACTCAACCCTCAACCCTCAACCCTCAACCCTCAACACTTAAACCCTAATCCCTCAACCCCTATATCCTCTTAACCCATCAACCCTTAACCCTCAACTCCTAAACCCTAATCACACAACCCCTATACCCTCTTAATCCATCAACCTTGAACCCTGAACCCTTAAACCCTATACCCTCAACCCCTATACCCTCTTAATACCTCAACCTTCAATCCTCAATCCTTAAACCCTTAAACCCTAATTCATCAACCCCTATACCCTCCCGACCCTCGACCCTCAACTTGCCAAATCGTAATCCCCAACCCCTATACCCTCTTAATCCATTAACCCTCAACCCTCAACCCTTAAACCCTAATCCCTCAACCCCTATACCCTCTTAATCCCTCAACCCTCAACCCTCAACCCTTAAACCCTAATCCATCAACCCCCATACCTTCTTAATCCCTCAACCCTCAACCCTTAAACCCTAATCCCTCAACCCCTATACCCTCTTAATCCCTCAGCCCCTCAACCCTCAACCCTTAAACCCTAATCCTTCAACCCCTCTACAATATTAATCCCTCA
>CM021100.1:233236451-233393588 GCA_007115665.2 Sequoiadendron giganteum | reverse complement strand
GGATTGAGATGGTATAGGGGTTGACGGTTGAAGGCTAAGAGTTGAAAGTTAAGGGTTTAGGGATTAAGAGAATATAAGGGTTGAGGGATTAAGGTTTAAGGGTTGAGGGATTAAGAGGTTCTAGGGGTTGAGGGATTAGGGTTTAAGGGTTGAGGGTTGAGGGATAAAGAGGGTATAAAGGTTGGTGGATTAGGGTTTAAGGGTCAAGGGTTGAGGGTTGAGGCATTATGAGGGTATAGCAGTTGAGGGATTAGGGTTTAAGGGTTGAGGGTTAAGGGTTGAGGGTTGAGGGTTGAGGGTTGAGGGACGTTGAGGGTATAGGGGTTGAGGGATTAGGGTTTAAGGGTTGAGGGTTGAGGGGTTAGGAGGGTATAGGGGTTGAGGGATTAGGGTTTAAGGGTTGAGGTTTAAGGTTTGACGGATTAAGAGTGTATATGTGTTGAGGGATTAGGGTTTAAGGGTTGATGGTTAAGGGATTAAGAGGGTATAAGGGTTGAGGGATTAGGGTTTAAGGGTTTAAGGGTTGAGGGATTAGGGTTGAGGGTTGATGGATTAAGAGGGTATAGGGGTCGAGGGATTAGAGTTTAAGGGTTGAGGGTTAAGGGTTGAGGGATTAAGAGGGTATAGGGGTTGAGGGATTAGGGTTTAAGGGTTGAGGGTTAAGAGCTAAGGGATTAAGAGTGTATAGGGGTTGAAGGATTAGGGTTTAAGGATTGAGGATTGAGGGTTGAGGGATTAAGAGGGTATAGGAGTTGAGGGATTAGGGTTAAAGGGTTGAGGATTGAGGGTTGAGGGATTCAAAGTGTATAGGTGTCTAGGGATTAGGGTTTAAGGGTTGAGGGTTAAGGGTTGAGGGATTAAGGTTTAAGGGTTGAGGGTTAAGGGTGGAGGGTTGAGGGATTAAGAGGGTATAGGGTTTGAGGGATTAGGTTTTAAGTGTTTAAGGGCTAAGTTTTGAGTGATTCAGAGGGTATAGGGGTTGAGGGATTATGGTTTAAGGGTTGAGGTTTGAGGTTTGAGGGTACATGGGTTGAGGGATTAGGGTTTAAGGGTTGAGGGATTAAGAGCATATAGGGGTTAATGGATTAGGGTTTTAGGGTTGAGGGTTGAGGGATTAAGAGGGTATAGGGGTTGAGGGATTAGGGTTTAAGGGTTGAGGGTTGAGGGTTGAGGGATTAAGAGCATATATGGGTTGAGGGATTAGGGTTTAAGGGTTGAGGGTTGAGGGTTGAGGGATTAAGAGTCTATAGGGTTTGAGGGATTAGGGTTTAAGGGTTGAGGGATTAAGAGCATAAAGGGGTTGAGGGATTAGGAGTTTAAGGGTTGAGAGTTTGAGGTTCAGAGATTAAAGTGTATAGGGTTGAGGGATTAAGGTTTAAGGGTTGAGGGTTGAGGGTTGAGGGTTGAGGGTTGAGGGTTGAGGGATTAAAAGGGTATAGGGGTTGAGGGATTAGGGTTTAAGGGTTGAGGGTTAAGGGATTAAGAGCATATAATGGTTGAGGGATTATGGTTTAAGGGTTGAGGGTTGAGGGTTGAGGATTGAGGGGTTAAGAGGGTATAGGGGTTGAGGGATTAGGGTTTAAGGGTTGAGGGTTAAGGGTTGAGGGATTAAGAGAATATAGAGTTTGAGGGATTAGGGTTTAATGGTTGAGGGTTGAGGGTTGAGGGATTAAGAGGGTTAAGGGTTGAGCATATATGGTTGAGGGTTGAGGTTTGATGGATTAAGAGGGTATAGGGGTTTAGGAATTAGGGTTCAAAGGTTTAATAGTTGAGGGTTAAGGGTTGAGGGTTAAGGGTTGAGGGATTAAGAGTCTATAGGGGTTGAGGGTTTAAGAGTGTATAGGGGATGAGGGATTAGGGGTTAAGGGTTGAGCGGTGAGGGATTAAGATGGTTATAGAGGTTGAGGGATTAGGGTTTAAGGGTTGAGGGTTGAGGGATTAAGAGGGTATGGGGGTTGAGGGATTAAGAGGGTATGGGGGTTGAGGGATTATTGTTTAAGGGTTGAGGGTTGAGGGATTAATAGGGTATAGGGTTTGAGGGATTAGGGTTTAAGGGTTGAGGGTTGAGGGTTGAGGTATTAAGAGGGTATAGGGGTTGAGGGATTAGGGTTTAAGGTTGAGGGTTGAGGGTTGAGGGATTAAGAGGTATAGGTTGAGGGATTAGGGTTTAAGGGTTGAGGGGGTTGAGGGATTAGAGGGAGGGATTGGGTTTAAGGGTTGAGGATTGATTGAGGGTTGAGGGATTAAGAGGGTATAGGGGTTGAGGGATTAGGGTTTAAGGGTTGAGGGTTGAGGGATTAAGAGGGTTTAGGGGTTGAAGGATTAGGGTTTAAGGGTTGAGGGTTGAGGGGTTAAGGGATTAGGGTTTAATGGTTTAGTGTTTAAGTGTTTATAGGGTAGAGGGTAGAGGTTTTAAGGGTTGAGACTCTCCCTCCTACCCTCTATCTCTCACTCACTCCTATATCTCTCCCCTATATCCTTAACTCTTAACCCTTTAAACCCTTAACCCTTAAACCCTTAACTATTAACCCTCTACCCTCTATCTCTCTCCCACTCCCTCTCTCTCTCTCAAATATCTCCCTCCTAGCCCCTTTCCCTCTTTCTCCCCCTCTCTTTCTATTTATCCCCCTCTCTCAATCTCTCCCACTCTCTCTATCCCTCCAAATCTCCCTTTCTCCCACTCTCCCACTCTCTCCAACTCTCTCTTTCTCCCACTCTCCCCCTCTCTCCCTCCCTATCTATCTCCATCTCTCCCACTCTTTCTCTCTCTCCCTCTATCCCACTCTCCCACTCTCTCCCTCCCCCTCTATCTCCATCTCTGCCACTCTCTCTCTCTCCCTCTATCCCACTCTCTCTTTCCCCCACTCTCTCTCTCAACCCTACACCCTCTACCCTTAAACCGTAAACCCTTAACCCTTTACCCTCTATCTCTCTCCCACTCCCTCTCCCTCTCTCTCTCAAATATCTCCCTCCTACCCCCTCTCCCTCTCTTAGGTATCTCTCTCTTTTTTCAATCATTCCCACTCTCTCTTTATCCCACTCTCCCTCTCCCTCTCTCTCCCTCTTTCTCCCCTCTCTCGATCTCTCCCACTCTCCCTCTCCCTCCCACTCTCCCTCTCTCACACTCTCTCTTTCTCCCACTCTCTCATTCTCCCACTCTCCCCCTCTCTCCCTCGCTTTCTATCTCCATCTCTCTCACACTCTATCTCTCCCTCTCTCCCACTCTCTCCCACACTCTCTCTCAACCCTATGCCCTCTACCCTTAAAATGTAATCCCTTAACCCTCTACCCTCTAACCTAAGCCCTTAAACCCTCAATCCCCTCCCTCTCTACTATATGTCTCTCCTCTCCTTCCCTCTCCCTCTCTCTCTCTCACACACACACACACACTCACCTCTATCTCCTCCACTATAAGGTTACATGGAGATATATAGAATTAGGGTAGAGGGTATAGACAAAAAGAGAGAAAATAAATCTATTAAAAAAATCATCTTTCACATAACATGAGCACGTTTTGAAGTAGAGATAGACTGTTTTAGCAAGAAATAACATACTCACATTATAACACAAGCACATTATAACATGAGCGCATTTTGTATTGCACTAAAAATAGTAAAAAAACTCAATATACCCATGATATCAAGGCCCACATTCTACATATTCTCTTGGTTCTGCACATGTGACGATAAAAAGACACTTTGTGATGATGTTGTGAATTGTGCATGCATGTTTTTCACATTCCACCACCTTTTTCCTGACCTTTCCACCACATTTGCATGAAATAGTAGAGTTTTCAAATTTAAAGGAATATAATATCAATTAAAGTCTAAATTTCATTCAAAAGTGATATACAATTGAAGTTTGGAGGGGGACAAGCTTTTGAAAAATTCAAATTGTTGAGGAGTTTAAGAAAGAAGAATCAAAGGCTACATAATTGGGTTGAACTCGTCCATTTGAAGCTCTAGTATTTTAGGTATGTGAAGTCTTTACACATTTTATTTCAGTCTATTATGGATTTCTTTCATTTTTGTTATTTTGCATATTCCATGTTGATCATTGTTTGTTTGTCATTATAACCTTAAGTTTTCAATGCACATTTTAAATTGCAAAGTTATATACACTTTCCAATTACATTTTTAAACTTGATGCAAAGCATCTACCAGGATCCACAAAACATCAAGGGTACTTCTAACCCTAACTTAAATTGGAGAAGATCAACAAACAAACTCAGTCATCTTTTCATCAAAATCCTTCAATTTCACTTGATTTCATATTTCCACAAAACATTAGATCTTGGCTCCAACTCTTTTTTAGATTTAAAAATAGATTAACCATCATAAAATTGTTTGTAACATAGCATCAACCAACAACAAAAATTCACAATTAACAATTCATAAAATTCTTCACTTTCACTAATTCAACAATCATCCTTGTAGCATAACTAACTCACTCAATCAAGAATATATTTTAGATTAGGTATTCTCAGACCAAGACCCAACCCTTCTCAAAGTCCCATTAGGGCACACAATAACACATCAAAAAGCCACAATAGGCTTCTTTGTGACAACTTCATCAAAACTGGATTTCTACACCAACTAGGCCTCAAATTAGGCCTCTTTCACAAAAGACCTTATCTTAAATCCTTTTCCAAAACACCAAAATACATTGGGAAGTAGTCTATATGTTATCAAACCAAGGATTCCACCATTTTTTTTCAAAAAATCACTCACCAAAGTGTCAAATCAAAAAACCCTCCTTTTTACCCAAGAAACTAGGGGTTTCTTGAAAAACACTCATCCAACCCTCACACAATCTTATGAATACTTAAAATAGGTATAAAATGGCTTTCAAAAACTCAATTCAACAAGAAACCATGCTTCCTGAACACAAAACACACTTTATCATATCAAAACCACTCGAAATCTCATGGAAAACTCAAAAATTGACTCTAGGACTTCATGCCCAACACCCTTTTAGACCTCCCCTTCACACAAAAAACATTACCTCACCTATTTATTGATGATGAAGACCCATTCCACCAATTATAGTAATCAAATTGAGTGGAATGGGCCAATTTAAATATTCAATGGTGCTCCTACACCATGTATGCTTCCACATTTTGTATACACATATATATGACATAAGTTTTAAGGAAGTAAAAAAAAAAATCATTTATCAATCCTTTATTATGGATGTGCATACCACATGGCTTGTCCATGCTTCCATTTTTAGCATATCTTGCAATCATGGCATGCCACATTACCATATCTATTTAATTCATTCCATTGAAAAAAATCATGTGACCTTTGTCTATGCTAGAAATAATCTTGTACACAATGATTGTAAGTATTCTTTATGAAGCCTTGAATGACATATATTTTGATTTATTTGAATAATTATACTTTTTAGGAACTAATATTCATCTCATTACCATGGTACAGGTAAAATTATCTGCCATGCCAAAGAAATGAACAAGGAAGAAACTAACTAACAAACAAAGAGTATGAAGCCTTCAAACAAAAGGAGAGAGATCGGGTGGTGGCATATCATGAAAATAATAAATTGGAAACAATTGATGAAAACAAGCCAATTGAAGAGGAACCTCAACTGTCAAAAAGAGAAAATGAATTGGTAGCACAAAAGGCACGAATGTGAAAGCATCGTGGTAAGACATATTTAGATACCATAGTTGGAGACACACCCTCTACGACAAGTGAATATGAAGGGACACCATTAAGCACAAGTGAACATGGAGGGACACCATCTACCGCAAATGAATATGTAAGGACACCATCTACCACAAGTGAATATGGAGGGAAACCATCTACAACAAATGAATATTGTTGGACACCATCCAACGCATTTCAATTGGAGAGTACATCATCACTCAGATTTTACGAAGAAGGTATGCCATCATCCCCACATCCAAAGCATTTTTTAGATATGACTCAAACCCAATTTTTTCATAAATTTCAAAATGATTATCCTCAAATTAGTATTTTTCAAAGATTTTTTGAAATTATTAAACCATTTTATGTTAAGATAAATCACACACACACTACTTGTTGTTGTAGACTACATATTGAATTCTCTAACCATTATGATATTTATCATTCTATATGTTTAGATTTACATACTAATGATGTTTTGTACGATTGTGGCATAGAAGCCCCACCAAAATCTACAAAAGAATTCTTATAAAAACAATTATGTGAAGTAGAGGATGGCTAGATATTCTATAAGGAAAACATGCTTGGATGGTTCATGCGAGCGTTATGGTGGCTTTGAGCGTATGCCAGTATGTCAACATATGGAAAGCGCAGATGAGGTGGGACAAAAACTAGTAGAGTTCTAGAAGTATAAAACAATGGAATATGCTACAAAATATGGGTCTCAAGAAAAAATGTGTGATTTAGTTATTAAGAATATTCCAATGTATTAGTTTATGTCCATGTTTTGTGACAATATACTATATGAGTATGCAATGCATACCCATAGAGCCCGATCGTTGGACACACAATTCAAGCTATGCAAGGACACCTTTCCAGTTGGTAGCATAGTATCAATGGTTGAATTTGCAGAGAACTACACTCTACAACCATAGCTTGAGGTACAATCACATCATTACAACTCCACATAGGTTTTGATATTTGTGCACATAGTGTTCATTCATGCATTTGATAGTACAGAGAACCAAAGGAATGTATTGAGGGAGTACCACTTTTACGTTATTGATGATCACACACATTCTCTAGAGTTTGTGAAAGGTTGCTTCCAGATGTTCTATAGTGGTTTGGCTCAAAGGGGCATACCATATGTTTGGCATATAATATGGTCAAATAACTGTGCAACATAGTTCAAGAAATCGTGCATGTTATACTAGTTGTGCAGGATTCATGTCATTATAGGTGTTCAACATATATGGAAATTTTGTGAGGTAGGGCATGGAAAGGGGGAGCATGATGGTGTAGGAGCATGTGTGAAAAGAGCATTAGCACGAGAAGAGTTAAAGTATAAAGATAGTGAAAAGTTGATAGATGCAAGATCAATCGTCAAGTTGTGTAATGCTTCAATGGGTCTAGGTAATGAAGCTACATCTTCAATTCATAGATTTTTTTGGTTGATGGATGACACTAACATTGTACCATATGAGGATTGTTGTAAACTAACAAGATCAAGTGAGCTACACTCTTTCCTTAGCTCAAATGCAGGTTCATGGAGTGTCGATACACGAAAGATGGCATGCTTTTTTTTTCATGTACAATGTAATACTAGAATGATTGTGAGTTAGTGGAGTGGGTTGACAAATGGTTGAAAAGTTATCTTAGCTCTCTCCACACGTATTTCCCTCTAATGACATTAGAACTAACACAGATGGATTCATCGGTTCACTTTGACCATGCATCATATCTAGTTCAACCAGGTGATATATCTACTTGCTTAGTTGTTGAAATTCCATATTGTTATCTTACTTTGTAGTGTATTCATAATGTTGACTAATTTTAAGAGATTTGTTGCACATATCAATGTAGGGCGTGTTTATGTAGTTATTGCAGATGAAGAGAACGAAGAGGGAACAAAATATTACTTGTGTCATTGTGTGGAGGCTAAAAATAAATTGGTGGCCCCAGTTATATAGATGGAGAAAACATCGAATACCCTATAGGATTAGTTGTGGTTACTAGAACGTGACTTAGAAGGTACCCACATAAGGGTGTTAAACATTGGCTATTTCAGGACTTTCACACACATCATAATATTCTTCATTACTCGAACCTTGTCGTGGAATCTAATGTTCATTTGACCAAATATGGGGGTAGAACTTTGAACAAGACCCTGTGGAAGGTT
Organism: Sequoiadendron giganteum; assembly: GCA_007115665.2. Taxonomy (NCBI): domain Eukaryota; kingdom Viridiplantae; phylum Streptophyta; class Pinopsida; order Cupressales; family Cupressaceae; genus Sequoiadendron; species Sequoiadendron giganteum. Next base: position 233,385,740 of record CM021100.1, on the reverse strand, counting down.
TGTGAGTCTGAACATGAGGTAATACTTGACACAATAAAGAGTGGAGAAGACTCAGATGGTTCGTTGGATTAATTTTTAAGTATATGCACAATGGTTCTTATTAAATTTATACTTGTATGCACATTAATTTGTTTGATGCCAATGCTATCATCTTCTTTTACTTTTCCTATTTGTAAGTAACTTGCTAAACATTGATTGGTGTCCCCTTGCAAAAAATGCAGATTTATGAGTCATCCAAGAGAATCTCAGCCAAAAAAGCAATGCAGCATCCTTATTTTGATGATCTTGAAAAATCTCAATTATGATTTTAAGCCATTAAAAAAGTGTGTGTGATGCTTGGTGAGGGAATTTCAAGTTATTCATTTGTATTTAACCTTATCATGAGCACCCATAATGCAGATATTATAAAAGCATCTCAAATTTCAAGATATTCTAAATTCATGAGAGGTGTTGTGCGCAATAGGTACCTTGGAACTCCCAGTGAAGATGCATGACTAGGAGTGACTAAGTTGAGAGACTACCATGCCTAATTGTAAGTGTCTTCCATCTATTTTCATTTCATTTCCATTTTAGATGCTCTTTCTTTTTCTTCTTTTACTTTGTGTATCTGTAAGTAAAATACTAAAAATTGATTGGTCTCTCCTTGTAGAAAATGTTGATTTATTCATGTCATCGAAGAGAATCTCATCCAAAAAAGTAATGAAACATCCTTATTTTTATGATCATGAGAAATCTCAATTCTAATTTGAAGCCATTATAAAAGAGCATGTGAAGCTTTGTGAGGGAATCTCAAGTTACTCATTTGAAGTTAACCTCATAATGAGAACCTATGATGTAGAAATTATAAGAGAACATTGAATGTATGAGTGACATTGTAAAATATCTGTGAGAACAGACTACTTAAGGCATTGTAATAAGATTTACTTGTAATGCGATTTATTGAAATAATGAAATTTGGTGTAGGGGCACCAAGGTTATTGATCAAATTTGGTTCATGGAAGTCTTAATTTAGTTTTGTGTTTTGATTTTTGTTAATTGAATAAGTCATGTTAGTTGGTTTTGGGTTCATTTTAAAGTTCATGTTGCATATTTATCAAAATGATGTAAAATTAAAAAACTTGGAAAGTTGTCATTGTGAAAAAAGTGCAAAAAAATGTAAACTTGAAGTGATTCTGATAGCAATATAGGGAGGCAATCAACTCACTTCCACAATAGAAAAGGATTCCAACCTCTTTCCTTCCCTCAAAACTCAATCTTGGCTTACTTTCAACTTTGCACCTAGTCACTCTTGTAGGTCTGCAGACCTATTTTTCCCACCTTAACTCTCAGAATTCCTTAACAACCTTTACAAAAAACCACCATTTTAGGAACCCTTTTAAGCCTTCTTCAAAATACATCAAACCATCATAAGACTCTTTTGGATCAGCTTTCACAAAACAAGAAACCCCCTTTAATTCTTCCTATCACATGCAAACCACCAATGAGCATCATTAACTAGTCTACCAAACCACCAATTCCTCCACTTTTAGGCAATGATAAGCCCTATAACATAACAAACCCCAAAAACCTCTTCATTCACAAGTTAGGCAATGGTTTATTGACATACAAATCGACCCCTTTAAGACACCTTAGTAAAATAGAGTACCTAAAATATTCTCTTAAAATAGCGTATATAGATCGACCATTAGTAATTGGCTTCTAAAATGAACAAAATCGCTTGAAATCCAACCAAATCAGAACTAAAATGGAGTTACCTAGTTCCATTGAAAGGATACCACAATCGCTCTGAGCTACGTTCAACCGACACGATCCCTTAAGGGTCCAAAGTACAAAATGGAAACAATCTTTGACGGTGTATTACTCAAAAACCGTGGTGCTTAAAAAATCTCTATCTAAACCTATGAGATCATGTTAGGCCCCTCTACAATAACCTCTCTTTGTTTTTTCTATCTTGGAGTAGTTTTCCCATGGTGTTGAATTTTCACTTGATGGAAAAAGTGTCAAATGCAAGCAATGCAAAGTTGCAAAGTGGTGCAAATTTCGTTTAGAATCTTGTGTGACCAAAAAGATGATTCCAATGTGTCTGAATAGGTATGTTTACACTAGGCATGGTCCTCTTTCACACCCAAAGACATAGAATCACTCTGAGCTACGTTCAACCAAATTGATTCTCTAAGGGTCCAAAGTGCAATATGGCTGCAAACTTCAACATGTTGTTACTCAGATACTGTGATGCTTAGAAACTTCTCGTCTAATTCTATGGAATCATGTTGGACCCCTCTACAGTAACCTCTCTCAATTTTTTCTATCTTAGAGGAATTTTCCTGTGGTGGCGAGTTTTCATTTAAGGAAAAATTTATCAAATGCAAGTAGTTAAAAGATGCAAAGTGGTGTAACTTTCGTTCTGCAGCTCATGTGACCAAACAGACTTTTCCAATGCATTTGAATAGGTATGTTTACACTAGGAATGGTCCTTTTATGTACCCAAACATGCATAATCACTTTGAGCTACATTCAACTAGATCGATCCCTTAAGGGTCCAAAGTGAAAAATGGCTAAAAACTTCAACATGTTGTTACTCAGATACCATGATGCTTAGAAAGTTATCATCTAATCCTATGGGATCATGTTGGACCCCTCTACAATAACCTCTTTTTTTTTTTCTATTTCAGAGGCATTTTCTCATGCTGGCGAATTTTCAATTGGGGAAAAAGTTGTCAAATGCAAGTAGTTGAAAGTTGCAAAGTGGTGCAACTTTTGTTCTGCAAATCATGTGACCAAACAGACTATTCCAACACATATGAATAGGTATGTTTATGCTAGGAATGATCCTCTTTCACACCCAAACATGCGGAATTGCTCTGAGCTACATTCAACCGGATCAATCCCTTAAGGGTCCAAAGTGCAAAATGACTACAAATTTTAGCATGTTGTTACTCAAATACCATGATGCTTAGATACTTCATGTCTAATCCTATGGGATAACATTGGTCCCCTCTACAATAACCTCTCAATTTTTTCTATCTCAGAGGTATTTTCCTATGGTGGTGAGTTTTGAGTTGGGGATAAAGTTGTCAAATGCAAGTAGTTGAAAGTTGCAAAGTGGTGCAACTTTCATTTTGTAGCTTGTGTGACCAAATAGACTATTCCAATGGATCTAAATATGTATGTTTATGCTAGGCATGATCCTCTTTCACACGCAAAATCGCTCCAAACTACATTCAACCAGATCGATCCCTTAAGGGTCCAACATGCAAAATGGTTGTAAACTTCAACATGCTATTAAGCAGATATCATGACACTTAGAAAATTATTGTCTAATATTATGGGATTATGTTGGGCCCTCTAAAATAACCTCTCAGTTTTTTCTATATTGGAAGCATTTCCGGTGGTGGCGAGCTTTCACTTGGGGAAAAAATTGTCAAATGCAAGTAGTTGAAAGTTGCAAAGTGGTGCAACTTTCATTTTGTAGCTCGTGTGACCAAACGGATTATTCCAACACATCAAAATAGGTATTTTTATGCTTGGAATGGTACTATTTCATACTCAAACATGTGGAATCACTCTAAGCTACTTTCAACTGGATCAATCGCTTAAGGGTCCAAAGTGAAAAATGGTTGTAAACTTCAACATTTTGTTAATAAGATACTGCAATGCTTAGAAAATTTTTGTCTAATCCTATGGGATCATGTTGGAACCCTATATAATAACCTCTCAAGTTTTTTTGTATCTCGGAGGCATTTTCCCGTTGTGGTGAATTTTCACTTGGGGAAAAAAGTTGTCAAATGCAAGTAGTTGAAAGTTGCAAAGTGGTGTAAATTTCATTCTGCAACTTGTGTGACCAAAAAAATTATTCTAATGCATCTAAATAGCTATGTTTACGCTAGGATTGGTCATATTTTGCACCCAAACACGTGGAATCACTACAAGCTACGTTCAACTAGATCTATCCCTTAAGGTTCCAAAGTGCATAATGGTTGTAAACTTTAGCGTGTTGTTACTCAGATACCATGATGCTTAGAAACTTCTCATTTGATCCTATGTGATCATCTTGGGCCCCTCTAAAATAACCTCTCTCGGTTTTTACTATCTTAGAGGCATTTTCCTATGGTGACAAATTTTCACTTGGGGTAAAAGTTATCAAATGCAAGTAGTTGAAAGTTGCAAAGTGGTGCAACTTTTATTCTACAACTCATGTGACCAAATAGACTGTTCCAACATGTTTGAATGAGTATGTTTATGCTATACATGGTCCTATTTCGCACCCAAACATGCAAAATCACTTCGATCCACATTCAACTAGATTGATCCCTAAAGGGTCCAAAGTGCAAAAAGGAAGCAATCTTTGAAGGGCTATTACTTAGAAACCATGATACTTACGAACTCTCTGTCTGAGCCTATGGGATTGCATTGGCCCCCCTACAATAACCTCTCTCGGTTTTTGTTGCGGTTTCTATTTTTCACTTGATGGAAAAGTGTCAAATGCAAGTAGTGCAAAGTTGCAAAGTGGTGCAACTTTCATTTTACAACTCGTGTGACCAAAAAAATTGCTCCAACATGTCTCGATAGGTACGTTTATGCTAGGAATGGTCCTCTTTTGTACCCAAACACATAGAATTTCTCTGAGCTACATTCAACCAACGTGATCTCTTATGATAGCATGGAAAACAATCAAAAAGAGAAACATACACATGACAGTTGAGAAGTCCAAGTTTTCCACACAAAAAGCATATGATCATTGAAAAATTGAAGTTAGTGGTTGTAAAAGAGTTTGAAGGAGAATATCAATCAAATATCTCTATTTCTTTGTTAATTTCTATGCATTTTCTTCATTTCTAGCCTGTGTACGGGTTCATACAGCATGATTTTTCTCTAAGATGATATGAATCTATTGTAGAATGGTTTTATCTTTGATTAGAATCCATTCTTATGGAATTCTATTAAGTTCCAAGCAACTTAGAAGTAGATTTCTGAAATAGGTATGAATTTGCTCATACAAGGGCTTGAGTGTAATATGTTGAAATAGGCCATTCCACCTATTATTTAGGTTGTGTCTTAGTGGAATGGGCCTAATGTAAGTAGGATAGGGAGTAGGTATAATAAAATAACATTGGAAGAGATTACTAACGATGCCCCTGTTGAAAATTCAAAATTTAGGCCTTAAAAGCAAGACTAGAAGAGGTGAAAAGAAGAAATTACTTGAGAATAAGTTAGAATAGGTTGGAAATAGAGTGAGGTTGTGCATTTTGATGTGTTCAAAAGGTCTGCAAGCACAAGGAAGGTCAAAATTATGTTATGGCATGATGCCCTAGTTGGGAAAAGAGAGGTTTGAGGGAGTAAAAGTGGGTAAAATCAAGGGGCATCATAATTTGGTGGTCAATTAAGTTTGTGTAGGTAGAATGAAGAGTATTGGAAGAGGTTTTGATGTAGTATGAGGTTCAGGTTCAGTTTTGGGGGTTTGGTTTGTCAGTTCGGCCAAAAATATTTGGAGGGGGGTTCAGATCATTTTGGGTTCGTTAGTACAAAAAACATGTAAAAACAATACATGTATATATATATATATTATATGCAACCTAGAATCATGAATTAGGATTAGAATATCACATAACATCATATAAGAAACAAAACCACCATAAACTTGAATGTCATTTAAAATATGCATGATAAATATTCATTGTTGAAACTTGAATTGTGGTAGCTTGATATACAAAGTCTAATGATGCTAGGGTTCAATTTGTATGATTTTGAAAAAAGAAGCCAACTAAGTACAATTATCAGCATTTTTTAGAAATCATAAGAATTTTTTTAGTACACAAGCAATTTTGGTTCTTCTTGCAGTCTCAAACATTATTTTGTATTATTGTTACATTGGTCTTGAGAGTGGTAGCTTAATATAGCTCCACAATACAAAATTTGGTTTACCTGTGTAGTGTAATAGTGGCATAGGTAGATTTTTCTTTGAAAGAACCAAAGGGTGACTACACAATTGAAGTGTATAAACACATATCTTTTTGTAATATCAAGGATACTTTTTGAAATCTTTTTATGAATAATTTCATGCAATACCAATTGAAAATGTGTTTTTTGCTTTTAAACATAAGGTTGTTTAGCATCAATCAATTAATATTCAAGACAAACCATGAAGGAAAACAATGATCAATGCTAGGGATAACCAATTCATAAGTATACACGTGAATAATTCAAGCATGTACATGTGAAAAAGGGAAGCACAAGTACTGAAAAAAACATAAACCTTGAAGTATACACATGAATATATAGTATACACAGATTGATACAAAGTATATGCATGAATACAAGGTATACACATGAAAACAAGTAAGTCACAAATTATACACATAAGTTGTAAAGTATACACTTGAATAAATGTAACTCATATATATTGAACCATGAATTTAGAATGAAAATATGGACACCATCGATAAAAACTATTTGTATTAACTAGATAGCCATGTAAGCATACATCAATATATGTCGATATAAGTATGAAATATAGGTACAAAATAGCCATATAGGCTCATGAGAATGCCATATAGGCATACAATGCCAAATATATCCAATACAAAATATGTACAAAAATTCCATGTAGGCATACAACAAAGGGCTCTAGAATCAAAATTTATCGCTCTCCATCCCCTCAAAATAAACTCTTTCCCTTTGCTTTTCGATCAGATGGTGATACATTTGTCACTCGTTTATGTTGTGGTTGAGGAGTGCCTAGTGCTCCTTCTAGTGTTTATTTCTTGGTGAAGTTTTATCTATTACAATAAGAAGTAAAGACAATAATATATAGAAATTACATTAACAAAATAATCACTTACTTCCATCTAATGATCACTCTCCTCGAGGGAAATAATTGCATGCCTAGGCTGAGGTGTGTTGAAGCCCTATATAAACCATCCAAATAGAAATTAAACCAAGAACCAATAATGGTTTTCTTTTTCACTAGAACTAACACCTATAACAACGAATGTAAATTGAAATTTAGTAATTTTCCTCATACCTCCCCTGTTAGAGCCATCAAGGATTCTATAGCAGATGAAACACCAATCTCCATTTCCCTCATCACATTCGGAGGTTTCTCCACTTGCAACAACTAAAAATAAAACAAAAAATTATTCAATCACAAAAACTACAATAGAGATCCACGTCATGACTTATAATGTATGAGATAATAAACAAAATTTTGAGTACTTATTAAACTATATATTTTTTACTATCATGCTTACTATTTTCCCTATCCATATCTTGTTTGAAAGAATTTGTTTTTAGGCTTTTACCCATAGTAGCAAGCTAGTGAACCGTTTGATAAAATTCTTTTGTAGACATGTATGATAACCGTGGTGGCATAGAGAAGGCCGTGAATTGTTTGAAAAAATGCCTCAAAGAAATGGTGTCTCGTGGTAATGGAATGCCATTACAAACAAATGCACACCATGGCCTTCCATCACCATAAGATCACATTTATTTCAGGCATTTTTTGATACAATTCATTTCCTTCTCTATGGTATTATTGGTTATGCTTTGATAGAGTTTTTTCTAAGCATCCATAGTTTGTTGGAAGCACCTATTTTAGGATTTTAGCCATAGCAGCAAGGAAGTGAGTAGTTTGATAAAATGATTTGGTAAACATGTATGGAAAATGTGGTATCATAGAAAAGATGGTGAGCTATTTGAATAAATGCATCAAATAAATGTGGTCTCATGGTGATGGAATGCATGGTGATGGAATGGCATTCCATCACCATGAGACCACATTTCTTCAAGGAATTTTTCAACCTACTAATTGTCTTGTCTATGTTATTTCTTACTATTATGCTTTGATAAAAAAATTCCAAGCATCCATAGTTTGTTGGAAAGCACCTTTTTTAATATTTTAGCCATAGCAGAGAGGAAATGAACTATTTGATAAAATTATTTGGTAGACATGTATGGAAAATGTGGTAGCATAGAAAAGGTGGAGAGTTGTTTGAAAAAGTGGTGCAGGTGCACCTTTACAAGAGCATGCCTCCATGAGGTAAATTTGGGATTTTGAGGTTGTATAGGTATTTTCATGGTGTAATAAGGATTAAATAGCCATTTTTATGTTTTTAATGGTCTTTGGTAGTCATTTTAGGCATAAATTGTAAAGTTGCAAAATCTTAACAAAAGTTGTCAATCAATGTTGCAAAAATGCAAAAAGGTGCCAAGTGGAGGAATATGAAGAGTCAAGGTAGTTTTAGAGGCAATATTAGGTGCTTAAGAAGTTAAAATAATTGGGCAAGTGTTTAAAAGATGTGATTCATCATTGTTAGTTGTTGTTGAAGCATTTTGAAGGAGAAAACTAATAAAATATCACTGTTATACTGTTATTTTATGTGTTTTCCTCTCTCATCTGCCAGTGTACGATTCCATGAAGGTGGTAGTGCATTTTTAATGTGTGTGGATTGAAGGATTTAGGTGTTCACATTAATTTAAAACTAATTTCAATGTTTGATATTGATTTTCAAGCTTTTGGTGGCCTGATTTCTCTAAGTGGTCAGAAAACAGGGGCTAAGGGTTTGATTGCCCAAATGAACTAAAAAGTCCATTCCACTTTTCTGTAGAAACTATTTCTTGGTGGAATGGACCGATCTAAAGTAGAATTAGGTGTAGAAGGTAAGGAATTTGTTTGGTGAAGTTTTTTTGTGAGTTCTCCTCACCGCCCTAGTGAAAAACCAATTTTGGTGTCTTTTAAACAAGGCTAGAGTGAGTGAAAAGAGGATAGGGGTTTATAAGTGGATAAAATCCCCTAAAAAATGTGAGATAAAGTGAATTAGAGGGTGTTTAGAAGATATGAGAGATTGTAAGTGGTCAAACAAGTGATAAGTGAGAAACTCTAGGTGAAAGAGGGTGAAAACTAGTGAAAAGGAGTGATTTTGTGAAGGACATGTATGTAGATAGTTGGGCCAGCACTATTTGAGGATGGAATGAGCATGTACAAACATAAATATGCTTGATTTAAGTGATTATAATCTTCTGAGAGGTCAAGGCATAAGAGTTTGAATAAGCCCTAATTGATTGCAAGGAAAGTGAGGGTTTTATGAAAAGGGTTCTAAATGAGCGAGAGGAGACCTGAAAGTTGAATAATCTGAGGTTCAGATTTGTGAGAGAAGGCAATAATGGATGCCTAGTTTGGAGCATATTCAAGGTAGTTAATTTTTTGAAAATATGGCTTAGTAAAATATGGTCTCATGGAATTCCATGACAAGCAAATGCAATTGAAAGCTACTCCTAGACTTATTACTTATGCTATGTGAAGTAATTGCATCACTACTTATGTTGACTTTCTAAACAACTATATTGTAGTTGAAATTTTTTCATCTATCAAAATTTAGTTATTAGTTATGGAATGTGAATTAATGCTTTGAGTTTGAATGGTGTGCAATGCAACATAATCAATGATATGAATATAAACTATACAAATCTATTAAGTACAATTCATTAGTTAAACTCTTTGTTCTATTACTTGCGTGAAGGCTTGACTAAATACACTGACACCGAGAGGTGTTCCCTTGAAACCTCCAATATTATCCTATTCAACATCCAAAATCATATATTAAAAAACCATTCGTAAAACAATGCTATTAACATGTAGTACATTTATAATTGTTTACTAGTTACATACCCCACTGATAGGTGTACTACAGAAATAAGTAGGTGTAGGGCCGGTGTACCCAATATCAACACTGTGACCCTACAAATTTATTAAAATAATAAAACTAAATTAGTTTATCTTGCATTTCAAAATCAAAATTTAATAAATTAAATTCAATGAATATGCTAAATTTTACCTGACTATCAATTTCATAAGCGTCATGCAAAATGTCAGCTTCCCTCTCCATCTCCATAGCTATAGACGGATCCTACATAGTAGCCTCCTAAGTGTTGGTGGGGTCATATGAACAAGTCTCCTTCAAGATTGACACACATGGGATTGAATCCCACCTATCGAAGACTCCCTTGGATGGCGCTATACAAGAGGGATATTATGCTAGATGACACTCTGCATCAAAGAGTTGATGGCCTGCAAAGTCTCTATGTTGTCACTCTTCTTCATGATGAAAGGGATGACAATGTTCTCATGAGGTGGCGTAGTGAGAGGTTGTCTCTCTTGTTGCCTAGGATCGAGCTGTGTACTGGGTCTATCTTGTGCTGACCCCCCACCTCTCCTCTAGAAATCCCTCACATCAAAATAATTTGGTATTTTGTTCAAGATGAACTCAACGTATAGAGTCCTAAGAAAATACTACAAGAATTCATAATTGTTGCATGGTGGGTCATCAAAAACCATGTACCACCTATCCCAAAAGTATTTTATAATCTCTTGGTGGTTGCACCAATGAATAGGAAACCTCTTCGCATTGAGGGAGAGATTTCCATTTGACCGTGGGTCAATGAATAATGCACACAAATTTAATTTTTTAATTTTAAAATATTTTACATCTTTATATGATAATTTATCTTGATAAAAAGCACTAGCTACCTACCTCCTGACCTACCAATCAGATAATTGTTTGCTAATTGAATATACATTTTTTAACATATCTTGCAATGAAGTTTCCAGGGTCATTCTTTCCTCAGTTGAACCATTTGAATTGTTCAACCTCTCGATTAAATCCTCAATTTGTTTTCTATTGTTCTCAATTTCACCCAATAAATTTTGTTGAGTGCCAGGAGGGTATTGAGGGATTGGTGGAGGAGGTTGTTGTTGTGGTCGAGGATTTTGTTGCTGAGGATTTTCTTGTTGAGGATTTTTTTCTTGCTTTGGATTTTTAGGAGGGTTTCTAGGTTGATTAACATCTCCTACAATTTCAAAAAATAAATATCAAATAAAACCTAAAACTAACAAATTCAACAAAAAAAAAATAGTCCTTACCTCTTTCACCTCCTTGTCGACATGGCGGCATCCTAGCGATGAATCAACAACCGTTGAATTTTTTTGCACAAAATCACCTCCTAGAATGTGAGCATGAAATACATAGGTTTTTAGCCACGGGCAACAAAAAAAACCAGTCACAAATGAAAATGAAATTTGATATTTTTTTTGCTTTTAACATGACATAATGCGAGCACGTTATAACATGCTCATGTTATGATTTTTCAAAAATAAATTAAAAAGTGGCCACAAAATTGCTACCCATCTCCATGCACTTGCCCCATTCTATGTTTGTTTCCAAGGAGAAGTCTATGTTTAGTAAGTTGGACATGGAAAAAGATTATTATCGTGTCAAATTGGATTTTCTCTGTAAGATTTTGAATGCTTTTGGGTTTAGTTGTGATTGGATTGAACGAGTTATGGGTTGTGTCACCTCTTTGTCTTTTTCATTTTTGATCAATGGTGAGTCTTCAAATCTTTTTGGGGCTTCTAAGGGCTTGTGATAGGGTGATCCTCTCTCCCCATATTTATTTATTCTAATGCTAGAGGGGATTGGGAGATTTTTGAGATCTTGGGTGGAGCTTGGTTTGATTCAAGGATGGTGTTGGGGTAATGGTATCCCACCTCAGTCCCATCTTCAGTTTATAGATGATACTACTTTGATGGGGGTATCTACAGTGGAGGAAGCGATTAACCTGAGGAGAGCTTTGGATTGTTATTTGTTGGCTTCGGTTCAGAGAATTTATGAGAATATAAGTCTTCCATCTATTTTTTGAATACACCCATCTTAATCCAATGGAGGATAGCCAAAATCTGATGGATTGGTTCTCTCCCTTTTATTTTTTTTGGGATTCCAATTGTGGGACACTCGCTTCCAAGATTGTATTAGCAGGATGTGATTGAAAAATTTCATAAGAAAGTAAGTCATTGGACATGTATATGGCTTACGATTGTTGGTAGAGTTACTTTTTTGAAGTCTATTGTTTAGGCTCTTTCATTATACAGGTGTTTTATGTTGTAGCCCCCTGCTAGTTTCATCTAGGACTTTGAATGTCTTTGTCAACAATTTCTTTGGTCAGGTAATCTTCTCTTGAGAAAATGGAGCATGGTTAAGTGGGAGGATGTGTGTCATCTAAAGCATGAAGGGGGTCTTGGTTGATATGAGTTGATCTTAATGATCAAGCCTTGGCTAGAAATCTCTATTGATGATGGTGTACTCATTCACAAAAAACCTAGGCTAAGATTCTCACTTTCAAATATTTGGGTTGTGTTTATAGTTGTGAGGTTCCTCGTTTTGGTCTTTTGAGGAAAGGGTTAATGGTTTGGAATACACTTAGAAGAGGGGTTGAGTTGATCAAGTAGGGTATTTTCTAGATTTTTAATCATGGGATATAGGCTCTTTTTTGGTTTGATTCTTGGGATGATCATCCTCCTATCTTGGTTACCCATCCTCATCTTAAGGCTCTTAGCAAAATCTTCTTGGAGGAAGGTTAGCGGTTTATCAAGGTTTATCAAGGTTTTTAAGTCCCCTCAGTTTTTGGGATAGTCTACTATCTATCGATGTAAGAACATGCAGGAGTGGCCTCCCAGTGGATCAAGGGAGGAGTGTCAAGGGCTTTCCAATATTCTTGAAAATAGGTTTTGTAATTCTTTAGAGGAAAAGGATGTTCTTTCTTGGGGTCATGATCCAAAAGGAAGGTTATTTGTTGCTTCTAGGTACTAGATGTTGGATACGCAGATTTATATGAGTATAGGGGTCTCTTGGTGGAAGCAAGTTTAGAATAATTTCTCCTAGCCTAAGAGTAAATTTTTCTTTTGGCTTGTGGTGTAGGGTAGTGTTGATGGTGAAAATTACACAAACAAGGTTAAACAAAATATTTCTAGTCTATTTCTCCTGAAAAAAGAAAGACAACATATAGTAGCCTAACTCCCAAGGTTCTGGTAGTTGGTTCTTAACTGTCTGGTGTCACTCAATTGGTCCATGAAATTTTAATATTCAAAGGGCCTTTTTTGATGATAAGGAATGCAAGCAACAATGGATTCATCAATCTATACATAATGAAAAAGAGGGGGGGTTTAAATAAATAGAAACAGATAGATCAAGGCACAAATCAGTAAAACATGAACAAATTCACTAACATCCAGACATATCCTTAACAACGAATGCTTCTTAATAGATCAAAAACCACAACATGATGCAATCTACAGAGTAATCCATACCATTGCATGCATTCACAGTGCTTAACTTAATCATTACAACCATTTTTATCGAAATACCACAAGATTTAAAAAACAAACTCCTCATTTGTTGCCAATAATATAGATCAACAAACATATGACAATTCCATTCATAGAAAATTTAATGAAATAATCTTTGAAATTTGGTTTCTTCTATTGATTCACATCAAATAAGAAACATTTATGTACAACAAACTCACTGACATACAGACCGATTATGGTTCATTAACCTCATCCAGTAAACTCAATTTTAACATAACATTGTATAAAAACTGTATCTAAATCCAACATCAACTAAAACAAGTATCTTTGCTCAAAGCTGTAAAACAAATCCTATCTGCTATCATTAGGTGGCCAAAGAACAACAAAATGACCAACCCTTATAAAAGAGGAAGAATGCCCATTTTATAGAAAACCCACCCATGTGAACCAAAACTAGGGTTACGAAGAAGGTCAGCCACCAACCAAATCGGCCCTAACAACCAACAATAACGCATCATCCAACATTGAATGCATCAAGTGCCCCTTCAGATCGATCAGGGACTAACAAAATTTGTGGTACACTCCCTTGAGCCATGCCCGCCATTAATGCTCCATCCGCACAAATAGAAATGCGCGTAAAACACCAGCTCGAACACAAGCCACCAATCAGACCCGACCTAGGCAAACGAACAACCCAGATCGAGTCAAACCAGACTGAGCCTGCCATGTCACATCTGCCTGCCATCAATGCCGCACCTGCCCGAAGTAGAAGTATAGAACCGCACACGCGAGCCCAACTTGCCCTCAACCACAAAGTGTACCTAGGTGAATCCCCCCAATCCCATCATATCCTCGAAACATGCACACTCCATCCCCTCATTCATGACAACACCAACCTTCTTGACTCAACGTACAGATAGAGAGCCATAATTAATGCTCAATACATCATCAAAATCCAAGTCATTCCATTAGAATACCCAAGGCAAGAAAGCCAAGAACAAACCCAGGCAGAGGTGGAACCAAAAACAAGTGGAAGCGGAGCCAAAATAGGAACAAGAACAAAGAGTAAAACAAGTGGAGGTAGAGCCAAAATAGGAATAGGAACGAAGAGGAAAATAGGCGGAGGTAGAGTCAAACATAGGAAGAAGTGAAGACGGAACCAAGATAGACTTTTCACAAAGTCTCGAGCTCAGATCCCACTCTAGCTCTGGCTCTGACGAAGGGAAGGAAGACGTGGGAAGTGGAGTCGGAACGGGAATGAAAACTAAACCGTGAACTTAGTTAAAGTTTAGAGTTAAGTTCCATCCTGGTTCCAGCTCTAACAAACGAAGTAAAAAGAAAAGCAAAGAAAACCTAAGGGAGGAAACCAACCCTTAGCCCAAGGATAAACAAAACGACGAAGAAAGTAAGAAGGCGGGGAGAGGAGCTGAAATAGGAACAAAAACCGAACCGTGAACTTTGTCAAAGTTCAGAGTTTAGTTCCATCCCGGTTCCGCCTCCGAAAAATGAAAGGAACAAGGAAAAAAAAGTAAAATCTAAGGGAGGAAACCAACCCTTAGGGCCCACCTTAATCCCAAACGAAAAAAACCAAAAGGCAGAGGCGGAATGGGAATAGAAATCGAACCGCGAACTCCGTCAAAGTTCAGAGTTAGGTTCCATCTCGACTCCGACCCCGGAAAAGACAAACCAAAGAGACCAGCAAAAGACAAACAAGACCAGGACCGGAATGGAATCCCCAAAACAAGTTTTAAACCCGATTATGTTCTAGTTCTGGTTCCGACATAACAAAAAGGAAAACAAAGTTCTAGAAGAAAGAAAACCTTCCAAACTTTGTTGAAAAACAAACAAGGACATAAAACAAAAAAAGGGGGACCCATTTTGATCAAGGAAAAAGATGGGGTGGTTATGCAAGGCATAAAAAATGGCGACTTGGCTAGAAAAATGGTTTATCCATTTTCAAGACCTCAAAGAATTCAGTCACCCAAAAACAACCTAGCTAATGAAGCATGCTAACTTGAATAAGATCAGATATGTATAACAAGGTTGAGCTAAAATCTTAGATGTATGTACTCATTAACTATTCTGAATCTGAGTGTGTGCATACATGGTGCATCCTTCTTCATAGAAACTTTCTCCACTCCTAAACAACTATACCTAAGATTCAAGTTACATGGGTTGAGTCCTTCAACTGTTGTGCAATGAAATATTGGGCATTGCTTTGCTACTAGACAGGCGTCCATAGCCCTGACGGAGATACCTCTAGTTCTCTCAAATAATTTCTCTATTGCCAAAAAGGCATCCATAGCCCCAATAGAGATACTTGATTCACCCAATTGATACCAAGTTTGCCCCTTTTTTCTCTTTCTCTTCTTCTTTTTTTTTTTTTTACTTAGGCTTTACTTGTGGGAATTCTTTATGAACTTTTTTTGAATACTCAGATGCAATTGGTCTGGAATGTGGGTTGAGAACTACAATGGATTTCATGACAGTCTTGGAATCAGATTTTTCACTTGAACCAGAGATACAACCACCCTGAAATAAATAGGTATTTACTTAGGCAAATTTTTATCTATTTTGTGACAGACTTCGACCATAATTCATGAGATATTCACAATGTACCTTTTCTTTAATAACTTTTCAAACCAACATTAAAATGATCATAAGACATGAGTTTTAGAATGAAATCCCTCAATAGAAGTTCCTTGAAAATACCTAAATCAATTTCTCTCCAGGTGCTTGTAGCATACTTTGCATAACAACCCCTTTTCTTGGGATGGATAGAAATGAAGATCCCCAACGAAAAAAGACAAAACAAAAAGAAACAAAGACAAAGAGAAGAATAAAAAAAAGTAGAAACAAAGACAAAAAAGGAAAACCAAAACTTAATTACATATGATATAGTATAATACATTTATTCAAAACATCAGACCTTTCATGAACCAAAGTAATGCTTGAGAAACTGATCATTAACTGGAAATGGAACAAGTTCTCCTGTTAAGGTATTCAAGCGAAAAGCATTCTCGCCTAGTATCTCAGCCACTTGATATGGACCCAACCAGAGTCTATCAAATTTCTGGTGATCTCCCTTCTTCTCCCTAGCTTTATCCCATAACAACACAAGATCTGATATCCTAAAGGCCTTTACCTTGGCACTTTTGTCAAACCAGCATTTGACAACTGCCTGATGCCTAGAGAATTTCTGCAAAGTAGCATCTCTCTATTCCTCCATGTTAAGCAAATTGATTAATCTGACCTCTATCCTATCATCCTTTGTATAAAATTCCTGCATAAACTTAAGGATAGGCATTTGCAAATGGATCAGGAAGACTAGGTCTTGGCCGTAGACTAATTTAAATGGTGAATTTCCTAAGGCCACTTTGATTCGAGTTCAATCTACCCATAGGGAAAATCTCAACTGGGTATGCCAGTCCCTAGGATTGTTTTCTAACAATTTTCTTATTACTTCCAATAGATTTTTATTAGTGGACTCAGCCACTCCATTTCCCTGAGGGTAGTAATTAGATGAATATTTTAAAATGATTTTATGTTTATAATCCCATTGAATAAATTCAGCTGAAGAAAAAGCAGGGCCATTATCACATACCAGGGCGAATGGTACTCCAAACCTGGTAGTGATGTTCTCAGTTAGGAACTTGATAACCACCTCTGTGGTGTTGTTTTTGTAGGGATGAGCCTCAGTCCAGCGTGTGCAATAGTGAGTTGTAGTCAGGATAAATTTATGACCTGCAAAAGATTTTGGATTAATAACACCTACAAAGTCTAGTGCCCATTGAGCAAATAGTCTTACCTCATACACTGGTTGCAAAGGAATTGCTGGATTTATTTCCCTGGGTGCAGAGGTTTGGCATACATGACACGTCCTGACATGTTGGTGTGCATCCCGAAATACATAAGGCCAATAATAGCCTGATCTAAGAATTTGATGAGCCAAAGCATCCGCAGATCCATGTCATGTACCATGTCTTCCATGAAACTCAGAAATGGCATGCTTAGCCTCTTGCTGATCCAAACAACGTAGGTAAACTCCTTGAAAGTTCCTTCTGTAGATAGATCACCCTTTAAGCATGTGATGAGCACTCTTCATACTCAATGCTCTCCTCTGAGTAGCATTCATTCCTTCTAGACATGTATTGTTGAGGAGAAAGAAGATCAAGTCTATGTACCAGGGATCCTTAGTAAATGATTGGACAATGTACTATTGGCATGTAATATTCCTGTCTACATCTGCCATTTCCTTCGATAAACCCTACCCTTGGACGAGTTTCATTGGGTGAATCTCCAAGTCAAACTCTTGCAAAATGGCCATCCACTTTCCTCTTCACTCTCCCAATTCACTTTGCAATAGGAGAGATTTCACAACTGGATCAGGAACTATGGCCATTACTTGACTTCGAAGAATGTAATGCCTGAATTTCTTTACTGCTCAAACCAAAGAAAAGGCATGTTTCTCTAGGGGTGGGTACCTAAATTCTGCATTCTTAAATGGAGAGCTCATGAAGGCGATAGGTCTTTCCTCTCCCTCACCTCTTCATTGTGTTAAAACATCCGCACATGAATGATCAGACGCGAAAGAATAGATATAAAAAGGCTTTAGATAATTTGAGCTAGTCAAAATAGGTGCCTCAGATATTGGCTGTTTGATTTGCAAGAAAGCAGATTTGGCCTCATTGCTCCATTCTATTTTTCCCTCTTTCTTCATCATTTCATTAAGGGGTTTGACAATTTTTGCAAACCTTGTTATAATTTTTTTGACAAAATTAATCCTTCTGAAGAAGGACCTCATTTCTTTCTTACTCCCTGGCCTTGTTAATTTCAAGATAGACTCCACTCTATCAAGGTCTATGGATATCCCTTCTTCTGATATGATGTGGCCTAAGAGTTTCCCTTCAGACACTCCAAAAAAACACTTTTTTGGATTGAGGGAGACACCATAGCCTATGCATCTTTTGAGAACCTTTTCCAAATTTGCAGCATGGTCTTCCCAGTTCTTTGAGAAAATAGTTAAGTCATCCACATAAATAATGACAAACTTACTTATTGGATCCTTGAATGCTACGTCCATTGCACATTGAAAGGTTGCTCCAATGTTGATAAGACTGAATGGCATCCTCCGATAGGCAAATGTGCCCCACTTGGTGGTGAAGGCAGTTTTCATTCTATCCTCATGACTGATGAGGACCTGATTATACCCAGAATAGCCATCTAGGAATGACATCATCTGGGACCCATTGACTGTTTGTAGTACCTCATCAAGAGAGGGCAGTAGGTAATTATCCTTCTTGGAGGCCTTATTTAAATTCCTGAAATCAACACATACCTTGATTTCACCATTTTTTTTCACACAAGAACTAAATTTGCAACCCACATAAAATGTCTTACTGGGAAGATTATTCTTGGAGATAGGAGCTTTTTCACCTCCTTCTGGATCAGGGGCTCAATCAAAGCATTGACTGGGAATTTTTTTTTATGAAAGGGCTTGGCTTCTGGCTTAAGAGGTATGGCATGTGTGATCACCGAAATGTCAAAGGTCTTTAAGTCATCATACCCCCAAGCAATGGCTGCAATGTTCTACTCTAGGACTTTGACTATCTTTTGCTTAATTTCCTCAGGACAAGTTTTCCCTACGAGGACATTCCTTTTAGGGCCCGAGTGATTTAGATTGATAGATTCATATTTCCCTCCATCACTCTCTGTGGGTACCCTTTGACAAGCCTGTGGGTCAGAATCAAATATTCTCTCTAAAGCTACCATCCCCTTTGGAATACTATTGCTTTTCAACTCCAATATCCCTTCTGCATTACCATTCTCAGGATCCCAATCTCCCTGATCTCTTTCAGATTCATCTATTATATGTCCTTCGAAGACATCTGAACTTGCCAAAAAGGCCAATATATGCTGGTCATTATCAAATACCTAAAAAATTTGGACATTATCCAGGATAGTTGGGACTGAGACTAATTCAACTGAAAATCTCTTTAGCCTAGAGTCTTGCATAGGCTCCAAGGTGATAGCAACAACAACAAGGGCATCTGCAATTTGATTAGATTTAGGGATCAGAGTGATCCCAAAAGCATCAAAGTCTTCAATTAAGTTCCAAATTCTATTTCTGTATTTAGCCAATCTTTTATTATGACAAGTATACTGGTTGTGTAACTACTTTACAATGATCTCAGAATCCCCCATTACCATGAGAGCAATGACCTTCTTTTGATGGGAAAATATAAGTCCATGAACGAGTGCTTTATATTCAGCCACATTGTTTGTGCAGTCAAACTGCAACCTGTAAGATGCAAAGTAAGTCTTCCCTTTCGAGTGGGTGAGTTCAATCCCTGATTCACTTCCCGCTTTGGACTTGGAGCCATCAAATTTAAGACTCCATAATTGATCCTTCCCTGGGATCTCTTTCCCTTTTTTAATAATAGGAGATGACTTGCTTGGGATAGGTGGCAGCTTGGACTATTGCTGGCCATCAAGAGTTGAAGGTGGTTGGGGGCAGGCTTCAGTCAATGATTCTTCTACACTTAAAGCCCGTTCAAGAATCACTTTCTAAACAACTTCTTGGATCAAGTTGTAATCCGATTCACTTTTTATCAATGCCTTAGGCATTGGTAGAGTATCTGGGGCAGGGGTATTGGAGAAAGGCTAAGACACCTCAGTCTCCTCTTGAGAAAGATTGCTTCTAGTAAGGATGGTAGCATCCTTGGCTTCAAATGGAAATTTATTGGTGGTTACTTGAGGTTGATCTTGAAAAATTAGTTGAGGCTAGCCTATATGTTTTAAGATATCTAGGTAGGGTTGGCATGTCAACTCAAAATGGTTGTGATAATGTATCCTACACCAACTAGGAAGAAAAAAACTGCCCAAATCAGTCTCTTCTCCTAATAACAGCCTATCTTTTTGCAATTTTCTTATTAGAACTTGTTGGTTGACCAAGATCATTGGGTCACTCTGTTCTAGGGGTAGTGTATCATCGGGATTGAGGACTGAGAAGGTCATGACCTCTTCTCACTTGTAAGCTCCTATTTTAGTTTCAAAATATGCTACTTCATTAGGAGAATCATATTCAGTAATCATGTGTTTGAGCCTAGGTTCACTCTCAATCCTAATTTGTGATGCTATCCCCTTCCAGGGTAGCCACATGTGAGATAAATCCAAAGACAAGTACCCCCCAATACTCTTCCTTAGCTCCCAACTCAGGAGCATACCATATGTTTCTGGGATATCAACCACTTGAATGTCTATGTAAGTTTGGATCCTTGGATCTGATCCAACCTGTACATGCATATTTTTTAGTTCTCCTACCACATTAACCTCAATTTTTTCTAAATCACTTTCTTAATTGTTTGGGTAGGACTTAATCCTAACTTCTTACAAATTGAAAAGGGCATAACATCACCTGATGCTCCAAAGTCCAACAAACAATTATGCAGACTCTTTCCAAAGATCCTTAAACTTAAAAGGAAAGGTGGGGTACCAGTCTTACCTTTATAGATGGCCACATTTGTCTCCTTCATTGGAGTCACTTTACCTTTTCCTTTTGAATGATCTACCTCCTCCAGGGCTTTCAACACAACTTCTCGTTGAGCTAGGCACCACTTCATAATGTCAAAGAATGACAATGATGTCTTTTGTCTCTGTAGCTCTGCAATGAAATCAAACTTTGAATCATTCCTAACTTGATATTTAGGAAAAGAAGGTGGATTACCTTTTTTATGAGAGTCGGGAGGCCCCTTTGGTGGTGGTGGGTTATTATCTACATTTTGATTAGGTGGGACCATGTTGTTTGGGGGTGCAGACATAGTGAATGGGCCCTTATTCTGATTTCTCAAGAAGTGACCACCCTTAGACTAGAAGGCTTGGGAATCATACACGTCTTCTTCGAGTTCATTATCTCCTTGCAAGGGAAATTGATATTGTTCCTCAATGGTCTCATAATTCATAGCAGTACTTACTGACCCACCATCCTTATTGGAATTTCCTTGTGGAGTATGGGAATTAGCTTGCACAATCTTCATCATTTTTTCCATTTCTAGGCAATTAACCTCAGAATGTGTTGCAGTATCATGGAGTCTACACTAGTTGGTCATGAAATTGAGATCTGCAACGTTAGCAGTGTGTGGTTTATCTTCACCAGACTGATAATTATGGGGAACTCCCCCATTGTTGGGTCTAGTGTTCCACTACCTATTGTTGTTGTTGGACCTCTGATTGTATCCTCTATTCTAATTTTGGTTAGAGGAGTTTTAGTTCCTACTAGTGCTCTAATTTTTATTCTGATTAAAGTAACCACCATGGTTGTTATAACCTCCCTTATTCTGGTAATTCTGATTTTGGCTCTGTGGGGGATTAAGTCTAAGCTGTGCCATGTCATTGGACATTTGTGATAGAGTTTTTTTGAGATTTTCCACCTCATTAGTTAGTTGAATAGTGTGTTCATTTTGCACAATCTGTCCTACAAATGGAGAGTGAACAAGAGTGGACCCTCCCCTTGGCTGCTAGTATTTTTGAGGTTGCTGGGAATAATCTTGAATGCCACTAGCGAAAAAGGGAATGGTAGGTGAGGCTTGTAACTTAGAAATAGGTCTATATTGGGAGGAAGACATCCCTGGGACTGTATTCAAAAAATGTGGATTAGGCATCTGATAACCCATTGGGGGAAGGGCTCCTCCTAAAATTCTTGATTGTAGACTTATCTACTATTGCAATTTAATGGCTAGGTGATAAACCTTTGACAAGGAGTCTATCTCATTGGGATCATAGGTTCTCTGTAACAATAAGCCAATTAGGGGATCAACAACTCTCAAATATGCTAGAATGACAATGTTTTCAGCTATTAAGTAAGGGTCTTGTAACCTATGGAACATCCTTTGGAAGCTAGTGTTGAATAATGGCAATGGTTCATGAGGTTCTTTCCTTATGGTAGAAAATTGATGGTACAAGATGGTTGGGTCTACATAGACCTAATACTGATTAATAAAGGCATTTTCTAAATCTGCCAAGATTAGAATAGATCCCTAGGGAAAATTTAGATACCAGTTGTATGCCATGTCCCCTAAACAATAAGGAAACAACCTACATACGACGTCCTAGTGAGCCACCTAATCACAGGTACAGGCATCCTTGAATGCTTGTATATGCTCCTTGAAACTTCTTGATTCTCCATGCATGTACTTGGGGCAAAACCTTTCTGGATTTTTTGGTAGATCATGTATTCCACCAGGGATAGTCCCTAGTGGAGAGGGGTTATTCACAAAGTAAGCGATGGGAGGTGGTAGAATTGGTTTATCTGGGGGTTGTATTGGCGGAAATCTAGGTGGAGTTAGTGGTGGTGACAATGGTGGGATAAAAAATCCATGAGCTTGGGGTCTATGTCTAACCGGGGTTTGAAGTTCAATTAATGGTTCAAGGTCAGTAGAGGATTTGAGAATCCTCCGATATTTTTTTGGTGAGAATGACCAAATCTGAGCCATCTTGTTCCTTTAGGCCCTTCCTCTAGCGCCAAATCTATTGATGGTGAAAATGACACAAACCACGTTTAACATAATATTTCTACTCTATTTCTCCTGAAAAAAGAAAGACAACATATAGTAGCCTAACTCCCAAGATCCTGGTAGTTGGTTCTCAACTGTCTAGTGTCACTCAATTGGTCCATGCAACTGTAATATTCAAGGGGACTTTGCTAGTGATAAGGAATGCAAGCAAAAAAGGATTCATCAATCTATACATAATGAAAAAGAAGGGGGGGTTTAAATAAATAGAAAAAGATAGATCAAGGCACAGATTAGTAAAACATGAAAAAATTCACTAACATATCCTTAACAACGAATGCTTCTTAATAGATCAAAAACCATAACATTATGCAATCTATAGAACAATCCATACAATTGCATGCATTCACAGTGCTTAACTTAATCATCACAACCATTTTTATCAAAATACCACAAGATTCAAAAAACAAACTCCTCATTCGTTTCCAATAATATAGATCAACAAACATATGACAATTCCATTCATAGACAATTTAATGAAATAATCTTTGAAATTTGGTTTCTTCTATTGATTCACATCAAATAAGAAACATTTATGCATAGAAAACTCACTGACATACAGACCGATTATGGTTCATTAACCTCATCCACTAAACTCAATTTTAACATAACACCGTATAAAAACTGTATCTAAATCCAACATTAACTAAAACAAGTATCTCTGCTCAAAGTTGTAAAACAAATCCTATCTGCTATCATTAGGTGGCCAAAGAACAACAAAATGACCAACCCTTACAAAAGAGGTAGAATTCCCATTTTAATGAAAACTCGCCCACGTGAACCAAAACTAGGGTTACGAGAAGGTTGGCCACCAACCAAATCATCCCTGACAGCTAGCAATAACTTGTTGTCCAACATTGAATGCATCAAGTGACCCTTCAGATCGATCTAGGACTAAAAAAAGTTGTGGTACACTCCCTCGATCCATGCCCGCCATTAATGCTCCACCCACACGAACAACAATGCGCACGGAACACCAGCTCGAACAGAAGCCACCAATTAGACCCAAGTTGGGAAAACGAACAACCCAAATCGAGTTAAACCAGGCTGAACCTGCCATGTCACGTTTGCCTTCCATCAATTCCCCATCAGCTTGAAGTAGAAGAATGGAACCGCACACGCGAGCCCAACTTGTCCTCAGTTGCAAAGTGTACCCATGTGAATCCCGCAAATCCCATCATATCCTCGAAACATGCACACTCCATCCCCTCATTCATGACAACACCAATCTTCTTGACTCAACCTGCAGACGAAGAGCCATAATTAATGCTCAATACATCATCAAAATCCAGGTCAGTCCATTAGAATACCCAAGGCAAGAAATCCAACAAAAAACCCACATGGAGGTGGAAGAGGAGCCAAAAACAGGAACAAAAATGGAGAGGAAAACAGGTGGAGGTGAAGCCAAAATTAGGTTGAAGCGGAGCCAGAACAGGAATAGGAACAAAGAGGAAAATAGGCGGAGGCGGAGCCAAACACAGGCGAAAGAGGATACAAAACCAAGAGGAGACTTTTCACAAAGTCCTAAGCTCAGATCCCACTCTGGCTCTGGCTCCGACGAAGGGGAGGAATACCGAGGCAAAACCAAGGGAAAGAAACTAACTCGAAGGCCGAACATAACCAAACAACAAAGATGTGTGAAGTGGAGCCAAAACGGGAATGGAAACTGAACTGTGAACTTAGTTAAAGTTCAGAGTTAAGTTCCATCCCGGTTCCAGCTCTGAAAAATGAAGGAAAAAGCGAAGAAAATAAAAACTACGGGAGGAAACCAACCCTTAGCCCAAGGACAAACAAAATGATGAAGAAAGCAAGAAGGCGGGGAGCGGAGCCGGAACGGGAACAAAAACCGAACTGTGAACTTTGTCAAAGTTCAGAGTTCAATTCCATCCCGGTTCTGCCTCCAACAAATGAAAGGAACAAGGGAAACAAAGTAAAGCCTAAGGGAGGAAACCAACCCCTTAGGACCCACCTTAAGCCCAAACGAAAAAAACCAAAAGGCAGAGGTGGAGGTGGAAGGAGAATAGAAACCGAACCGCGAACTCCATCAAAGTTTAGAGTTAGGTTCCATCCCGGCTCTGACCCCGGAAAAGACAAATCAAGGAGACCAACAAAAGATAAATGGAACTAGGACTAGAATGGAATCCCCAAAACAAGTTCCAAACCCGATTATTTTCTAGTTTCGGTTTGGACATAACAAATAGGAAAACAAAGTGCTGGAAGAAAGAAAACCTTCAAAAATTTGTTGAAAAACAAACAAGGACATAAAACAAAAAAAAGGGGGGACCCATTTTGACCAAGGCAAAAGATGGGGTGGTTATACAAGGCACAATAGGTAGATGCTTGACCTGGGATAATTTGTGGAAACGGGGGTTTCATGGTCCCTCTATGTGTGTTTTATGTTCTAGTAGTGAGGAGAATGTTTCTCATCTCTTTTTTCAGTGTCCCTTTGTTAGGGAGATTTGGAAATTTTGGTGGGCTTCTTGGAATTTAACATGTTGGCATGCTTCTTCACTAGAGGAGTTTTTCCTTTGGTTGGGTATTGCATTAACCAAGTTTGATTTTCTTCAGATTCTTTGGGCAATTGGTCCTAGTTTGATCATTTGGCATATTTGGCTAGAACATAATCATATAATATTTCTGGATAAGAAGCTTGAGCTGAGACAATTTTGGTTGAGACTTTTGGGATTTATTCAGGAAATTGTTGTGGATAAGTGTGATCTTTTAGTTCCCATGGCTCTTGAGGATAGGGGGATTGTTTTAAATGTAGGGATCTCTAGTAATAGTTTGGGTAGGCCTAGTACTGGTTTGAGGAAAAAAGTTAGAGGGAAGATGGTGCATGAATGGAATTGGTTGCCTCCCCCCATGGAGTTTTGAATATTAACATTGATGGCTTGTCTAGAGGTAATAGTGGTCCTACGAGGTGGGGATATTGGCAAGAATAGTGATGGGATTATGGAGTTTTTCTTTTGTTGAATATTATAGGCATCAGTCAAATAATATATGGAGGCTTTGGCCATCCTTATGGCTATGAAAGGGGATTGTTCTCTTGGATGGAGAAATTTTATTTGTGAATTTGATTCTCAAGTAACTGTGATTGACTTGTTGTACGTAAATTAGCTGGAAGATATGAATTAGCAGTTGGTTGTGGTGGTTATGTAGATTATTTTTTTGGGTAGGCTCTTGGATTATATCACCTTTTGTCATATACCTTAGGAGTGGAATAAGGTGGTAGATGGTTTGGCTAGGTGGTCATCTGAGCATGGTGGTGATTGGAAGGTGGATAAGTAGGAGGATATTCCTGTGAATCTTTCTCAGGAGCTCGAGGAGCTTATTTCTATTGATATGATATTATTTCTTTGTGTCACTTGATGGCTCGCCTTGGCTTTTAGCCTTGGAATTCTTGGTTATATTTTCCTTTTTATTTCTCTTTGGCTGAAATAAAGTTTTTACCCTCTTTTTATTAAAAAAAATACTTAGATGATGCCTGAAAAATGCTCATCAAAGGTCTCCAATCCACTATCAAACTATGTCAAAAAAAGAGGAGGATGAAGAGAAATAAAATCCAAAGGAGATGATGGTGATGCAAATCCATCAAAGTTAAAATCAAATTGAAAATGAATGACCTCATTTTTTTCTTCCAATTCTACAATAAAGTAAATCTACAAACAAGAACGATATGGCTAGTAGAAATATGCTCCAGTAAGGTGGACCTATAAAACTATATCATTACCATGCAACAAAGAATCATTAGAAGCCACATATGAATCAATACTAGATTTAAATGGAATCAACATAATCAATTAGAATAACAATGGGTGGGTGGGAGAATGGGCGAGAAAAGCAGGATTTTGAATCTTCAAACAATGGTGCAGGTCGTGGTGGAGCATTCTCTAAAGATTTGTAGGTAGAATCAACACAAGATTTGAGTGGGAAGCAAAGTAAGGATGATTTAGAAGAGACTGACCCCAGAAGAAACATTTAGGTGGACCTAGGGGGGAATGTTGTCTCGAATGATAATCCTATTGGAAGTACTAAAGGACACGAGGTTGGGGAAGGTGCAAAGCTAAAACCGTGGTCGTCTCTATTTGGAGTTAAACCTAATGGTAAATCAATGTTCCCCCTAGTTTGCAACATATCTGATCTGACTAAGGGTAAGTTTATCATTTCTATCCCTAATGTGGTCATTGATCACAATATTTTTCTAATGGATAGAGTGCTCTTTGGAAAATTTATGGGCCCTAGACCAAATATTGAAATTGTTAGGGCTTTTGTTAAAAATAAGTGGAGAACTAATGGCCAAGTTCTTGTTTCTACTCTTCCTAAGGGCTACTTTTCTTTTGAGTTTTCTTGTAAGGATGATATTTTTGGCTATGAGGAGTGGTGGTCCTTGGGTTATAGGAAAGTCCTTAGCTCTCAAGAAATGGACCACGAACCTGGATCTTTCAGACTTGATTTTTGAGAATGCCCCATTTTGGACTAGACTCCCTAGTGTTCATTAGAATACTGGAATGAGGATGTCTTTAGTGGCTTGGCTAACTCTTTTAGCGAGCTCATGTCAATAGATCCAATGATGAAAGCTAGGAGAAGTCTGGTGTTTTCTATAATCTATGTGGGTGTGTCCCAGAATGCTGACCTCCCATCATCTATTGAGATACATTCAAAGTAGGGCACTTGGGTTCAAGCTATTGAGTTTGAAACGATTCCTTTTGTGTTCTTTAAATGCAGAAAATTTGGGCACTAGGCAAGGAAATTCCCACTCAATTCCAGCAGTATAAAGGAGAAGCTCTAGCCTAAACAGATGCCAGTCTAGAAAAAGAAATCTGAAGGGGATGCAAAAGAGAATAAATAAAAACTTATCAAAGAGAAATATAGTAAGAATTCTAAGGATCTTGTGAAATCCCCTGAAAATAAGGATGATGTGGGGATTCAAGTTGACTTGGACTGTCAAGAACCTTTAAATAACCAACTAGAGATTGTAACTGGAGGGAAGGAAGATAGCAAGGTTGGCTTGGAGGTTGGAGAGTGCAGCTTGGCGATTTAGGAGCCTCTTAACAATAAGCTAGAGAATGAAAGTCTTGGGAATGAGGATGGAGAGATTGGCCTGGAAGATATTCCAACCTAGGGTTTTGGCATTCCAATTAAGGAGGGTAATTTGACACTAGATATTGGGATTCCCATCATGTCCTCAGCTTTTAGAGGCAGAGACATTTCTAGCTAGGTTTCAGTTCTGAATCTAGAATCAGTTGATTCTCTAGAAATGGTAAAGGATTCCTTAGTGGATTCAAGTCAGACTCTAGCGAAATTAAGTGCGAACATGACCCAAAATATTAATGGTTTGATGGATACCCTTCCATTGGATCAAAAAGGGATTTCCAATAAGGATTGGGAGTCAGGAAAAGAGGATGAAATTCAAGAAGATATTGATAGAGAATATGTCAACTCCTATACAAGAAAGAAGAAGAAGAAAAACCAACAACAAAGTACGCCGAAAGGAGTCTTTATGAGAACTAGAGACAAGGTAGATTGCAGAGCCACAAAGAGTAGTCAAGGAAGAATATTTGCATGATGGCACAAGGAACATGGAAGCTTTTAGGATATAGTAGATGGTGTTTAGAAAACCATTCCCAAAATTTGCAAATTCCATTCCCCTGGTAAGATATGAAGATTATGTCATGGAATATAAGGGGGATGAATTGCCTCCATAAGTAGGATGTGTTGCATAATTTTCTTAGGGATCACAAACCTAATATTTTACTTTTCCAGGAATCTAAAATTCCTAAAGAGAAAGTAGAAAAGATTAAAATGTTTAAGTATTGTGGGGTAGAGGGAAATAGTTTTGAAGGTGCCTCAGGGGGAATTGTTACCTTTTGTAATTTGAATTTTATCAAAGATGAACTGTTGTTTGAAAGAAAAAACCATGTGGCCACTAGATTTAATCATATTAAAGATAATTTTAGTTGGATCATGTCTAACATTTATGCCACTAATGGGAAAGGCGGCAGAAAGACCTTTTGGAAAGAGTTAGTAGCCTTTTGCAATAAATTCATGAATTGAATATGGGTTGTTATGGGAGACTACAATACCCCTCTTCAAGAAAATGAGAAGTTTGGAGGGTCCCAAGTGAATATGTAAAGTAGAATGGACCTTTTGGACTTCATTAATAATCAGGTGTTGATTGATCTAGATTTGCAAGGGGCCTCCTTTACTTGGTCAAATTGAAGAGTGGGTAAGGATTTGATTCAAGTCAGATTAGATAGGACTTCAATTTCTAATCAATGGTTTTTAAATTATTTTTGTTCTTTAAAAGCTCTCTCTAGGGTGGGATCTGATCACTATCCTATTAGTTTTGTGGTGGGCCTTATCTTGGCTAAGAGGAATTTCCACTTTAAATTTGAACCCATGTGGCTTTCCCACCCTTAGCTCCTTGAGGAGATGAGGAAGTGGTGGATTATCTCCATTTCTAGGACAACTATGTTTAGGATTTCCAAAAAGCTGAGGGAATTCAAAAATAAGATTAGAATATGGAACAAAGAATCCTTTGGTAACATCTTTAGTAAAAATTCTGAATTACAGCTTGATCTAAAGGATATTCAAGAGAAAATATAGCTGGAGGGATGGAATGTTGATAATAGGATTAAAGAAAATGAGCTTCTTGTGAAGATGCATGATATAATAGCCAAAGAGGATGATTTTTGGAGACAGAGATCTAGGGCTCTATGGCTCTCAAGTGGTGACAAAAATACTAGATATTTTCACATGATTGCATTGAAACATAGGGCCACTAATAGGATTACTCACATTGAGTAAAATGGAGGCCGTTTTGATAAGGATGATGATATAGGAAGATAAGTTGTCCTTTTCTTCAGTAATCTTCTTTTGGCTAGTAATGGAGTTAACCATGAAATGCAAGATTATATTTTTGAAGCCATCCATGTAATTGTTAAGAATGAAGATAACAAAATATTAACTGTTATTCTCTCAAGGGAAGAAATTAAGAATGTCATTTTCTCCTTTGAAGGCAATAAGGCCCCGGGACCTAATGGATTCCCTATGTTCTTCTTTCAGTGTTTCTGGGAGATTGTGGAAGAAGATGTGATGAATTCTATTAAAGAGTTCTTTGGCTCAAGGAGCATCCTTAAGGAATTTAATGCTACCTTCCTGGTCCTCATCCCAAAGTGGGGTGATCCCACAATACTGGTTTACAATTTTTGGGCAAACTAGACACTAAACTGATTTTTAAAAACTAAATCTTCACTTTCGGGCTCCTATAATAGCTAAACCGTGAGGAATTGGAAGATGATGCAAACTAGTGATTTGTGAAATTTTGTCTATAGATTATAAATATATTTTTTTCAGAATATTTGGGATCAAATTGCACTTCTTTTTCCATCTCCTTTGAAAACTAGCTTTTTTAAAAAACAACATTTTAAAGAAGTGGCGCTCACCGTATACAACATAACTTTTATTGTATGATGGATAAAATTATAATTTTTTCGAATTTAGATTTATAAATACAATATCTAGCACTTTCATTTGGTTTCATAGTGTTTTATTAAATATTTTTTTCTTAATCAAGTTTTGAAGTCAAACCAATTACAATTTAGAGATAGGTGGACTATATACAACATAACTTTTTATGTATGTATAGAAAAAAAATTTAAAAAATTAATGGATTAATGACATCAATACCCAGTCCAAACATATTTTTAAATTTATTTTTTTATAATCTGCTATTTTTCCAAATGTGCAGAACAAAGAGCTTGATTTTTGGTGAAAAACCTATGTTTAATAAAACTAAAAAAGAAAAATACATAATAAAACCATAACATATTATAATTATAATTGTTGGATAGTTCATTCCAAGGAATACCATTATCATTTTAAATAAATTTTAAATGAATTCATTTGATCCCCCAAAAGGTAAATCAAAATTGTTTTTTTATCAACATTTTGATAGGTGTAAAGGAGATTTCATTCTCGATATGGTTTAAAACTAGTGGGGTTCTATCCAAGGGGGTTTGATCTAAGGTGGTTTGATCAAACCCTCTTCAATTGGAATCCTTAAAATAGAACTTTTTAAGGCTTAAATCATTATATTTTCTAAAAATATGTGATTTCAACAAAAATCAGAATCTCCCAAAAATTGTAAACCAGCTTTGTGGGATCACCTAGTGCCCAGGAGCTATAAAATTTGAAGATTTCAAGCCTATAATCCTTTGAAATTCCTTCTACAAAATTATCTCTAAAGTTCTTACTTCAAGGCTTTTGTTTGTTCTGCCTTCCATGATTTCTCCTCAACAAAATGGCATCATTCCTGGAAGGTATATCCTTGACTCTATTATAATAGTCCAGGAAAATGTTCATTCTCTCTCAGAGTCCAAGAAGGCTTTCTTCTTAAGTTAGGAATTTTGAAAGCCTATGATCGTGTTGACTGGGAATTCTTACTCAAAATCATGAGAGCATTTTTTTTCAGCAATTGATTCCTTCAGATGGTTAGTCATCTCATTTCTATTGCTTCTATATCAATTTTAGTGAATGGGTCTTCTTCACATTTCTTTAAGAATTCAAGAGGTTTAAGGCAAGGAGATCCCATTTCTCCTATTCTATTTACTATTATGGCAGAATGCCTTGGGAGAAACTTGAAAAAAATGATTGATCAGGGATCCTTAGTGGTATTGAGGCCTTCCTCTAGTAATTTGGTTTGCTCCCACCAATAGTTTGTGGACGATACCATTTTGATGGGGAGATCTACCATTGTTGAAGCTAGGAATCTTTAAAAAACATTGGATGATTATGAGAGGGTGTCTGGTCAGATGGTTAATAGATAGAAAAGCTCTTTATTCTTCTTCAACACTCTGGAGATAAGGAAAAATAAGATTGCTAGAATTTTTGGATGCAGAGTGGATTCTTTACCATCTATTTATCTTGGGCTGCCTCTAATCTTGAAGCCTTTAGAGTCCTTTTGGAACTCTTTGGTTGATAGATTCAACAAAATGCTTGTTGGATGGAAAGGAGCCCTTCTCAGTCAAGCTAGTAAGATTTAGCTACTCAAAGCTACTCTTCAAAACCTTCATATCTATGCTTTGAGTCTTTTTAAGATCCTTTCCAAATATGCAGAGGCTATTGAGAAAATTCAAAAATGGTTTCTTTGGTAAAGGGTTGAAGAAAGAAAAAGAATGCTTCTTATTGACTGGAATTTTTCTTGTAGACCTAAAAATTTGGGAGGACTAGGTCTTAGAAATATTAGAATGATGAATAGAGATCTCCTTGCTCAGAAAATCTGGAGATTTTTCTCATCAAATGGAGAATGGAACAATATCTTAAAGAGAAACTATATGGAAAATATTGATTCTCTCAAGACTTTGCTCAACTCTCCCTTCCTGTCCCATGGTTCGGTTCTCTTGAATGATATGATTAGAGGGAGAAACATTTTTGATTTGGGAGTTGGATGGAGCATTAGAAATGGGAATCTTGCTAGGTTTTGGGAAGACAGATGGGTTATGAAGGAGCCCTTAATCTCATACAACAGTTTTAAAGGGTGGGCTGATACTTGAAAGGCTAATTATGGGATCTATGTTAAAGACTACTGGAGGAATGGTGGATGGGTGAATCTATGCCAAATTAGTTTGGACCTTGCGTCAATCCAATCCTCTCTAATGGCTATTAGAATGGGATCAAACTAGTAGGAGGATCTTTTAGTTTGGATGGAAAACCCTTCGGGCAGCTACTCAGCTTCCTTGGCTGTCTCCTTGTTGTCCTTTTTACCTGCCCCTCCTCCCTTTTAGGTTGAAGTTTGGATTAAGCACCTGACTCCTAAGGTCAATATTTTCTTTAGGATTCTTCTTCAGAATAAGGTGCTCATGGTGGATAACCTCTACAAGCATGGCATCCAGATCCTGAATCAATGCTACATGTGTAAGAGAGAAGTGGAAACTACTAATCATCTATTCCTGCATTGTTTGTATGTGACTTCTATTTGGGGAAGGTTTCTCTCTCTTTGGAACCTTTCATGGGTGTCTTTGGGCTCTATCAAAGACCAATTTATTTAGTGGACTGCCCCCTCCTTGAATCCTACTATCCACAGATTATGGTCCCTCACTTTCCCCTATATATTTTGGGGTGTGTGGAAGGAGTGAAATAATAGAATCTTTAGGGACAAGGAAGTTTTGAAGAATATTGTGTCTGAGAAAATTTACAAGCTAATTGTGGAAAAATTCAACAATTTCCCTTATCAAGAGAATAAGATGGAGGCAGTGGTCTACTCTAACTACGACCTTAAGATGGCTAAAGAATGGGAAATCAAAAGAGATGTGTCCAAGGCCTCAAGGCCAGCTAAAAATAACTGTGAAGGTGTCATTTGGTATCACCCTTCTAGGGTTTGGATAAAAGCCAATTTTGATGGGACAACAAAGGGAAATCCAAGGACGATAGGGAGTGGGGGTGTGATAAGGGATCATAATTGCATGTTCATTGTGGCGGTGGCTATCTCCTTGGGCATACAGACTAATCACATAGCCGAAGCCATTGGTGCCTTCTAGGTTATTGACATGGCTAATAGAAAGAACTTCAAAAATATATGGAATAAGGGTGACTCCAAAAACATCATTGAATTTCTCCTTGGCAAGTCCCCCCCTTCATGGACCATTAAATGTTGGATAGATGAAGCTATGGCTATTTTATCCAAATTCAAAAAAGTGAGAATATCCCATGTCTATAGGGAAGCAAATAGCATGGTTGACTATTTTGCTAATGAGGGGATTAAAAAAAAATGGGCAAGTGATGTGGTAGAATTGTAATGAGTTGGGAGCTCACATCAGATCCTTAATAGACTATGATATCACTCATGGGAAAGTCACCACATTTAATGATGATTAAAAAGAATAAAGCTAGGTACTGCGACATCATTTGATACAATGGTGACACCGTAATTATTTTGACAGATGGTAAGGCCTGGCACGTTTTATGGGTGCTTTGGGTTTGTTGTGGGCTATTTGGTTTATTCTTTCATTGTGTTAGCTACCGAAACAAGAGTATTGCGGCTATGGGAGGAAGCAGAAAAAGAGTGGAGCCAACTAGATGTGTGAAGCATAAGAAAAACTTGAAGGTCTGAAAGAGAATTGAGTGGGGTGGGCTGCAGCCATTTATTGATAGGCTCCATGGTCCTAACCCTAAGATAACTGAGTTTTTTTCTAAACACTAGAAGAATGGTGAAATTATTCTCTCAAGGAGGGAGGCTAAAGTGGATGAGATTCTTATTGGGGAAATTACGGGTCTTCCAACTAAGGGGGTGAAGTTCTACCATGACAGAAAGTTCTTAGACGAAGCTGTTATTAGTTTTCCTAAAACTAATGAGGAAAGAAAGGACCTAGTCAAAATCTCTAATAGTTATTTTGATGTTGGGACGATCAAGAATATTTGGAGGGAGGTGCTTAGAATTATTATGGAGTACATTACGTTGGACAAAATATTTACCAGAGTCTATGGTTAGCATTTCGTCCTCCTCAATCATTTTTGACATAAGGTAAGGGTCTCCTTTCCTCATTACTTGCTCTATTTCTTGAATAATAGTATTGAGGAACATAGAAAAAACCTGAAGAAGAATTTGGTCCTATATTCTAGCCTAATCTGGCTTATCCATGAGCATTTTAAAAATATGCTAGCCTTGTCTAACCCTTTATTGACCTCGGCCTTGGAAGGATATGACACTCAGTCTAGTATGTCTGAGGGAAATGAAGACTCAGACACTAAGTGGGCTAAGGAAGACACTCCCCCTAATAATAAAAATAAGAAAACCCCTCAAGGGAAGCCCTTGAACAAAAAAGAATGCCCTGTGAAAACCCCCATTGGTAATTCTTAGGTAGAGAATGTCAAGATGAAGGAACCCCCCGTGAATAAGTTGGTTTATTATTTTGGGGATTCTCTAGATGAGAACTCTATTATTCCCAAAGCCACTAAGGACTCTTTTACCTCTTATCCTACCACTGACAGAGAGAACAGACCCAAATTCCCTTGTGACCTCAATCCTGATGACGACTACTTCAAGCCGAACCGGGAATTTCCTGATGATATTTTGGCTATTGCCAAAAATGGTGTTGTTGACTATTTCAGAATCATGAAGTAGGTCTTTCATGAGATAAAGGACCTCAATTTAAAAAACAAGGAGTTCACTAGCAAGCTGGATGTGATGAAAGCTAAAGTGGCTTCCCAAAATTCTACTGAGGTTTTATGGACTCTAGAAGAGAAGATGGCAATGGATGAATGCTTTCAAAGAATGATTGAGCTCATGGAAAAGATGAAGAAAGAAAATGAGAAAAATGTTAAGCACCTAGAAAAGGAAATTGGAAAGATCAAAGATACTATGAAAACCATCATGGAGCATAACCACAGAGCTGTGAAACATAATGCTACAATCTTATGCGCTATAGTGGAGAAAATGGAAAATACCCAGTAGGGGTCGTTGATTGTGGATCTGGAAGCTGACAAGAATAAAAGTAAGCAAGAGGATTCTGGCCCCTCGAAGAGGACAAGAGCCAACCTAAAGAGAAAAGAAAATTCTTCACCTTTGGAGATTCAGGACTTAAAAAAGGTGACCCAGGATATGTACAACCTTGAAGCTAAGGTTGCTGAGACTTTAAAGTCTCTTGGTTAGCTTTGGTTGTGCTTGTTGTTGGCTTGTTGTTGGCTTTTTTTTGGTTCTTCGTTAGTGGATACTATCCTTTTTTTCTTTCTTTTATTTATCATCCTTCCTTTCTTTGGGTTCTTTTATAGTTTATTTTTATCTTGCTTGTAAACTCTGTGGTTTCAGGTCCCTGTAAAACCCATTTTTTCCTCTATCAAAAACACTAGATTTAAATGTAGAAATATGTGAGGATGAGAGAGATGATATATCAATGTAAGTCATCCAAGAATATTGAGCATCTCTAAATTATTTTTTTGCCTCACAAGATATCTAATTGAGACCATATGATGATTCTACATGTGACGTTGGATTTAGAAAATCAATATTATGAACTAGAGAAGAAGTTTTTTTTATTTTGGAAATTTACTATAGTAAACATTCATCTTCAATATGATTTTTCTTTCCATAGTAACCACATTTTACCTTCAAAAAAATTATCATTTTTCATAGAATACTCAAATAGAAAGGAGTTAGAGTGTGAGACATGACTATCTCACCCAATATAGCTCATCCAAAAAAGTAGAAAAATTAAATGTAGAATCATAAGATCACCCCCTTAAATTAATCAATGAACCCCTTGAAAAATTTATACAAATACTTTAAAATTTTAGAGTGTCCTAAAGTTGCTTTGGATTCTCAAAGTCCAAAACATGCAGTACAACATGAAAATTTTCTTCATATTTGTGAAGTTTAAAATAGGGAGTACAATGTAAAATGGTAGAAGAGTCTAATATTCCATGACAAACGGATATCTAGAAAATGTGATTGATTTTGAAATGGGGTGAACCCACATAAGTTGTGAGCACTTTTGTCGAGGAAGGGAAAAGTCATTTTTTCCCTCTACACAAAGTGAAGGGGTTCGGATGAACCAAACTGTTCGCTCGAACCTTTATATTGGTTCGGTCGAACCATAGGGTTCGACCAAACCCTATGTTTGCTCGAACCCCATTGACATATGAGCGAAAATATTAAAATAGAGGGGTTCGAGCGAACTAGGGTTCGACCTAGTTCGCTCGAACCCCCTTAATAGGGATTTAAAAAAAAAGCCTATCATTTTCACGGTGAACAGAGCTCAGCGAACAATGACAGAGGTGGTGAACAGTTTAGTGCGTGTGGCGAACCCACGAAGAAACAAGCACAAACATGGCCCACACACACCTTCACCTTCGAGCAACCTCCATCACCCTCCAACGCGTCCTCCCAGGTTGGTTGCATTGTTCCATAGCTAGCATTTTGGTGCAAAATTCATGGAATTTGGCTTTGCATGAATTGCATTTGTTTGAAAGTTTCTAAAGCATTTTCAAAAAATCCATTTACATAGTTAAACAATTTTATAATTGCATTTGTTGTTGAATTTAAATGCTTTGATGGGTATCCATACCCTGTTCCAAAACCCCCCATTTTTTCCATCATCATCTAATCACCATGTCTTAACCATAATTTTTGATATACCAAAGTTGGTTTCTAATATAACTTTCTTGTTATACTATATTTTTAATAACTTGAATAATTGATTCCATGTTTTTAATTTGTTTTTGATAATTGAAAATAATTTTGTTTTGATTATTTTGAATAATTGTATTTGATTGGTATATAATTCAACATAACACCAAAAAAATAATCAAAGACTCAAATATCAAAAGAGTATGAAGTTGAGAATTCAAATAAAAGATAATAAATGATACAACTTCATGAAACTAAGAAATTGAACTCCATAGATGAAGATATATCATTTTTTCCAATTTAATTAGATCATGAAACATTTATTCAAGGTATGGATTTAAGAAGAATTTGGAGAAAAAAAGGGAAAATGTAAAACTTCATGTAGTTAATAAATTGAATCACAATACTATAACTCCACTCAAGTTGAAATATTTATGTACATATAACATTCATTAATCCAACCAAAAATACAAATGAAGATAGAAAGACCTTGAAACTTGGTATTATTTTAAACTAGTGATTATCATGCACTTATTATAGAGAGTTGTGCAAGGTTAATTTTAGATTATATATGGAAGTAGTAGGAGCGTCATATTTGGTTAGCATATTACATGTAGTCAAATAATTGTGCATCAAAAGTTTAAAATTCACATATATTTTATTGGCTAATTAGGATGCATAAAAAGAGTGGTGTTCAATAAATATGGAACTTATTAGGATGCATGAGAATTTAGATGAAATATACTTTAGATCTAGTGCAAAGTTGATAGATGAAACACCAATTATACAATAGTGTTTAACTCTATAATTGGTCTAGGTAATGAAGTAAAGTCTATTTCATAAAAAAATTGGTTGGTTGAAAAATATAGCATATAGATATGAATATGTTTTCACATTGAAAAAAGTGATTTATGTATATCACTTTGATTGATCCAAAAAAATATTTCACTTACTTCACATATCATTTTGACAGATCATGTGTTACACCTATGTATATTGGCCTCTTTGCATATTTTTCTAATCAAGAAGGGCCTCATACAATGCAAAAATAACAATATTTTTTTAGTAACTTTGAGCTAAGCCTATAATTGGTGATCTTCTAAAAGAGAAAAATTAATTAGAATTTGGGGTTTTCCTTCAATACCCACAACTTTAATGATATGTTGGCACAATCTTATCCCCTCAAATAAGTCATCTAACTCAACCTCATTATTTTTGGATGGGTGGAGTATCTTAGATACAACTCAAAGGAGATTACCTTTGTCATTTTTTATTATAGAACCAACCCAAATTGGAGTTCAATTACCTTTGCAAGCCCCATCCACATTTATTTATTATCTTGCAAAATGAGGTTCCAACCATCTAATTTCCATCATACCCACCTTACTCAAGCAATAGGAGAAACCCAATAGGAGACTGAAACCTAACTAGTTATTTGTCATCCTATTGTCCTAGCTAGTGAACTCAATTGCTCTATGTGAAACCATTCTAAATTTGGTTGAAATATTCTCATAAATGATGATTTCAATTTTATTTTGTAAAGAATTAAATGGGATGTCCCTATCATTAAATATTCATCAATTTATTTCTTTCCATAAATTCTAACTCATCTTAAATGGGCTAGCCTTCCATATTCTATCCCAAGTGGAATTAAATGATAAGCATAAATTCCCAATTGATAAATAGAGATAACATATATTGTGAGAGGGAATTAGACCATTCTAACTCACAACAATGCTAATTCTAGAACTTAGAATAATATGAATAGTTGAGTAATATGTGATTGGAAGATTATTTAGTAGACATGCATAGTAGAAACCTTAGAGATAGATATGTAAAGACAAATGTGTGACTTGTCTATATCCTATAAGTATATTCTCATGTGAAATTTCATCTAAGGAAAATATACTAGCTTTTGGGAGGCATGATTTCCCCAACACAATCTAGAAAGCCAAACTAAGGAATTTAATATTAAATTTTCCCTTTGATAACCTGATTTGATTGAATAGTAATGCAATAGTGCCCATAAGAAAACCACAAAAAAAGTGGATGGGACACACCAATCAAATAACCATAAAATCACATGAACAAATTCCATATGCAATTCCAATGGACAAAGAAGGAAAAGAGAGTTAAACAAGGAAGGTATACAATCCATTTTTGTATTCAAGCATAAGCAAGATCTTCTCACAACCTTATCAATCAAATATAGCTTGACCAAAATTTTAAACATCAAATATTGATAATACAAGAATACCATTTATTTATCAAGGCCTCAATAGCACAATTTTCATTCGCAAACATATTTCATAGATATTTTGGTAACATCATTACCAAATTTTAAAATTTCCAAGAAACACACTTTTTAAAAATTAAGTATAAAAATATAATATCTCCTCAAAATGTTGATTTAATAGATGTTTTTAAATTGTATCCAAATTATATTGAAAGTATCCATGATGAAAGATAGATTATTTAACCTCTTGATCACAATCCTCATATACAATATATTTAAATTCTCCAAAACACCTACATTTAAATATTAAAAAATATTAAGCAAAATAAAATTGACATCAACAACAACTTAACATTTATTACAAAAAATATATTGGAAGATTAATAATCACTACTTAAAATTATATAAATTATATTAGATTCCACCTTAAGAACTATATCATATGTCTCCACAAAGAAATAAAATTAGGAGTGCTTCTCTTTGTTAGAAACCAAGATCACCTGCATGCAATCACATGTCACATGCAAAAGACATGCAGAACCAAAGAAGATGTTCTGTAAACCTCAAAGTAAAAATGCATTATTGAGAATCAATTATTACAAGGAGATCAATCCTTATGAAGGAGATCAAGAAACCCTAAAAGGGAAACCGTAAATGAAACCCTAGTGTGCACACTTAATGATTAATCAACTATTAATGTTCCTAAGTTTAGCTTAAGCAACTAAAGGAATAAGTGACTTAATTAATTAACCGGTATGATATAATTAATTAAGTATATAACTTATTACTCTAGCACCCCCCCTTAAGATGAGCTTAGGAAGAAGCTAAAACACTAGAAGAAGATGCATGCAAGCAAGGATGAGTCCCGCCAACTAGGCCTGATCAGGTACCCATTTACAAATGCAAGAAAGAGGTAGAGAAGGAAAACCTAGTGGGAAAAACCCCCCTACAATGAGATGACATGCTGCAAAGAATCATTGGAAGAACATTGTAGAGTAACACTGGAACCGCAATCTGGCAAGCAAGGAAAGATACTTTTGTCTACTACTAAAATCAGATGAGAGTCACTGATTGACTCAAGGAATCATGAAAAAAGCAACAGCAGACCTGATGCCTCGGAACACTCAAAAACTCCAAACGGGAACAACCCTGGAATCTATGAAGCAGTGGTCGATTATTGAATGATGTATTACTGAAAAATGAAGTGCAAATATGCAAGGTGCACTCTCCCAACTGTCAAAACATCCAAGTAATCTCCAAAACACCCATCGGGCCAAATATGGATTAACTAAAAACTTGGGATAGATACAGAAAAAATTGCATGGACAGCAACATAGATTTCATCAATACCTTTCCAACACCGCAAAGATAGCGAAAATCGGAGATTGTGCAAAGAGTTATGAGCTCAGAAGCATAAAATAAACATCTGACTTCAAACAGCAATAAATTTAGTAAAACAGGAAAATACTATAAAATAAACTACACCATAGGATAGTGCTTGGAACCAGCTTTCCAGCGATATCTCGTTTGCCCGATTTCGATACTGTATGGCCAAGTTATGCCAAAAACAAAAAAAACTACTCTTTTAGGGCAAATCAGGGTTAGGAGGGGCAAAGAGGCCGTACGGCTGATGATGTCATGCTGACATCAGCACTTCACTGGAAAAAATTTGACGGCCATCTAGCCGTCACCGCAAAAAATCGGCCCCCCACAAAGTGAATTTTGATAGAGCTCCTAGTCGCTAATATGACCAGGGGCTGGGAGCTAGAATTGGCCGGGGGCCGGGCGCGAAGCTCCTAGTCCCCCATATGATTGGCAGTTGCTAGGAGTTTGGCTGGGGGCTGGGCGCATAGCGCTCAGTCCCCCATAGGACCGACGATCGAGTTGCAAGGTGCCCGCGGGGGCTAGCTGGGACCAGCGGTGCAGGGTGGCAGAGCCATCGGCCTGGTGGCAGGCCAGTGGCCGTCGGGTGGCGAGAGGCGTCTGAACTGGAGGCGGCGGCGCAGAACCCAAAAAATCATGGTTTTTTAACTTTTTTTGATTTTTGTACCATTTTTTGCCTCGTGAAGCATGTTGGGGAGGCTGTACGACTTCCCTAGCAAAAAGTTTTTGCCTCAAAAACCAACTGCTCCAAAATGGATGATTTGACAGACATTTCTAGGGTTTTGGGGCGCTGCAAACATGATGGCGACGTTCGTTTGAGCCCATAGTGTCCCAAAAAATTGGCTACCCCTAGATCTTGCAAAAAAGAAGGCTGTGGAAACCCTTGCACTTGAAACTCATTGAAAGGCCATATCTTCAGATCACGAATAGGCAGCTGTAGGTCTGGAGCTCTGATACCATGTTAGAAACTAGGATCACCTGCATGCAATCACCTGTCACATGCAAAAGACATGCAGAATTGTTATGCCTTGCATAACCACCCCATCTTTTGCCTTGGTCAAAATGGGTCCCCCTTTGTTATTTTTTGTACTTAGTTATTTTTGAAACAAAGTTTGGAGTCTAGTTTTGCCAATACTTTGTTTTTCTTTGGTTTCTCTGTCGGAATCGAAACCAGAACTAAATCGGGTTCTAAAAGTTCTTTTGAGGCTTGTTTTTGGTTCTATCCTAACAGTCTTTTCTTTGCCTTTGTTTTTGGTCTTTAGTGGAAGTGGAGCTGGAGTGGGAATTGGGATGGTTGTTATCAAATTTACAAAATCACGATCGATCTGATCCTGCCTCTACTACCTTTTTATTTTTATTTTGTTTCGGTTTTTGTGTTTTGTTTTATTGGGTTGGTCTTTTATTTAAATTTTTGTGTTTGTTTTTGTTTTGTTTTTAGTTGTCGGATGCGGAGCCGGAATGGGAATGAGGTTTGGAAATTTTATAAATTTAAGATCCCGATTCCATTTTAGTTCCGCCCCCGCCACTCTTTGTCGTTGACTTTTTGATTGAAGTTGCACTGCAGACCAGTGTTCGTTCTCTTACAGTTCTGACTCTACCTTTACTGCGTTTTAATGCATTAATGGTGGTTGTCGGTGTAGGTAGAAATTCACATATTTACCTTTATTAAGGGTTAAAGCCGATCATTATTGTTATTATTACAAGTCTAAGAGCACGAAGAGCAATAGCAGAGTTCGTTTGAGCAAATTGATCGAGATAGAGAAGGGGTATTGTGTGTGAATCGATTCA
This sequence comes from Sequoiadendron giganteum, assembly GCA_007115665.2. Taxonomy (NCBI): domain Eukaryota; kingdom Viridiplantae; phylum Streptophyta; class Pinopsida; order Cupressales; family Cupressaceae; genus Sequoiadendron; species Sequoiadendron giganteum. Next base: position 233,343,507 of record CM021100.1, on the reverse strand, counting down.
AAAATTTAGCTTGGGTTTGTTTGCGTTTGAGGTAGGTCTTTTATCTTTGTTGTTCGTTGTGTTTTGCTTTATATCTGCTCGCGTGTTCAATCATTGTGTTTTAAAGCAATTCTATGATCATCGATGTGATTGAATGAGCAGGTTCTTGTTTTGTCTTGTTTGTTTTACTTTAAATCTTTGTTTTCTTGTTTTATCGTGTCGTTTCTTTCTATTTTTGGGCATTGTCACTTTCACGTCTTAATCATGATTGTGTCGTGTTGTTTTTGGTTTGCAGTAGATTAGATTAGATTAAGGGTTTTTTAATGGTGTTTGTTAAATTAGGAATCTATAGTGAAGTAGATTAGGGATTTTTTTACAGTGAGTTAGGGTAGATTAGATTTATTGTTTAAATTAGGGTTTCGTCGTCTAGTAAAATGGCAAGGTTTAAACTCGTGCCCTAGTTTTTATTGGGTTTGTTAGATTAGGGTTTCGTTGGTCTCTGCAATTACTTTAAATGATTAAAAAATGATATCTTAGAATGCAATTGTTCCCCACGGTCAAATGAGTGTAGTGAGTTTTAAGCTCCTTTGCCATTTTATAGCGACCTAGGTCTTAATCATGAAATTGTGTTGAAAATGAATAAAGTATTTGATGATGTCATGATTAGCATAGGCGAAGGCGGGATTGGAATGGATTATGGACCTAAGAGTTTTGTTTTACAAAAGGTATCGATTCCATGTTTTATCCTATTTCTAACTCCAAGTTCTAGGACGTTTCTTTGGCGATCATGGTCAATCACGGCGGAGGCTGGATTGGAATCGATCTTGGACTTGAAAGATTTGTTTTGCAAAAGGTATCGTTTCCATGTTTTATCCCATTTCTGGCTCCGCGTATAAATGGGAAAGTCTTTCTTCAAAGTAACGATGATCAAATCGGAGGTGGAGGCGGAATGGAAATAGAATGTGGAAAAAATGAAAATTTGAAGAAAACCAAATCCGTTTTTCATTCTGATCCCGGTTCTGACCAATTTCCCGACTCTGACTCCGAGCCTGTTTGTTATTAGGTGAAGTTTCCATATCGTTTTTTGCTCCGAGTTAGCCAGTTTTGTAAAAGCGATTATTTTGAGCTTCTATCTGGTTCTGACTCTGATGTATGTGTAACAGGTATGTTTTAAAAGCATGTTTTATGATGATATCTAAAGATCTAATTAGAGGTTTGCTACAAGAAAATTGAAAGATGTCAGGAACGTCAGGAGAGGCTGCTCGAAGGAATCAACCAGTTGGAACATCAAAGACAACACCAAAAATAAAGAAGGTGAAACTAGAACAACTGCCTTATACATTGAGGTATGATCATAGGAATCTGGTGGTGAAAGTGAGCAAGGTGGAATCAGACTGGTCAGATATCACAGATACCAATCTGGGCTAGTATAGCTTTGAAGAATTACATGAAGAGACCTTTGCAAAACAAGAAAACTTGACAGGGAGAACATAAAGGATTGTTGATTCTGGTCTTGCACATATCACTGTGTTTCCTATATCAGTCTAGTGTCTAGAGTTGATATTGACAGTAGCCAGTACCTACAATCCTGCTACAAGATTATGCATGGATTCACAAAATAATGTGATTATAGATCTTACTCCGCAAATGTTCCTAAGCATATTTAATGTTCCTGATCCCAAGAACTTGGTGCAGCTAACTGAAGCAGAGGCATTGGAGAAATATAGCAAGCATAAAGACTCCAATAAGTCTCACTTAAACAAAAGATGGCATGCCTTTGAGTCAGGTTAGAGAGAAATGGAATGAAAGATTCCAAGGACTTATGCAGGAGAAAGATGATGGAGGAAACTTGGTGATAGATCGGCTTGTAGAAGTCAAAGAAGAAATAAAAGTTGCAGGGAGAGAATTGATCAAGGTTAAAAGTATGAAAGAGTTTGCTGCAGTTGAGTTGGATCGGATCAAATTTGAAGATGACTGGATTGATGGGCTAGATATGGATATGCTACAACAAGTCTTCACCAGTTATGATGAGTTCATGGTGGATCCAACTTCACATGCATAAAAATATTGCATGCATGATGTTCTTCTTCCTTGCATGTTGCATGCATGCAGCACTGACAGTCTTGAGGGTGCATGACTTCTTTTCTTCTATTTCTATCTTCTATTTTTAGATCAAACTGAATATATAATGTAAGGACTCAAGATCAAAGTTGATATGAGTTTCCAAGAAAGTTGATTGTTCCTAAAAAGGTGGAAAGCCTAAAATAGAAGTGAAGTTCAAACTTCTTTTGTATAGTTATAAATACCAGATGGGTATCACATTATAAGGGTCGGCTAATTGAGAATTGGATTGGCTTGCCTAATGCTAAGAGATAGAATTTTGTAGAGTTTTGCAAAGATACATTGTACTTAAATCTTTTACAATTAATAGAATTACAGGTTTACTCGAAAGATGGTGTTTGGAATTAAATTGTTTGTTTGATAAGGCTGATAAAGTTATGATCTATCTGTATGCAGTGATTGTGCTGAACATAAGAGTTTCTTGAATGATGAAAGTCATTTGAAGGAATCAGATTTAAGGATCATCTTATTAGACTTTCATTGAGTTGAAGTTATTAAAAAGTCTGTTGATCTATAATTTTGATGATGAATGAATGTGTGTTGTTTTGAAAATCCTTGAAATATTTGTGAAGAGTAATTGCGAAGTTAATTAAGCACCTAAAATGTATGCAGTGGTATAGATTATGCTACAGACTGTATCATCTTATGGTTTTTATGATCTGTTAGGAAACATTCATCATTGAAGGTATATGTCCAGATACTAGATAAATTCAGTTCATACTTACTGGTTTACCCCTTTCTTCTATCTTTTTCTTTTATTTAAAACCCATTGATTTACAGGAACTATTTCGATAAAAAGAGTCATAGCTTGAAATCCTTTGTTACCAGCACATGCCCCTTGAATATTACAGTTGCATGAACCAATTGAGTGGCATCAAATAGTTGAGAACCAACTACCAGGACCTTGGGAGTTAGGCTACTACATGTTGTCTTTCTCTTTTAGGAGAAATAGAGTAGAAATATTCTGTTTTAATGTTGTTCATGTCATTTTAACCATCAACAAGAACCAAATAAGATGTTATGTAAACCTCAAAGTAAAAATACATTATTGAGAATCAATTATTACAAAGAGATCAATCCTTATGAAGGAGATCAAGAAACCCTAAAAGGGAAACCCTAAATGAAACCCTAGTGTGCACACTTAATAATTAATCAATTATTAATGTGCCTAAGTTTAGCTTAAGCAACTAAAGGAATAAGTGACTTAATTAATTAACCAGTATGATATAATTAATTAAGTATATAACTTATTACTCTAACAGTCTTGTGACCAACTCACATCTAGAATCTTCACCTCCACTCTTCAAATTGTATTTTACTATCTCATATCTCTTTTTCTCAAACATTTTATTTCCCAGATCATTTTTCTTCCATCATGGGTACATGATATAAACTTTGATAACCCACCGCATTGTAAACGCTTCTTGTTTAAACACATTTTTACAAAAAACTACAATCATTGTATCTAACATATTAAAATAAATCTAATAAGTCCTTGGATAAATTTGGTATTTTAATTGTACCACACTCTTGTAAAATTTGGTTAGCATACAAAGTATAATTAATATTACACAATAGTTCATGATAGATAAAAACTACATGTTGTATTTACAATATGTATTATAAATTTTAAGAGGCATACAATAAAAAGGCTTACAAGATTCAAATTCCCTTTGTGATATTTTTAAATGAATATATTTTTCAAGAAATTTTACACAATTTTGTTTGGCTACATTCCAATTAATGTTTAATATGTGGTGTGTGGTCTTGATCACCAATTTTTTTATTTTAAAACATCATTTACATTGAGTGATACTCTAGAGTTAAAGTGCCAAAATCATTCAATTTCATCATTTATGTTATTAATTAGCTTTTTATGAACTCATGGAATCCTACCATTAAAATCTCAAGTACCATTTTCAATAGGACTATCTAGTCTTGATCTTATTGCTAGTGCTTTTCACAATATTTTACAATTTATGCTTAAGTGAAGATGAGTTTGCCTCATTAATCAAACCTTTCTTAATTTATTTCTTACTATTGAGGTTGTTATTACTCTACAAGTAGCTCTTTTGTCTTTGTACTTACTAGTAATCCTAATAGAATTGAGAGAATTAAAAATATTTTAATAATAATTTTATTTTAATTAGAAATTTTGATTGCCTAAATATTTAATTTATTTTGTAAAGGTCTTATTTTTTACAACTTTAGTAATTTTACAAAAGTATTCATTGAAAATTTTTGAAGCTCAAAATTGAATGGCTCATGATGCTCTTTCATTTAAGACTTTATCTTATGTTCTCATCAATTTTAAGTAACCATTTTTGGGTTCCAGAATTATTACAATTTTATCAAGCTCATTAGAAAATTTTGAATATGGGATATCATTCTTATTCGGAAAGGTCCTCTCTTTTCTTAAGTAACTTGGAGATACAATGAATTTCATTTTTTTATGTGTGTTATCAATTTTATTAATGTTATCAACAATACGCCCAACTGGGTGGGAGGGTTCACAGGCAAGAAACCGAGAGGCGGGGGTTCGCCAACTGACGATTCCCTCCCTATGGCTTGCCGGGATCATGGAGTATAATTTTAATATCATGGGGTTCATTTCTACATTATTCAAAAATATTTCTAAATTTGAATTCTTATTTTTCTATGATGTTACTCTTTTCAATATGTGTTTCATAATATTTTGCAACATTTTCCCTTTCATGTTCAAAATTTTTATTTTTATTATGGCTAAATAGTTTATATAATATTAAATAATTGTCCTATGTGGTATATAATTTTTTTACTTGTGAAATTCATCCATGTTAAAATTCTTTTGATTTTATGTGGAATGGGAGCCAAATCAAAATTATTCCAAGTCCACTATAAGCCACTTGGATAATCCACATGGTTCAAATAATTAAGCATATAACCACCCTAGATATCTTCTATGATATATTTACATTTGTATAATTCTAAATAGGTAATTAATCATTCATTTCCATTTTGATAAGACTTTAATTCATGAGCCATCAAGACCTTTGGGAAGACATATAGTGTCCCATTTAATAAGAGGAATAAACTTACTTTCATTTGAACCACCCCATAATAATTTCTTTATTGTTTTATCTAGATCTTGAGAGATCTTCAAGAGGATCAATAAACATGACATCATATAGATTAGAATGTATTAGATCATAGCTTTAAGCATTAAGATTCTTCCATCCAATTTCAAACGATTATATTTTAATGAAGTAGATTTTTTTTGGGAAGCACTAATGTTGTCCTTCCATAGTTTAGAAATCATATTTGCAAGCTTATCATTTGTCTCATTTTCTTCTCTTATTTGTGCCTTCAATAATGACTAAATCGATTTTACATGACCACCAATGTTAAGTAATGATGTCTTCCCTTTATTACTAGTTGTAGGAAATAAATCTTAGATGCAATCTTTATCAATGTTTTTTAAACTGTCTTTAATGACACATTTTGTACTAGAGTGCACACGCACACTTGTAAATTTAAATTTTAGAATTGTTTTAGATTATGTTTTTTGTGCAATCTAGTAATGTGAATGTTTTGATTATTAAATACTATGATAGATGTTGAACATGTTTTTTTTAATGGTATGGAAATATTATTTATGAGTAGATGAATTATTAGAACTATTTTAGATTTCTATTCCTTATATCTAGATATATTATTTAAACTAAGGTCTCATTGCTCCTTTAGGTACACATACATAACATGGATAATGTAGATGTTCCACCTACGAAATATTTGTTTGTAAATACCACTAATGAGATTAATAAATTGAAAGAATCATTAGGGCAAAGTGCAAACCCAGGGATATATTTTGAACCATGCATGTCAATATTGCATAGTCTTGAAAAACTAAGAGATGAACTTGCGAGGACTAGTGCATTTTCTCCAGATAGAGTAGCTGCTATTCTTTCCTACGTGCGAGAATAAGTACATGGTGAGGTTCCCCTTAAACAAATATAGGATAGTGTGACCAAAGAAATGATAAAAACCAATTGTTTTCCATTTTATCAAAGTGCACGTAAGGTTAGGGGATACCAGGTCACTAGATGTGTCGATCGTGCTATGGCTTTGTTGATCTACCCACGATTTCTCACAGCACATGGTCAATACCCAAACAATGACCAGATTCCATTATATTTTGTTCAGTAGTTGTATGCTGAGGTCCATTTGGGCCTCAAAGTTAACTACCTAGACATTCCACCATATGCTGGTCAGGGGCATGGTAGGATTGCTGATAGACCCACTTATCATCAAGAAAATAGACTGACCCTAGTGTTTAGGGTATTGGTTGGTGAGAGGTCTCCTGCTCTCACCCCAACTCTAGCCCCCATAGTAGATGAGGTTGTCGTTTCTTCCCAAAAGGAAGCAATTGATACTATAGGTGGCATTGCAGCTGCCACCACTAGGATATCTGTTGATCGTGTAGGTCAGTATTTTATGTCTAGACATCCCTGACCCATGCCATCTTCAGCATAGTGGACCACCATGGATCCTTTCACAACATCAGGCATCCCTACTCCAACAGAGCTTGAGGCACTTACAGGAGATATGGCATGAATGACTCTACATTGTTTGGTTGAGGAACTCTTGGAGGCATATGCCTTCATTGCATCAGACTATGGGATCGGTATAGAGCATGTTAGAGATCATTTGGCACGTGGAGGTCATTCACTTCTAGGATCCCATCACTCTCAACCCAGCACTAGTGCACATCAGGATCCACCATCTAATCATTCAATAGTTGCACAAACTATGGGTTTTACTAAGATGTTGGTTGGTGTCGATTTGTTATCGTCGATGCCATCTCACCTACATAGTCCTCTCCACTCATCATTTCTTTCATGACATGAGATAGATCAGATGGATGTAGATATTGGTTCATCGCTTGACTGTATAGTTGATATGGTGGAGGTGGCCGTTTCAGAGGACTCGGGTCATCCAATATCAGATGATGTGCATGTATGTGTGCATGTGCATGTTTCAATTCCTTTATAATTATTTTTAAAATTTAGTTTTAATAACTAGATATTCATGTATTGATACATATGAATTTATATATTTGTAGGTAGACATACCTAATGTCACTCCTAGCCTTGTTCCAGATCGTGCACATCGACATGACTCTATGGATGAATCTAATGCTAGTGGACATGTGAGTTTTAAATTTTTATATATACATGTGTATATGTACATGAATATGTATGCATAGATCTAGATACATACTAAATATAAATTATATGCATTTAACACATTTTGTACACCATTTTATTTGCAGGGCTCAGCACATCCATCAGAGCAGGACCGTTCTCATTCAGATGGTCGTTCGACTAGGAGTCGACATTCGTATTAGGCCCTGCATTAGATTTATGATCGTTACTACATGTATTTGCTTATATGATGATCTTTCTAGTATTTGACATTTCATTATCTCTAACTTACATTTTCTATATATGATGCTTTTTAGTATTCGACATTTCCTTATATAATGATCTTATATGATGATCTTTAGTATTCCACATTTGATGATCTCTAACTTACATTTTCTTTTATGATATACATACATTTGGCACTTTTCTTATAACATGTTACATGTTTATAAATTGATCAATATTGAAATGTTTACATGTTTATATGATATATGTATACATTTGCTTATATTCAATATACATACATTTGCTTATTTGATGATCTCTTACAACTTATATTTCCTTATATGATATATACATTTGATCTCTCTAGAGTATAATTTTAGGAAATGAATACCACTTTATAATTAAGTTCATTCACATGTTGATCACAATAAATATTTTGCACACGCATGCCTTGGATATATATGATCTTGAATGTTTTCCTTCTATGTATATTTTTTCATAAGATGGACCTCTATAAGCACTTGCAACTTTATAGATCTAACTAGGAAAACCTTAGTGATAGAATATTCCCTCTCAAAAATTGGTTTCATTCATAGGATATAAGAAATTGCTAGAAAAGAGAAACAATAGTACATGGGGATTAAATATAATCTCAACATGTAGGCATATAATATTTTAAGAATATAATCATTTAATCATATAAAAATAGAACCATATACTCATATAAGCATTTGAATATGTACAATAATGATTATAAAATGCATCATTTAAGCACATTGGTTGGAGGTGTTATGAATGTTCAAATATTAATGTTTCCCTTGGCATTCACAAAGAATGATTTCACCCCTCTTAGTAACTAGAAGCACACATTAAGGATAATGGTATGATGTAATAGATGAAATCTTTGTGTTTTCAAAATAGAAAAAATATTCATGAAGGTATAATATGTAAAGAAGAAGCTCAATTACTTTCAAATGAGAAGACTTACTTTCCTTTAGTGTAATTATAAGAAATTAAATTAGAACTTTTGGCATTAAAGAAAAAATCTAAAATCCTAACTAACTCAAGAAAACCTTTTATTGAGCATTGTATGATTGTGCTCAAGATAACAATGATATGCATGTTCTCATTATCCTAGCATAATATTACCATTATTTGGATGATAAAATTAATAACATGATTTTATATTAATGATCAATGTTGAAGAGAATATGTTGAGGATGCATTTATAGGTTTTTGAAAGGATGAATGGATGATCTAGACTTGATATTGAATCTTGAGTAACTCCATTAATTTTGGAGTTAATGAAGAGAAGTGGAAATCATGGAGAAGTTAAGACTTATTTACAATTTTAATTAATGATTATTGAGTTAAGTGAATTGGTGAGTGAGTGAACAAGATTGATTGTGAGTTAGGAAGAGTCAAATATTTTCATAACATAGTTAACTAAGTGTATGAAAGAGTTAGTTAATTCCATGGATCAGTTGATTGATTGCATGAGGAAGTGAATTGAATAGATCAGTGAGTGGACTAATTCAAGATTAATGAGTTAATTAATCTTGATTTATTAGTTAACTAAATGAGATGGAACTAGAAATTTTAATTCTTTATTTAAATGGATAATGTGTGCATTTGAGGTGGAGTTTGATAAAATAATTAATTATTTGATGGATAAGAGATGGAAAATATGAATTTAATATATTTAGTAAATGCGTGAAATTAATTAACTTTAAATAAATAATAGGAATTAATTCACTAAATTGTAATAAAGTATTAATGAACGATAATGAATAATAATGGATATTAATTATGGTATATGATAAAATAATAATAGTGGTTCAACAAAATTATTTTACTGTCTTACAAGATGATGTTCAAAATAACATTGTTTCAAAAAAAAGAACTTAAGAAGAACGGATTATAAGAGATGAAAATAATAATGATATGCCTCAATTAGGTGGAGGAATAAGAAAATATTAGGTGGTTGATGATGATTGGACTCAAGAGATTATTTGTGTAAAAAATACACAAGTTAGATCTCAAAAGAAGAATTATGAGGAAAATTTCATATGAAATATAGAAGATGATGGAAGAAAAGAAGAGGAGGAATGTAGAAAAGGATTTAAGAAAAGTAAAATTAGGTGAAAAATACGATTGATTGTTTCTGAATACTTAGTTATGTTGACATGTGAAGATCAACTTTATCTTAATATAGTAGTAGATTGCATGCATCAAATTATGTAGGATTGAGGTTAAAATTTATCCAATGCATGTAATAACTTATAATAAAATAATAAACAAGAGGAATCCCTAGTATTCAATAAGACATTTGATTTTCTTAGTGGGTCTAAGATGGGACAACCAATAGACACAAAGAGAAGTTCCCATCACATCTCAAGGTCTTTGACCTAGGTGGATACAATGAGAGAATGAACTATAGATAGAAATATTAGGCCCCTACAAATCATAAGGAATTGCACCTTGGTGGCTTTTGTGAGGAAACAAAAAACAAATAAATCATATATAAATAACATACCATGCCTCAATGTACACTAGTCAAAGCACACCATGATATATTTTTTTATCATGGTGACCTTGAGTAGGCATGAAATTGGTTAAAAGATATATAAAAAGATTAAAAAAATATATCAAAGAAATAAAATATTAACTATGAATTAACATACAACATTGTTCCCTTTTTCCAAGGTCTTACTAGGATAAATGGAAGAGGATTATGCCTAATTTGGGGAAGGGTACATCCCATAAAGGAAATTGATAGATTAAAAAGGAAAATTTAATGATCAAGAACTATGTGACAACTATATTCTTATATGTCACTCTCTAATGGATGATCCTTTGTTGTTGTGTAAGGGAATTTTCAAAAAATGAGGAATTTGCACTCCCAATCATGAATGTAGTTTCCCTCCAACCAAAGATGATCAACTCAAAGTTTGACTATAAATCTCTTTCATCTCTAATGGTCACTAAAAATATTATGCTCTAGGTATCTAAAAGTCTTTTAACATCTCAAAACATAATTTTATAATCTTAGGCCAATATCATTGATCAAAAGCCTAGAATAAAAAAATAAATTGCTCCATACATAAGTGGTAACTAATGTGACTAATCATAGTCATTCATTTATATTAGTCTTTAACTATCATCATGGACATTCAAATTGTGACCTCCATCCAAATGCAACCAATCGAAAAGTGGCTAAAAGGAGTAGTCTCTAGCTAATAATATTTGGTATAGGTTTGGATCATCATTGAAAAATCTCAAAGATAGATAGTCACCAAACAAGAAACTTGAAGCAACAAAATTACTTATGGAGCAACCATATATTCAACCAACTTAAATACGTGCACAATGAGGAGAATTGTGCACATTTTCACTATTCACCAACCAACACGAAGCATAAACAACTACAATTAAAAGTCACACATGTTAGATCAATATCATAATATTATCAATCTAAAATATTTTGGGTTTAGGTACATCAACAATTTTCAACCAATAAAAAAATTGAACACCATCACAAGACGCCACATGGAAGCCAAAAGCCAACTCAACATCATCAATACAATAAAACAAATCACTAGTTATAACGTAGGTATTCACAATGACATCTTTACCATGCAACTTACACACAATTTGTATCAAAGATAGAAATTATAACATTGCATTAATTATACCATCATATCAAATTTTCTTTGAGCTTCCTCCCAATAAAGAATTCATATCAAGTGGGAATTGCAACAACATTTTACCAACTCTACCACCATATCAACTCTACTTTGTAGTCTCCACTCAAATTTTGCATACACAAAATTTCTCTTGGTAGATGAGAGAGGTCAATACCACCCCCTTAAGGGAAGAGAGTGTATACCCCTTGAATGGGAAGTACCAAAACACACAACTTTGAATGAGTATTCATCACAAATGAATAAAACTCAATGACATTCTTGCAAGTTTTCATGTATATCTTTTAGGAATCCTAGAGGTATGTGCACTACTAACATGAACAACATATGTTACCATGAATCACAAATGTGATGGGTTTGGAATAATTTTGGAACATGATACATTATGAAACCCTTGAATTTGAGATCAATATTCCCTAATTTATTATATATAATTCTTTCACACACACTATGGGTTTTGACTTAACATGAAGCACACCATACTAGACACTTTTGGGATTTTTTGTTTGGTACAAAATTCTACAAGACACAAATTTTAATAGGTTAGGTTTATTTTTCTACAACAAAAAAGAAGATTGAGACAACATTCACTTTATATATATAGAAGACATAGACTAATGAATCAATGATTTTTCTTGGATGTATAGGAGAAGAAACATCTTTGAGATGTGGTCATAACATCTCCTTGTGTGCCAATTGTCTTTTTTGTTGAGATGCTAGATTTGGGGGATCATTGAAACTAACACTAAATTTTCTTCTACTCCCACCATCACTCTTCCAATGAATTTTTTTATGACAAGGTTTGCACATTATGTACATAACAAGTACTTGAATTCCATGGAACAAATATATAATTGGAAATATCTACTCAATTTAAGGTTCTCAATGTATTTCAACCCCTAATTTGTGTCCAACCAAATTTAAAATACTTGTCATAAACATATATTATAAGTAACTAAAACAATCCAGAGTTCAAACAAGTTACTTTAAGTTCTCATCTTGAACATGTATGTACATGTACAAGTGAACTTGAAAATCATGGATATAATCTAACTCAAACATTCTGGTTCAACCTGCTCTTGAATAACATGTAATTTTTTTTGATGGTCGTCACTATCTAGTCTCCATTTTTTTCATCCACGTGCATGTGGAACGACATGAAGATGTAGGGTGGTAGCAATTATAAGGTGACTATATTGATATACCTTGTTATCAACTTGATAGTCCACAAAATGAATCCCATGTTGAAGAACTTTGACTTATTTTAGATATATCCCTTGGACAACAACAGAACCTACACGATAAACATGAACCTGAGGTAATACATGTGCATGTGTACAACATTTGCGTGCTCAAGGTTTGTACAATATATATTTAATGTTTTTACGGTAATGTACACATGTACACAATGTATATATATAATTTTAAATTCAAACTCACCTGTGGGAAATAACATTCCATCGTTTGTTTCAGGTCGTGTTAGATTATTCCTCTCTTCTGTGCAGCGCAATAAATAATAGCTAACACCTTCTATGTTTCTAGGCTTTGCTATAACTACAAAAACATCTCTTGTACACCAAATTTACACAATAAAATTCTAAAAAAAATAGAATTGTCTCTAGACAAGTAAAAAATCATTAAATTTATATAAAATTTAAATTATTGAAAACTTACACATGTACCTTTTCTAACCAATCCTAAAATATGGTCATAATCAATTGAAATCAAAGGAATGTCTTGAAATCTTTCAGCCTCATTTTCATCGTATGTGTCTGAAACAAATAGTGGCACCATATCCCATTTACTAACATATTCAAGTTCTTCATTGTTGCATGCATGATATTTTCTCGCAATGCACTCAATGCAGAAACAAGAGTAATCCCTCATGTATAATGTCCATCCAAGGTGACTATCTGAACTCATAACACAATGCAAAGATCTTGTTTTTTCTACCCTCTTGCATCCATGCATCGATCTTCTATCCACACCTAGATAAATGTAATTGCAACAAACTTATGTGAACTTGAACATGTGTGTATATATATATATATATGTGTAAATTTTAAATTTAAATAATTTTTTAAAAAAAATGTAATTTATACATACTTGATATCTCCCAAAACACTCTATGTGGAATGTTTCAGTTTGTTCTTGAAGATGTGCCGACCTCATTTGATGCAAAGTGTTTCTTGCACCATTCAAGAACATCATGTGCATCATCTATATGATCTTCTGAATAAATCATTTGATACTTTCTTAAAGCACGTTTGATGCAAGCTCTTGCGCCATCATGCTCACCCTTTCTATGCCCACTCTCAAAGAAACTCCAACCATGTGGCATGTTGTAAATTTTATGATATCTAGAAAGTGCATAAAATGGCCATGATGATTTGAATTGTGTCACACATCCATCTGACCATACAATTTTTTTTTCAAATTTTACACCCCTACTTCTCAAATTCTTAAAAAAATATTTTGTAAAACAATGTTGTAAAAAAAGTGTGTCATGCTCTTTATCATCACTAATATAAAAGTGATATTTTTTCTTGATGGCTCATTGTTCATCTGTACTCTCAACACCATCCAATTCCAATTGTGCATGTCAATAACACACATGAAACATAATAGTGACCTGCTTTGAAAAGTAATATTCTGATTGAATCTCTTTTTGATGTACAAAAGAGTAATTTTATGCAAAGTCAACTACTGATAGAACTGTTCCAAGTGGGAAAGTATCTCTTAATGTTTGAAATTGATGTGATTGCCACTTAGCATAAAAGTAATGTTGTATGTATGGTTGTATCAATTTTTGAAAATCTTCCATAGATTTCCCAATAGGTATCTCACCTTCTACATAGTTTAACCTTGTGGATTCTTTCCCAAAATTTGTTTGAAACTTTACATACATGTAAATTTTTCAATTTACTGTCTTTGTTAGGTCAGCATTTTCATTTGTTGAAGGAAAGTTAGCCAAATTTTCACATGTTTCACAAAGTCCTTTTATGCATTTTATTTGAAGTCCATTTTCATGATCACATAATAGATCCTTTATGAACAAACTTACATGTTTAGGAGGTGCCTTTTGAAAACCATATCTTTCTTCTCTTATCTTTTGAAACACCTGATAGTAGAGATCAAATTCAATGTGATAACGACAACAACAAGTTTCAAAAAACTTGTTTATCTTCACATAATATGGCTTTAAACCTTTCAAACATTGTTTTCCCAATATTTATATGAGGATACATATTACAAAAGTTCATATACATCTCAAGTTGTGTTATGTCTAGCCAATGTTTAATATGTTCTTCATAAATACTAGGTCCAATCCTGTGCCTCATAACATCTCTAGTATTTGATGACAGACGGGTCTGATCATTCCAAAAACTTGAGATCAAGTTCCTAACGACATCTTCAATCCTGTCAGAATGGGGAGCTCTACACATAATTTCGCAATTTCCTTCAAAACTATCATCTAAAACCTTTCTCTTTTTCTCATATTTTATTAGTGTGGCTCTACTATAACCAAATTCAGTGAAAAGTGCTGACATTTTTCTTTTTCTAGATATTTCTTTATTTAAAACAGATGTCAAAATCACCTTTCTTGCAATGGCCTTATCCACTGATCGAGATCCTTTCCCAATGGAATCTAAACCTTTTTTAACATTTTCAACAATATATTTTTGCAGTCTCATGTGTTTCCTCTTATTCGATGCAGAATGTACACCCAACAATTTTAATGACTCTTTCAGCTCATCACGAATAAGTAAATGTGATAACAATTGGGTTTTTTCAAGTGTTTCAAGATGATTGAAATGATCATGGATTATTCTATTTATAGATTCATTCATTGACCTCTTACTTGTATTTTTAGGTTGGTCAGCATAACATTTTGAGTTTCTCCATATCCATTTCAAGTAAATGATCTAAATTTCTATAAGAAATTTGTTTCCCCACTGTTTCAGCTACTTTTATATGCTCATCCATTGGTGTAGAAGCAAGTGATCCTGACCCCTCTCTAACATGCATTGTTTGAACTTGGGCCTCCTCCCTATCTTCAAGGTCCATGTGTTCTTCAACTGTTTCATTTGGTCCAATATCTAGATTGGGCTTGACTTCTGCTTGAGAACTTCCTGCTTGTTGAGTCATTTGTACATGTCACATAATATTGTGCAAAGAAAGTGAGAGATGATGATATATAAGTGGAGTTGAACATATGAAATAAAATGAAATCAAAGATTCTTGAACTTAAGAATTCCATGGAAAAAATGCATTTGAAAAGGATATGATTCTAAGATGGGATATATATGAAAATGGTATGATAGATGATGTGATAAGCTAAGAATGTAAGAAGTCAAATGCAACTTTAGGTCCAAATTTGGTTACAATGCAAGGCTTGACTTGTGTTATGATGGATAAACACAAGGTACCAATGATCAAGAGAGGGTATGCAAGAGATGATGGACTCCAAAAGGATTTCCCTAGACAAGCAAGGATAATGGTATTTTCCCTAACTTGAAAGTCCATGATAACCTTAAGTGATGTGGGCGATAGATAAAAATGGATTGGTTTTGAGACCCATGAAGAGTAGTGGAACTTGTGCAAGAGCTAAGGCTTCTATTTGATCAATGATGAATATGCAAGGGGTTGTACATGCAAGAACTAGGTGAAATGATATATATGTATACAAGGACTATGCGATGTGATCTATGTATGAAAGAGTAGGAATATGTAAGGACTAGGATGCAATGAAAAGGATATGATTCTAAGATGGGATATATGAAAATGGTATGATATGATGTGATAAGTTAAGAATGTAAGAGGTCAAATGCAACTCTAGGTCCAAATTTGGCTACGATGCAAGGATTGACTTGTGTTATGATGGATAAACACAAGGGACCAATGACCAAGAGAGGGTATGTAGGAGATGATGAACTGCAAAAGCATTTCTCTAGACAAGCAAGGATAATGTAATGTTCCTATAACATAGGGTAAGTATTCAAGTTAGCATGATTAAATGCATAAACAATAAACCTAAGTATTCAAGAAAGAACAAAGGAGGAAACAACAAAACAAAAGTGAATATCTCACCAAATGCCTTCAACCTCCATGAATCACATTCCTTGCACCTTCTCTATTTGCTACAATATGATGGATGACCTCAAATTTGATGAGAAAATTAAATTCATGACATGACCTAGCAAATGTCGAAGGCTTTTAATAAAGAAATGCAAGAATGCATGAAGGAGAAGAAGTCTAGAAATTAAGAGATTCAAGAGATATTAAGAGATCAAATTAAGAGGTGTCAAAATGAGAACAAAATTAACATTTTATAGAAAATGCAATTTTTGATGGACGAATGAGATTGAAGATTGAGAAATGCCCTAGAATCAATGGTCAAGATTCAAAATGACAACTCTCAATTAGGGTTAGGGTAAAATTCTCAAATGAGTGGACAAGATTTAATTTAAGAAATTAAATCAAGGATGGAGAATGAATGTGACAGTGAGATGAAATTAGTAGGATTCAAGAAGATAATGTTTGAATTGAAAGATGAAATTAGTAAATAAATAATTTTGGAAATTACTTATTTAGTAGAGGAATAATACCATTTTGAATTAAAATTAATTCAAAATATGAATTCAGTGAAATAGTAAGTAATTGATTTAAAATCAATTACTAAAAGAAGAAGCAGTTAACCATTTGAGACATTTTTAAATAAATTATTTTATTTAAAAAGAGGGAAATGTCAAATGATAGGTATTTTATTTAGTTAACCATGGTTGTCTAGGAGGACTTCTTGAATGGTCATGGGATGGACTACTTAGATCTTGACATGACAGTGATGTTATGATGTCGTGCTTTGGACTTGCCTCTTGACATGTATCCTCAAGTTTATGAAATGGGATGGGAATTTGGAGACCATGACTAGATATGATTTCATGACCAAATGTATTTTGTGTTGGAGTGTCTTGGAATGGATTGGTGTATGATGGACTAGGATATGACATGGAGGTGTGGACTTGGTTGAGGGATGATGGGCTAGGATAGGACATGAATGCATGACAAGGATATGACATGGATGGAGGACTAGGATATGAAATGGATGGAGGATTAGGATATGCCATGATTGGAGGACTAGGATATGACATGATTGGAGGACTAGGATATGAAATGAATGAAGGACTAGGATATGATGTGGATGGTTGGTTTACCTTGTCAAGGTTAGGGTGGGTATGACTAATGGAAGGTTTTTGTGACTTAGTGTCATGGGTGGTGTTAGGGGACTCTTGATAGTAGATGGATATAGGACCAGGACTTCTAGATTGTTGGTAAGATGGATAGATGGATGAAGGGATAGGGGTTGTAAATTTGGACTTGGATTGGATGTATAATTTTTTGAAGTCCCTAGCCCGTTGTGCTTGACCATTACTAATAAATTGGCATTCAATTTGACTAGAAAGTATGTCATAGTGACTTGAAGACATGGTGGTGGATGAAATGAGACTAAGACTATGCAAAGTGGTAATGAGGATAAAAGGAACGTCAAATGTGAAGTGGTAAAATGAAAAATGAGAGCCTTATGTCAAATGATTCCTAGGAAAGGCTTACTAACCAATCAAAGTTTGGCCAATGTCTCAATTTGGATTGTCAAAGGACTAGTTTGAAGGACAAGATGACAAAATGACAAGGTGAGATTTCCACACTAGACTTATGAGTTGGAAATAGCTCACAAGAGGATAATGACTAAGGACTTGTTTGATTTGGTCCAATGACAATTTACTTTTTGAGACAATGGTTTGACAAAGCAAGAAAATTTTTCCTATCCCAAAGTGTGCAAAATTGAGGACTTGATTTGACAAATGTGGTTCATGATGGAAAATGTGTTGTAGGAAGTGATTTGAAAAAAATTCAAGCAGATTGCAAGGAATTTATTTCAACTTGACTATGTTGATTCAGATTTGGAGGATGATGTTCATTTGTTCATGTTGTCTGAAAACAGTTGGCAAACACGTGGTGTTGTAAAGAATGAAAATCAACCACATAGAAGAAATTTAAAAAAAAAGTCCTAAGGCTACAAGGACAATATTCTTATGGATCCCATGAACCGCATATCCTTAGCGAATGAATTTCAGAAGCTTGGCCCCACGGGCTCCCCCTTATAGTGCACTCACTTCTCAGGGCAACCAAGCTTCCAATCTCCATGAAACTCCCATGGAAGATTGATCATTTCTACTAAGAACTATGTAGGTGTAGGTGCCTTAGCAACGACCGTTGTTGCACCAAAGAATAGAAGGTTTGTGGTTTTTTAAAACAAAGGATTTATTTCGGGCACCCATTCAGATGGCCACACGAGAGGCATTATCATCCCAGTCTGCAGAGGTTAGGGTCTGCAGGTTTCAATGCACCACAAGGGTACTAGGGAGTCAATTGCTGGTCCACAGGAAGTTCTGTAATGCTAAGCTTTCCTTAACATTTGAATTTATATACTGGTTGGGCGTTGCTTGGCTTTAGTGCGTTCCCGGTTTGAGTCGCTTTGGGGTGAGTACTTTTTCCCACCAAAGTAGGCCCAAGATCTAAGGCTTAACAAAAGTGAACCAAAATATTCATACTTCAATTGATCTTTGTTTAAAAACAAAGAGAGAGCACATGAATATTTCAGATCACACTCGCATGGTGTTCTTTTTAAACCAAAATCAAAATGTGAACAAACAGAGAATGCACAAGGTTCATTTTATCCATCTGTAGTGTTTGTCAAGCAAAGGGGTTAATTTTAACCGTTTGTAGTGTTTTCTATCTAAGAGTTAATTTTAAACCCAATGAAAAACAAAGTGTGTTGTTCTTTTTAACCCATATGCATTTGCATGTCTGTTCTTTTTTAACCAATGCATGTAAAATGCAAGTTGTAAAGAAAAATAATAATTAAAATAGCATTTAGCTAATTCCAACTGGACACATGCTAAAACAAACAGATTAGTAGCGTGCAAACAAAAAAAAACTCTAATCTAGAAATAAAGAAAACGGGAAAAAAAAACTAAAAAAAAAGATAGAAAACCGGGACAAAAATCTTAGATAGTGTGGTAAGTCTATGAGCCTCTTTGTACCTAAGTAGATAGTCAAGATCTAGTAAATTTAAATATTTTATTTTTCTTTGATAAGGTATCCCATTACGAGAGATCGTTAGGATTTGTGTCTCAACCTTCAATCCCTATCTATTAATACCGAACAAAATCTAATTTTCAAGTTATAAAACAACAAATATATATAAATTTCAACACTCATAATTTAATTTTTGGCTTGGAACATGTTAGAATAGACATTAATTCTAAGAACATGATAATTACAACAAAATGCATCTCTTTCACATCTTAATATTTTTAAATGGGCACAATCATATAGAACTCATTTTTATGGATGAAAAATATATTAATAAACTTGGGAGTAGATGTTAAAATTATTCTTAAAATAGATTGGGAGGAGCTTGGGAAACCAAATTTACATGATACTCCCTATGATATAGTACTAGATGAGGAAGAAGATCCAAAATTTTCATTAGCACATGGTATCTAATATAAAGGTCAACCTATTGGGTTTATTTAGGAAAAATAAATTTTGCGGTGTTTGAGATTCAAAAGGACTCTTTAGTGCTTTTAAAATTTTGTTTAATCTCAAATTGGTTCATGTAGAATGTAATGAAATCTTTGACTCCCAAAAAGAAGAATTAACATTTTATACATGGAGGGCTAGATAGTGCATATATCTTTGAATATGAATATAGATTAAGATTATGACAAGAAGATAGCAAAAGAAAGAGATGTAGAAGAAGATGACATATTTAGATGGCTATATTCATTGAGGAAACTACCTAAGAAAATATCATAATCACAAATTTTCATATTTCTTCTTGTAGATTCATCTCTCTCTTGGAAATTCTTGTCGATCCATCTTCTCAAATTTTCTTTTTTCATATATCTAAGGGATATACTTATTGCTATAGATTATATATATTTTTTATGTTGTACTCATCTTAGTTCTAGATGCACATAGGATAAGAGCGCAACCATATTAATCTAATTTATTTTTATTTGATTATTTGTGGAGGTAAAAATACCAAATTAGGGATTTGACAATATTGGTAAGATAACCAAAATTCACCCCTTTCCCTTTGTGGCACTAGCTACATGTATTCTTGGAAATATCTTCATATGAAGGTTTTGTGTCTTTTCCTATCTATCATAATTATATTATCTTAGAGCTCAGTTTAAATAACATTATGACCATTTTATATCATTTAATTTATTTTACAAAATTTATGTGTTATTCTACTATTTAGTTTCTTTTTATTGGTTGTTTATTTTATTCTTATTTTATAGACTTTCAATTTTTTGTATAAACTGGTATTTTTTATGTACAACAAAAATCTATGTAGTCATATAGACCTTAATGTAGTCATGCTACCATCTAGGAAACATGATGTAATTTTATTATCTTCTATTGATTCATATTCTAGATTCCTATCACATGATGAGATATCTATTTCTCAACTCTCATTCTAGGTTTTTCTTTGTTTATAATTAAATCTCATTTTTAATATTTTGTTTAATAAAAACATAGTACTTTTTTTTTATAGGAAAAATAAGCTTGCATAGTTTATATAGGTGAAACCAATTTAGATAAGACCATTTACACTTGTTGATTTATCTATTTTGGATAGTATTTTTGTGTTATTAATCTTATCTAGGAATAAAGTTAGTTAAAACTTTCAACTTTTTATTTAGGTAATCAAATTCAATACATTTTTCTTTTTACTATCAATATGTTTATTTCTTTATGAATTATTTCATTGTTATGAAGAATATTCTAATTCTATGCTAGATTATGTGTTAGAAAATTTAGAAAATATTATTTTAGATACATATTTCTACATTATATGTTCCTCGCATATAAACTTATTTAGTTAATGTATGTTTTATGTGTATATTCGTCGTACTTGTTGTTAAATCTATCCTAATCCAAAAATAGTTATTGTTAACTAATATGATTCTATTTATTATAATACGTATAATTTTTACCAATTTTTGTGTGTTTGTGGGGTGTTTGAGCTATCCCCACCTTCTCAACTAATTATCACTATTTAGGTTTTTTAGATGAGTTTAGAAATTCTCTTTTGTTGAATTATCTTGTGTCATCTTCTTTTATCCAATTTGGCTATACATAATGATTTCCCTACTATTGATTTTCATGTATTGATACAAAGGGAGATACCAAGATAGAGGAGGAAATACTGGTGAAAGATGGTGTTTCTACCATATCTATATAATTGATGATGCACAATTGGATGAAATAAATATAAGAATTTAAAGGACATAAACATAGATAGATGCAAAATTGGGTGCTACAAAAAAATACAAATAAAGAGAATATATTGTAGATCAAAACTAGTAAAATATTTAGTATAAGGATTCATAAAATCTAGTGACAACTTGCAGATTTTAGTTTTATATAACTCATTGATGATGTGCATTTGAGTTTTCATTTTCAAAAAATTGAAATGAGGAACCTTCAATTTTCTTATATATCAATTATTTGATGCATTTTTCCTTGTTGGTAGATAAAACATATGATAAACCCACTAAATTGTAAATAAATAATTTACCCATATTTGATGAGAAAGAGAAGAAATAAACACGTACCTTGTTTCCTTCTATGATAATTTGTCAAGTTTTGTTTGCATCTATTTTCTTCTTTATCTTTTAAAAATTTTGGTTGAGCTTTATTTTTTCTTTTTTCTTTTTGTCCCATTTTCTTCTTCAAAATACAAATGATTGATTTAAACTAACAACAAATTTTCCTCCAAAATGCAAAAAATCTGTCAGAAAAAATTGAAAAAACTTACAACAGTAAAAACAAATGCAACAATAACAAATAAAATATAAAACATTCTCAAAATATTCATCATTTTTTTACTTGTGAAATGTCTTTTTCAGCCGACACGCTTGGAAGCATGAGGGTCACCTGAAAATCGTCGTTTACACAGGAGCTCAGAAAAATGCAAACAAACCCTAGAAAAGTTGTTTGACTTTCGAATGTAGACTGAGGGGGTTCGGATGAACCAATTTTGTGTGGTTTGAATGAACCCCTTTAAAATAATTTTTCTTATTATTTTAAAGTGGTTCGATCAAACATAGGTTCGGCCGAACACCCTTTTTCCCCTATCTCCCCAAAAAATCATTTTTTTTGTAAAAAATTGTCTTTCGAAGCTCAATTTGAAAATGAAAATGCATAAAAATTCAGAAACCCAACTAGATAATAATATTCCTTGGAATGAGCTATTCATCAAATATAATTTTAATATGGTTTGGTTTTATTATGTATTTTATTTTTTAGTTTTATTAAACATATGTTTTTCGATGAAAATTAAAATCTCTGGTCTGCACATGTGGAAAAATAGCAGATTATCAAAATAATTTTTTTTTAAATACATTGAGGTTGGGTATTGATGTCCTTGATCATTAAAAAAAAAAAATTGAATTTCGATTCATACAAAAAAAGTTATGTTGTATACAGTCCGCCTATGTCTGAATTGCAATTGGTTTGACTTTGAAACTTGATTAAGGAAAAAATATTCAATAAAAAACTATGAGACAAAATGAAAGTGCTAGATATCATAGTTAAAAATCTAAATTTGAAAAAATTAGAATTTTATCCTTGATACAAAAAAAGTTATGTTGTATATGGTGAGCGTCACTTTTTAAAAATGTTGTTTTATGAAAAAAACTAGTTTTCATGGGAGATGGAAAAAGAAGTGCAATCTGATTCCAAAAATTTTGAAAAAAATATTTTTAGAATCTACAGAAAAAATTTGATGAGACTCTACTTTGCATCATCTTCAAATTCCTCACGGTTTAGTCGCTATAGGTGCCTGAATATGAAGATTTAGTTAAAAATAATAATTGCAGTGTCCAGTTTGGCCAAAAATTGTAAACCACTATTGTGGGATCACCCAATGCCAAATTATTTTAAGAGTAGAGTTAATGTGTGGGTCAAGTTTTGGAATTATTTGTAAATTAGAGTGATAGGCCAAATTAAGAGTTTAGATTTTAGAGCTAGATTTTAGTTCAAACTTTGGATCTAGATTCAATTTCAAATTTTAGATTTGGATTCTAGGTTTTACTTTTATGTAATATTGTATGATGGTCTTTAGTGTGTATGTGTAGTCCAAAGTTTGATGTTTATTTATAGTTTGTAGAGATTAGTGTAACTATAGGCGAGAAATCTAGTGGCAAAAAAGTATATTATTTGAGTCACAAAATGAACTCAAGAGTCTAATGGTGATAAAAAATAGGTTTGAAATGGTAAATTCCTTTGAAATTCCCTACAAGATAGTGAGAAATTATAAAAAATTGATAAAATTTAAACCTCTACCCAAAATATGGTAACAAATGTAAAAATATAGCTAAAAAATATAAACTAGAGATATATAAACTGCTTTAAAACTTTAGATTATAGATATATGCAAAATGATTTAAAAATTTAGATTATAAATTTGTGAAGTTCCTTGAAACTTTGGTGGTGACAAGACTAGGTGGAAAACAACTAGGAATAAATTAAAAAAATAGAGAGACCTAAAACTTGTTGATAAATATTAAGGTCAAAATAATCCAATTTTTTTGTAAAATCTTTTGAAAAATTCAATTCAATGGCTATAATTGTTATATAAATGTACTAGGCTAAAAAATCCTTGATTTAAGAATAGTATTATAAATTTAGGGCTTAGATACCATGTGGGAGTTTTATATTTGACTCTTTCAACCTATTAAATCCTAAAAGATAAGGATATGATTTCTACAAGAAATTTACAATAATTCTAAAATAAAATTATATTATCCATACTATATGTGCAACCTTCGAAATATTGCAATCACATGATAACATATTGATTATATAAAAAGGGGTTGATATCAGAAGATAGTTGTGGACTCTTACCACCTTACATGTGTCCTTGATGTGTCATGTGCATAGGACAAGTGTGATAAAGGTGTCATATAGAGTTTAGTTAGTACCACAAAATATGAGTAAAAGTGTCTCAACCATCTAAGATAAGACAAAAAGTAAAAAATATTGGTATGAATGAGGTTATTTCCTAACTAGTTATTAGTGAGAACCTATTCACATCATTGATAAGTTTACTTAGGAGTTTTTTTCCTAAATGGAATTCTAGAAACTAGTATTTAATGAGGTCATATCTCATTAATATGCATATAGTTATCTAGGAATTTAATATTTCTCTTATGCATTTATAATTATGCATTAGGAATTTCATTTTTGTAACTAAGATGGTTATCCAACTACCTCTCTGCTTTCCTATATAAGGATGAATCTTGTACATTTTTAAATCATCTCAAAGATTCTAGATCAATTCATCATAGATCATCATTTGATCAATTTGTCTTCTTGTTCATGCTACAAAACTTTCTTATTCATGTGGATGGTATTCTTGGTTGATCCTTTGAAGTGTGTGCAGCTTCAAGTGGGTTATTGCTTCATATTTCCAACGTGGTATCAAAGAATAGGCCATAGAAGATCCATCTCATATTGGGAAGTTGATATGAGGAGACTATTTTAGACTGGAGGGTTTGCATTTTGGGTTGGTGGCCATCATCTAGGAGGCAACTGATTTTTGGAGCATATTGGGTCAGATCTAACCCTTCCACTACATACAAAAGGCCCAAAACCCCCCATTTTTATATAAAATACTTCATATTTTGAGGTAAATTTATTTTTTGGTGATTTTTTTTAAAATTTGAGTGACTATCTTAAATTTGATGGCCAAATGACTATCATAGAAGCCCCATCATGTCTTAATTAAGCAATTTTCTATAAATCACCATAACTTGACTTGGGGATTGGATTTTTGCAAACAAGATATCATTGGAAAGCTAGTTTTGAGAACCTTCTAGTGGTATAGGAATTATTCATATTTTATTCTTATGATATTTTATTGTTGTTTGAAGTCAGATATCCCATATGGACTCTTGAGCTCGTATCTTTTCACCAATTTGTTAGATTTTGGAGATTCTAGCAGCATTGCAAAGGTGATTTAGAGCTCTATCATTTTGTCCATCTACTTTTTTCAGATTTAGCCCCAAGTACATTCTATTGAGTTTTACAAGTTGAGGCATTTTCTCGATAACTTGGACATACTGCATTTTGGAGAGAGTATATTTGCATTGGGAGGCTTCATTTCCAATTGTGCATCATATTTGATAATTTCTATTGATATTGATGGTCAATGTCTTTGTAATCTTGCAAATCAATCATAGTTTTTTATGTGGTTTTTATTTCATCCTTCACTGATTATGTTGGGAAGGGGAAACTATAAAAAATGGAGAGATTGAATCATAAATTATTTCCAACCAGTTCAATTGTTTCCACATTTATATGGTTTTATTCCCCTTCTAGATAAAGGTATCCAAAAAACAAATTGGAGTTGTAGAAGGTATAATGTCTTAGAGGTTATTACAATGCATGTTTATTATGATGTTTTGAAGGCTATTGATCATTGTGATTGTCCTCATATTCATTGGACTAAGATTTGGGAGATATATGGAGATCTTGATACTCCATAATTCCTTGATGATCATGATTCAGAATGTCATGTGTCTCTTCATTTTTCAGATAGGATACCCTATGATGACATTGCTATGCGAGAGCTTATAGAATTGGAATGATTTGAATCTTAAAATGAGGATGTCATTAGTTCTTTAGATGCTTCTTCCTCATTAGAAATAGTTGATGTACATTCACCTTCAATGATTCCTTGTTCAGAGTCATTGATTGAGGCTTCCATCATTCCTATTCAACAAAACATATTAAGTTTTCTAGACATGGGATCACAGGATGGCTTTCTTTTAGGTATTTTAGACTTGGCTACTTCTATAGGTTTGGAGGACATTCTCGGGGGATATCTCTCCTCTATCTTGATTCTACTTTAGAGGGTATTCTTGAGTCTCCACATTCCATTGTTTTGACCTTTCTTGGGGATCCTAATCTTGGTGAAACATGCTTGGAGGCACTTGATTCCTTTTCAGAGATTTCATATGCGAGGCTTCTTCCCTCCCATTTCATTATGGAGTTGGAGTTTCTTTAGCATCTACAATTGGATTTGCTTCTTCCTAGTGGGAGACATGTGGTTTGTTTTCACTAGACACTTTTTTGGCTTCATACTTCTTCTAGTAGTTTTGAGAACACTTTATTTAGGGGAAAATATAGTCTCCATCTATTCCTTCAATGAAGGGATCATTGTACTATCTTTGGATCTTTTTCAAAATTAGTTTATGCAAATTCCTAGTTTGTTGCCTTCTTCATTGATTGGGCATGTACCTAATTTGATTGTGGCATATTCAACTTCCGTAGGAAAGGAGACACATCGGAAAGGAGACACATGAGCATTTTTCAAATACATCATCATCATTCATCATTAATAAGTTTACTTAGGAGTTAGTTTCCTAGGTGGAATTCTAGAAACTAGTATTTAATGAGGCCATATCTCATTAATAGGCATGTAGTTATCTAGGAATTTAATATTTCTCTCATGCATAAATATAATTATGCATTAGGAATTTAATTTTTTTAACTAAGGTGGTAGTACGACTACCTCTCTTCTTTCCTATATAAGCAAGTCTCATGTACATTATAAATCATCTCAAAGATTCTAGATCAATTCATCATATATCATCATTTGATCATTTTTCTCTTATTGCTCATGTTGTAACACTTTCTTATTCATGTGGATGGTATTCTTCTTGGTTGATCCTTTGAAGTGTGCATAGCGTCATGAGGGTTATTTCTTCATATTTCCAACAAAAAATTCCCTAATCTAGGACTTAAGTAGTGTCAATAGGACTTTCGCTATAAAAGGCTAAAATCTTACTAGTTTGACAATATCCCTACTTACACTAACATCAATAGCATTACCAGTAGAGATTAAAAAGATGAATCAATTAGAAGGAAGAGGAAGATTAGATATTATAATGAAAACTAGAAAAACATTGATGGCCTCAATGAGGTGGTTAAAGGAATGGAACCAATGCCAACTCGAAAGAGAATTTTAACCTCATAACCAAAAACCCACCATCCAACACCACCTCCCTATCCTCAACTATTTAAAATAATATAATAAAATAAAATCTCAAGTAGGGTTAATGATCAATCATGTCCTCTTTAAGTGTCCTCTAGGAATCCAAAAACCACTTGTTCAACTTAAGAAGAGAAAATAAAAAAACTAGAGGTGGTTGAATTTGCAGATCAAGCCATTACTAGTAGAATATTTTACACTATTGATTACATCTTATTCAAAAATGAGGATAGATGAATATTGTGCATCCTAGATGAACCTAGTAATTAATACCACATATGGGAGATAGAAGGAACCCCATTCCTAGTAATCACCACATGGGAAAGGGGGGAACTTGGTCAAACACCCTCATAATATCAATTTGTATAGATTCACACTTTATTAGAGATCCCACACTACTATATATCCATACTTTATTAGAGATCCCATACTACCATTAGGAAACCCATCATAGAATAAAAGACCAATAAAATATTGATTGTTATACATATTCACTTGACTATAATATTTCACAAGTGACTAAAAACCAATAGTGATAGTAAGCTACAACAAAGGATCCTAGTTGAATTTAAAGCATGCATGCCATGATTTGATATTTATTTTCCCTAAATTTATTTTTATTTATAAAGAAACATTGTGGTATATGTGATTTTGTGTCTTTTTTTTAAAGCTATAGTTAATAGTTGATAATAATTTACAAGGTCATGCCAATTATTACTAATTCATTTGAGTGAAAAAAATATCATTTGATGAAGACATTACTTTGAAAAAATTATCAACATTTGTTATGAAACTTTACTACATGAAAATTTGAAGTCCAACAAGTTATAAATATTAATCAAATTAAGTTGAGAATTTTTTATTTTTTTCTATTTATATGATCTATCCAACAATGCTCTTCTCTTGCACCATAAGGTTATCTTGAGAATCATAAATTATTTAATCACTTGTGTATCCAAAGTCCATTCATGTATTTCATTTCCTTGTGGCATAAGGTGATCTCAAAAATTAAAAAATGGTGTGATATATTTTTTTATGGGTTTAATGACTTAGATTTCATCACCAAGTGTTATCTCAAGTACATGTTCGTGTGGACTATAAATTTAGTTTTATATAGTTTTTATTTTTATCTAGTTTTTTATGAATTGTGTGGTTAACCACCAATACTTACGCCTCAAAAAAAGCCCTTGTATCATAAATTTGGGCCTCATGTACCACAAGCTATATATAGGACTCCCCTACTAAGCTTGTATATCCTATCTTAAAAACCATTTGGCTACAACCACATAGTGGTGTTGAGAGAATAACACTCCCTAAGATGACCCACTCATACCCTGAGGTATATTTGTGGG
Source organism: Sequoiadendron giganteum (assembly GCA_007115665.2). Lineage (NCBI taxonomy): Eukaryota > Viridiplantae > Streptophyta > Pinopsida > Cupressales > Cupressaceae > Sequoiadendron > Sequoiadendron giganteum. The sequence goes on along the minus strand of CM021100.1, from coordinate 233,314,805 downwards.
CTACTATATGGTTGTACTCTTACTTGACTAGCATAGATTTTGATTACATGTGTGTTATTGCTTCATCCTTATGTGAAAATAGTCTAAATAGAAAACTTTTAAAAAATGGAACCTAAAAAAATACTTACGATACACAAAATCAAAACCTAAACATGGAAAACCCTTTCAATCCAAATCCAACCCATTTTGAAGAGCCTCTCAATCGAGGTCAATATAAAAACCTCCTTCATAATGTTGAAAATGATAGCCTTGTAAACTATAATGAGTATGGTGATGACCATATTAACCTTTTAAAAATTGAATAGGGTCATTCCCAAGAAGTTTGATTTATTTTTTACAATAATAATGGCATCCTCATGCAACTCATAGAAATAGGAGCCAAGCTTTGCTTAGGTAATAATCTTGAAAACTTGAACAACATGCTAAGTGTAAAGGACTAAGCTCTTGTAAATTAAGAGTGTGATTTTATTAAGAAATAAAAAAAGATTCAACTAATGTGAATCTTATAAAATTAAAATCAAACATAGCAAAGAAAGACCCTAAAAGTCAAGTTATATTTGACCAAATTCAATAGTTAAGCCAACAATTGGAGAATTTAGCTTCCTACATAAATCCTAGAACATTCAACCCTTTGTTGCATAGCACAAAACACCATAATCAATGCTCAAAATTTATCTTACCTCATAATCACCACTCAACAACACATTGTTTGCCTAAGAATAACAACCTATGAAGAATACTCTCCAAGGACTATAAGAAGGGAAAAAAATTAGAGAAAAAAGTATAAATTAAGGAACGTTTTCACCATCACTATGATAGATAAATGTTACAAATATTGTTTCCCCTTACTTAATACACCTAAATTTGATAAATACAATGTGGCACGAAACTCTAGGCCATATGAAACATGTTATTGACCCATATTAACAAACTTATAAATTCATAATGCTAGGGAATCTTCATGCGGTCCTCTACATAACTTCTCATGGGTCAAATAGACCTTCACATATATTCCTTTGTTATGCAAATCCAAATAATCTAGCACAAGTGGAAAAATTTACAATTGTGCAAGTTATTAGATATTCATAAATCAAATAATAGTCTTCCATCAATACAAGTCCTCTAAAATATAGATGTCTCGTTTATTCATCATTAAAAAATAGTCTCACAAAACCACAAAACTACATTTCAAATTATGATGAGATGCGGTGACTTCTAAAACTAACTAATCAATTGAAAACACCAAATATACAGAAGAACTCAAATAAACTATAAACAACTATTCTTTTAGTGATGCAAGATTGGCACAAAGCCATAGATGCTCCTACATTACTTTAAAAGACACTACCAATTTACTATAATATTAGCTAACTGTTTAAAATCATTTTCTAAACTAAATTTTATTTATATCTGATTTAAATTAAAGTATGCATTCAAAATTTGAAATTAAGAAACAAAACAAAAAAATCTAATTTCACTTTAAAATGGTAAAAGTGCTAACAGAAATCTAAAATAATTTATAATTTATATAAAAAAATTCCCATCCGTAAGAATGATTGTAACTTTTTTTTAATTTAATAAAACAAATGACATGAAACCCAAATCATTTTTCAGTTAATAATATGGCCATAAATCGAAAGATTGTGCTACCCGTTATAACAGTCGAGAGTAACAAATAAAATTTGGCTGTTCAGCTGGTAAGCTACATTCCCTATGGTGTCAACACCCTCGAGTCGACAGCAGCGGATTACCTATATCGTCGGCGTTTTCTAAGAATAGCTTTCCTTGCATAACGGTCGCCTCATACGGTGGAACATGTTTACAAACCTCAAACGCCGTACCCACAACAGCTCCCTGCTTATATATACATTCCTAGACTTCCATCAACAAATCAATTCAGCATTGTTTTGGCATTTCTTATAATATTAGAGAAGCTTATCTGCCTGAGTAGGATTTGGGAAGAGCGTCCAAAATGGGAAGATCAATTGCTTTAGCCTCTGTTATCGTACTTCAACTTCTCAGCTCTGTAATAGCAAAAGATGGTAAGCTTGTTTTTTGGTATCTAAATTTGCAGAAGAATTTATCCAGAGATACATTATGGCAAAGAGCAACCCAATTTTTAGGCTGATTTTAGTTTTTTAATTTTTCAGGATTGCTTCCAAATGGCAACTTTGAGATCAGCCCAAAGCCGTCGGATATAAAGGGCACGCTCATCATAGGAGAAAATTCGCTGCCATACTGGCGAGTAAAGGGTATAGTGGAATACGTTGAGTCGAATCACAAGCCCCGCGATGTGTTGGTGGTTGTTCCTCGAGGAATACACGCGGTCAGGCTGGGAAACGAGGCGTCGATCATCAGTAACAGCGTTAAGGTGAAAAAGGGCTCATATTATTCCCTTTCATTCCATGCTGCTCGCACCTGCGCACGGGATGAAAGCTTGAATATCTCCTCTCCGCCCGTCTGGGGAGATATATCGATACAGACGGTTTATAGTAGTGGCGGGTGGGATGCCTATGCGTGGGGATTTCACGCCCCTGCTGATAACATTGAGTTTATTATTCACAACCCGGGCGTGGAGGAAGATCCTGCTTGCGGACCCGTGGTCGACGCAGTTGCTCTCAAGCACTTCAGAGCGTCCAGATTATCAAAACGTTCGTCTTGTATTGCTATTTTTTTTGTCTTGTTTTAGTGTTGTGGTAAAGGATCTAGATCGGCACCGGTTAGATTTAAGCAGCACATTTTAAGTTTTAATTTGTTTAGATAGTTTATCTAGAATTACATTAGTTGTTGTAGTGTGATAATCTTAGAGTGTGTGATTTAGATCGGTACGATTAGATTTAAACAGTATATTGTAGTCGCCAGATTGTACAACAAAATTGATTTCAGTATATGATTTTTACTGCCCTAAAACAGCTAGTGTTTCGCAATGAAATCACAGATCAATGTGATTTCATTGTGCATGAGCTCCTGGATGTATAGTGCAACGGAATCACAGACCCTTATTAACACATAATTTCGTTACACAATGGCCGGTTGTTTAGAGCCAGCACTGATTATATATTGTGATTTGTGGGCGCAGCTAATCTGGTGAAGAATGGAGATTTCGAAGAGGGCCCCTACGTCTTTCGCAACGCGTCGTCGGGTGTGTTGATTCCTCCGACCCGGGAGGGAGAGGTGTCGGCGCTGCCCGGATGGATGGTGGCGTCGTTTAGGCCTGTCAAGTATGTGGACGCCTACCACCACCACTTCACAGTGCCGCAGGGGAAGGCAGCGGTGGAGCTGATTGCGGGCAGGGAGAGCGAAAATTTGTGCAGGCAGTCACAACGGTTCCGGGGAAGAAATACCAACTCAGCTTTGTGGTTGGAGATGCGGGCAACCAATGCCGAGGTAAACTTATGGTGGTGGCTTTTGCCGGGAATGAGACGGTGGAGGTTCCTTACCAGTATGAAGGAAAGGGAGGCTTGAAGCCCGCTACGCTTTCCTTCACTGCGGCTTCTGACAGGACGCGCATCGTTTTCACCAGTGCTTTCTACACCATGCGCAGCGATGACGCGCTTACTTTCTGTGGGCCGGTTGTCGATCAAGTCACCCTCCTTTAATGGTTTTCTGAGTCATTCAAAACCATCCTTGTTAGAATGAGTGCAAGCGCTTAACTGGTATGAATAAGTTCCTGCGATCATCACACCATATTCTTCCATCTATGTGGAGTCTGATGTTCGCGCTAGATATTTTTAATATATATTTAGGCTGGCTTTTCAAATTCATTCTTATAGAAGTAGTGTTCTTTCTTATTCATTCAGATAGATAAGATTGTATATCACAGCCCTCAAACAAAAAAAAAAAATATTTATATATATATTTACCACTGTATTTTGTCCAAATTAAATTGCAATAAAATATATGTATATGATTATTTTTAAATATTAAATTAATATTTTAAAAATATATGAAGATTATATTAAATTAATATTTTAAAAATATATGAAAATCTTCATTACGTTTTAAAATAGAACACTTTCATTTGTATTATTTATTAATATAATCTATGGAACTGTGATTTATTTAGTTTGTACAAGGAATTTTATTTTTAAATAACTTTATTAAAAAATTACATAGGATTTTATAAAGGATGTGTATGTTTGAATTTACGGGGGTACCAAGAATGTATTGAATAGATGTAAGAAGATGTGATCATATTTTATATATTTGATGTGTACAATACAAATGTGGAAGGTTATTTTTATGGATGATTTATATTATTAATGAGTTTACTTTTTAATACAAGAATACAAGCTTATGTTGGTATCTTTCTAACTAAGAATCAAAGACTAAAGGATATTTATTCCATCAAAATTATCCAAACTATGATTCAAGCCTCATGTCTTATATTATACATATAGGGTTTTAACCTTTGTGGATGGCATAATCAAGGAACATACCATCACCTTCACCAATTGTACTCAATCAATTGAGCTTCAACCTTTTAGTTGGAAAGTAATTTTAATATATCCATAAAAAAAATCAACCATGATGGTAATTGTTCAATCTCAAGTATTGGAAGATACCATGTTTATAATATATGACTTTTTTTACGAATATTTCTTATTTAACTTTGTATTAATAAAAAAAAAAATAGTATAATATTTTCAAAAAAGGAGGAAACAGTGGAAAGCCACACCCACAAGTTTAACTAAAAATACAGAAGCACCTAGCCCTAAAACATTAAGTTGTCATGGATATGTCATGCGAAGGAAGAGGATTTTGATCATTAGGCTTCCCCAAACATTACTAGGAGTGGAGTCATCAATGGGCTAGACTATCTAGTGAGAGAAAAGGTATATTTATCCTTCTCCTTGGGAGGCTATTGAGTGTGAACTGGAGATATGGTAAGTAACACATGGAAGAACTTGTTGGTGTCTAGCCAACCAAAGTTCCATCAAGGATATGAAAAACATGAAGGCTATGGCCATCCTCCACAAGTAGTACAGTCCCTAGGATTTTAAGGCATAAGACCACAAGAGTGAGATCCACAATCTTCACAATTGTCCTATTGGGAAGAGTGACTACATCCACGTTGATGCCCATGAGGGGATGTGGGATCAAGAGGAACCTGGGAAATAGTATAAGGGGTAATACCTCAGTGGTCCACTAGATCCTAGAGATGTGCAACTTCAAGTGCAACCTTACTAGCTTACACTTGAATCTACATAAGAACATTAGAGAAATTGATAGCTCTAATTTATACAATGAGAAATATTTGTCAATAATGTTGTGATTAAAAAGAGTGGAATTCCTATATTTCCATATATTAAAGAGAATTTTCACTTTGAACACATGCCAAATTTTGGTATACTTATGAGGAAGGTAGATCCAATCCCTAGGTAGAACCACATGCCAAGAGATAGAGGTGGGCCTAAAAGGCTCAAAAAGTCATGCATCTAATTCCAAGCTTGTTAAGCTTAGAGATAGATCTAGAAGAGATGTTTGAGTGACTCAATTTGACCATAAAATAGGAAATTTAGAATGGGGATGCCCATATGAGTAAGGTGATACCTTAAAGGAAGGCCTTGAAATAGTTAAACACCATGCAAAGTGAACCAATTTAGGCTCTAGCACCACATACAAAACACCTAGAATTTTATTTTCCACATCTCATAAGTAGGGATAACTTTAAGAAACCCCCCTCTCGGAACAGGTGTAAAATCCTAGCGAATCCTGTATACTTCTCGATGAAAAATATTAAATTTATTGGCGATTTTTTTCGTTTTTCGAGAAAAAAAAAAATCCCCATTGGTGAATCTTTTATAATCCCTGGAAGTCTATGGAAAATCGTGGCGAATTGTAATTTTTTTAAATCGAATAAAATATTTTTCATTAGCGAATAAACCCGTTTTTCAAACCAGAATTTTTTTTCCTTTGGCGATTAAAACCTTTTTTCAAAGAAAAAAGTATATTTTCATTGGTGAATTAAAATGAATCTAAAAATAATAAAAAAATCCAATGGTGAAATAAAAATCATATGGGTTGTTTGATGGACGACTGTAGTTGCATTCCCGAAGTAAATCTATCAAGCAGTAGACTTGTGATTTGAAACCTCTGGAATATCACTGGAACCGTTAGATTTCTAGAAATCAATGGTTGAGATTTTATTACCATACAAATGGTTATAAAGTTTTGTTTCTTAGCGATTGGGTGACCTCAGTGGGATGCATAACATTCGAAGTGACAACTCATTTAATGAATTGTACGATGCCATTAAGGGATGTATTCTCAAACACCAATTGGATAGATCTTAAATAAGGTATTAAGGAATTTGGAGAAACGAATTTAGTAGTAGATTGTCACTTCTTGCTGGTAAAGTTAAGTGAGCTTGCATACGAGGAAAGGTGGCAGCATTTTGAACTCCATACTCAGAGTTTCCTCAAAATGGTACTTCCAGCCAATATTAGGGTATGGGAAGATGAAATTGTGGCCTTCATGCAACCCAATTTGAATTAGCCTGAAGAAGAGAAACTTGACATCATTTGCTAGCTACGTTCAGTGGCGTGGAAAGAGAAAACCAGCTATGCTGAGTACAACAGGGTGATTTTTATTTTAGAAGAAGAAGAAGAACGCGCTGAATTTCATAATTTTGCTATGGAAATGCAGTTGGAACTGTACAGAGTCCCGCAACCTCTAGCAATTTAACAACATTACAACATACACGAATCCTTTAGTGAATTGTGAATTTGTGACACATAATGATAAGGGGGCGTAGTTTCAGCTTTTGAGCGCTTTTTGAATGTTGATTGTATAGGGTGTGGGGTGATAGGTCTGTGAAACCACATTTTTGGCATTAGAGAGATAAAATAATATATTTCTAAATCTTTGTATTTATCATTGCTTCCTTTTAATTATGAATGAATTGTGTTTCTTCATGATAATTTTTCAATGTTTATCTGTTAGTGTTAGGTCAAATTCAGAATGCTTATTTTTTCATCTCTGAGACTTTGTGTTCAGATTAATTCATCGCTCATTCACTCTTTTCAATGCCTCGAATCTCGATGTTGTACATTTCATTTTATTTAAATTCTCAATCTTTTTGAAGAAACTGTAGTTGGCAGTGGCAGTGGCGGAAATTAATCCCATATGTGATATGAACATCCGAAGCAATTTCTTGGACAACTCATAGCTTTAATGAAACAAGATTTGTAATGATTTCATATCGTTTGAATGAGTGAATTTGACAACTTGTTAGCTTGAGGTAGAGTTCAAGGTGGAATGTAGCAAGAAGTCAATCAAATTAGAAATTTTAATTATACAAGCTGGTAGCGGCACTGGTGGTCTATAAATAGGGATAGTGATTCAGTGATTAGTAGATAGTGCCATAAGGGTTTTTATTTTCTAGGGTTAATAAGGATTCACAAAGAAGATGATGCAGTATTGAGGATACTGTAAATTCTCCTACCTACAATTATGTAGTTACAGGGTAATTAGTAAAAGATGAATTTCCTTCAAGTTCAGAATGGGTGGAATTGGAAAGAAGTTGATTTGGTTAACCTGAATTTTCAAATGGGTTTTGAACCAGGATGAGGAGCTCTGATGGAGATAAGTGCTATCCAAATGCATAGAGGTTGCAGGTAAAAGATGGGAGTAGCTTTGTTTCTCGTTCTATATTCTAACAGCTCCCATTTCCCCAGCATGGTTGGCTAGGCAAGCTCCATGCATTTATTTTCAAAGAGACATTTGTTTCTCATCTTTTGTATGACTCTGGTTCTCGAAGGGGATAAGTACATTTTGTATCTTCACGGCTCCCATTTCCCCAGGAGTGATTGGAACCCCCTTTGCCCAACATGGTTGGAAAATCCACCAGCAGAAGCTTGGAATCATGAATTTATTTTCAGAGCCGCATTTATTTTTAGAGATAGATGTGTATTAGGTTTTCAGCAACAAAGCTTGGAAATTGGAATCAATTTGTAATCCATTGTAACGAGCAACAACTTGGAATAAATTATTAAATTATGTCTATGTAAAGTACTAAAGTGACACACTGACATATGTTATTTATACAAAACAGGAGCTACAGTGCTACTCGTCTGTAAAAAGATATGTAATAATGTGACATTGAAATTCAGTTGCAATAAAATAAATGGTTGTGTTGTGCTATTCTTGAATCTTCATTATTCATTTACGTTTAAGAGTAAAGAGTTGTTTTCTGAGTTTGAAACTTCAGTGTCACTGTCTATTAATAATTTAATGTATTCAAATTAGTTTTTGTTCTTTTGAGAAATTAAGTAATATACTCTATGCAATATGCACTTGAGAATTCATGGTTATATCGGGCCATCGAGGGAATGCAATCATTCGTTCCATCGATGTTTATGTGTTACAAAAATGTGCTTACTTTTGTTTATTCTATCGGTATATCGGGGACTAGGAGCACACCTTATGAGCTATGAGTCTTCGCATTCGGGCCATCGGCGGGGCTGTGATGGGGGTTCCACCGATAAAGCATTGTTAGGCTGCTGCCTATGGTATTGAATTTAAAACCCATGTGTCATGTTAATTTTTTGAAGTTAATATCATCAATTAGTAAATTACTAAAGTTTCAAGTTCAACCGTTGGATGAACATTTGATGTATGGTTGTAGTTACATTCCATAATGAAATGAACAGAGCGATGGGCTTCCCAACTTAAACCTTTGGAATTACCCTATATCCATTAGATTCAGAAAGATCAACGGTTAAGATTATGACAATAAGAAACAATCAATATGAAAATTTTATGACGGTTTGACTTTGGTCATTTAAATGCCTATCAAAAAAATTATTTAATTTACGAATTTTTATATAAAATCTTTTATAAATGGATTATCTTGAAAAATTAGAAAACAATGATAATTATTAGTGATAAATATAAAAATCTACTGTTATAATTAGCAATTAACAAAAGTTTCTAAAATCGTATTAAAAATAAATCTTGTTAAATATGTTCTAAAAATTAAAAATAATTATGTTTTATTTTGAAAAGATTCTAAATTAATATATATTTTTATAATAATATTATAAATCATATATATTAATATAAAAAATGATAGCTATTATAAAAAAGTCAAAAGTTTCTAAATTCATATTAAAAATATTCAAAAAAGCTATATTCTATTTTCTTTTTATAATAAAAATTATAAAATTATATATATTATAAATTAAAATACTATATAATATTTTTTTACGGTTTAATAAAAATATAGAAAGTCAAACTGTACGGTCTAATAAATTTTATAGCTATAATATACGGTCTAAAATTGAAAAAGCAGTCAAATATGTAATAGACCATCAAATTCCATAATGACATGCACAAAGCTATGGGCTTCCCAACTCAAACCTCCAGAATCACCCTATAACCATTAGATTTAAAAAGATCAATGGTGACGAATTTGCAACTTGTAGACCTAAGACGTGTCATTCACTTTAATGTTCCAATTTCAAGAAACAAAGCATTTAAAGCACTTTGTACTACTAAGTGTCAATTGTCAAGTGATAAATGTTTATTTTAAAAGTTAATATCATTAACTACTCATTTTCAACTGTTGGATGAACATTTGATGTATGGTTGTAGTTGCATTCCATAATGACATGCACAAAGCGATGGGCTTCCCAACTTAAACCTCTGAATCACCCTATAACCATTAGATTTAAAAAGATCAACGGTGAAGAATTTGCAACTTGTAGTCTTGTAGACCTAACTCCTAAGATGTGCCATTCACTTTTACATTCCAATTACGAGAAAAAAAACATTTAAAGCACTTTGCACTTTGAAATTGTACTGATTTTTAAAGTCCTCAATCTTCAGATTGCTCATTGTAGTGCACCGCCCTATTTTGGATTCCACAGTTCCACTTCCAACAATGCCATTCCAGTTTTCAAGCGTTGGGACTCATAATCTGGGTAAGTGAAAGAATTCCTATGGCTACATTTCAACTTTCATCGTTTGACATTTCTTAAAATCTTATTTTGTCAAAGTTTGAAGTTTGGTTTTAGACTTTAGAGACTCAAGAATTCATTAAAATTAAGGAGGACTAACAGGTATTACTTATTAGGGAATTCAAATTACACAACTTCACATTTGTACAAGCATGTCTACCACCAGTAGCCCTACAACAATGTCCGATAAAAAAATGCATTATGCAGAATTGCTTAAAACCCCAGGTTTCATCGATGGTTACCATGATATTTATGATCCTGAAATCTATATTAGGCGTACCTCAGAACTTAGATTTTCATCTCAGAATAAGGCTGCAAAGTGAACATAAGTTGATAGTATCAGTGCACCATGGGTAACTGGATTAGGGCGCATGATGTTACATGAAGTTTTCCCTTGCCTAGAATTTATCATGGTCTGTGCCAAAAATTATGATGATAAGAAAAGAGAAATTTTCAATAAAGATAACCAAGAAGAATTGTTATCCATTAATGCAGAAGAACTTGGAAAAGTGTTGGGGTTTACAATCGAAGAATTTGGAAACCACCACATTGACCTAGAAAAGCTTGCTAGTGATTATGAAGCAGTGGAAGAAAGGCTGAAAAATGATTTCTTAAATCAAATAGTTAAGGATAGAAACAAATTGAAAGGTGGTCATAAGCCTCCTTATAATTTAGATTTTTTTAAACCATGGGTTTAGGATACTATTTCCATGCTTGTATTTTGCCTCGGTCTGGATAGCAATTTGGAAGTGGGTGCAAGCCTCCTTGAAATGTTATATAATATCCATTATACTAAAGAACATGTCAAATATAATTATACAAAACACATTGTAGAATCCATGCATAAACAACTTTTAATGATTAAAGTAGGTTCCACGTAGACATTTAGGTTCACAACCTACTTGTGCTATCTTTTTCTATTGAAATTTAGAGGAATGTTTCAAAACAACAAGCTTCAGATTCAGCCCTACAGTAATGCAGAGGAAAAAAAAATGGCTCTAGTATATGAATGGACCAATGAGATAAGGATGCATGATTCTCGAAGGAACTACAGTCATTTTGTAGACTACTTTTTGGCTCCATTGCATCAGGTAATTACAAATAATCCAATGCCTAGATTGCCTATGTCATGTAGAAATTGCATGCAACTAGGAAAATAAATACAATTGGCTGATTGGTACTTAATGGAAGAATATATTGTGCTAAGATTTTATGGATCGGGAGTACAGCCATACAAACTTCCAATACATGTGAATGAAAGGGTTTTTGCATTGGAATATGTAAGGCAGGTGCAGAGTGTTGATGAACTACACTTTCTCAGTCAGCAAAAGAAGACCTTATTTCCTTCTTTACCTTTTTCATGTGGAGGGTTCACATTCGAGAGAAAAGAATTTAGTGTGGCACATAATCTTTTGATTTTTTTTGAATTTGATCCTATCTGTCACTGGCAGTATGATCCATGTGACATCATTAAATCAATGATTGTGGCCAATAGGAATGCTGCAAATTTTAATTCAACATCAAAGTAAACCCTTGCTTGAAAACTTGAGAAACAAGGATTCTTGGGATGAGGTCAAAATAGCAATGGAGAAAAGTGTTGTTGAGAATGGTATTTCTTTTGAACAATTGTTAGCAGAAATTATGGAATTGCACCAAAAGACAATCTGGACATACAAAAAAATTTATGTAAAAAGTGATAAACCATCTAGTAGAGTAAAAATTCCAGGTTCTCTAGAGACAGAACTTATAGATAAAAATGGTCATGATAAAAAATTACTACCTTTTGGTCTATGAGGAAGGACCTAGGTGATCCAAGAGTTCTTGAAAAGTATGATAATAATGAAGAAGATGAAGAATTTAGAAAATTGTGGAATATAGAGCATGGGCATCCCGATGGACGTGATGAATCTGATGATGATATTGATATGGAAGAAGAAGAACAAAGCCATGCCAATTACAAACCTGGTTTAAGTGAGGCCACAAAAGTAGAATATGCTTCAACATATACTTCAAGAGCAGCCATACTTGAAAAAATTGGTTATGAAGGTGGTCCTTTGGGGTCCAAAGGACAAGGCGGAGGCCCTTCGACAATACAAAGTGTTGAGCATAGAAAAACAAGTGATAAATTTGGCCTTGGGTTTGGAGGTGAAAAAGTAGACCAAGGGGATACAAGACAAAATCAATTTGTTAAAGCTTCTAGTCCTCATCCTCATGGTCAGATACAATCACAACTAGGACATGCCCTTGGTGGATAGCTTAGTGCAACTGGGAGTGCCATTGGTGGTGATGGTATGGGTAGTAGTACTAGTAGTGGTCAACATGTGCAACAATGACAAATTACACACAATACTAAGAGGAAAATAAAAAAGATACCACAAAAACACCAGGTGATCAAGGCAATCAAAAGAGGCAAAGGATTTTGAGAGGTCAAAGTCAAACTATCAGTGGATCCATTAGTACCACAAAGGAGTTATTTCCAAAAACTCCCACAAATCAAGTTAGTGTGGGTGCAACATCATTAGCAACTGCAAGTACTCCTATTCCTTCGCCATTCAAGCATTCCATTGTTCCTACCTCCCCGGGTTATGATTTCATTGAAGAGTTTAAAAAGAAATCAGACTTGAATAAAAAATAAAAGAAGCAACTGATGGAGAGTGTGTTTGCTGTAACTTTAGAGACTGCAACAATCATATTATTACTCACATTTGACACAAATAAAGAAATCATGGAGTACACAATTGTTGTTCCCACAGTTCAAAACAAACCAACAAATCTTATGGATCGATCTAAATAGCAGGTAACCAATTTTCAATTGGATTTTTCTGGCTTGAAAAATATTGACAAAATTAATGTATCAAAGAAGAACAATGAATTTGTGTACACATCATTGCTAAAGCAAGATAGAGAGAAGAAAAGGTTGCAGACCCAAATATAAAAGTTACAGGTAGACTTAGCAAGTGAGAAAGAAAAGAGGAAAGTAGCAAATAACAAGAGCAATGAATTAGAAAAAAGAATAATAAAATCTACCTCTACATCAACAAGCAATGAGGATAAATCAAATGAGAGAGAAGTGAATGACCTGAAGCGAAGGCTAGATGAGAGCAACAAGAAATATGATGAGGACAAATCCACTTCATAAAACTTAACACTAAACATTGTGAATGGAAATGCACAGTGGGAACAAAAATTGGAGAAAATGAGAAAAACAAATGAAAGATTGGAGACAAAGTTGATGGAAGCAAAAGAAGAAATTAAGTCTTCTCAAAATAGGTTATCTGCATTTTGTAGAGATACAGTGAGGCATATGAAACAAAAGATCTGGGATGAAATAATGCAAAGGTGTGATCATTTGTGTGACATGTTTCAATTGATTGATGCTGCCAGACAACATTATAAGAAGCTCAACAAATATTTAGGGGACAACAAAAAGGTGCTGGAATTAGAGAAATTTGCAAATGAAGTTCTACAAACAGTCTACAAAGCCAGTGACAATGATCTGAAATCAAAAGGGATTACTAATCAGATTGAAACCTCAATGAAGTTGTCATCTATCATTGAAAAGTGTTTGAGAATGTCTGGAACAAAGGAATATTTGCATTTGGTTGTAGAAAAGATGAAGGTGGTGGATGAAAAGGTAAGGAACTTCACAGAGCTTGGTTTTCAAGAGCCTTTTGACACAAATGAGCGATTCATTGGAAAGGATGCTTTCAGAAAGAAGATGCAAGGTGCAAGGAAGATTGATTTGGACCAGTTTCCTCAGAACCAAGATGTGAACTATTTGGATTCCATCAGAACACTGATAACCTTGAATGCAAAATTGACTAAAGAATTCAAGATAGGTTCCATTTCCAATTACAATCAAGAAATTTTAACAAAACTTCAAGTCAAACAACATCAGTTAGAGCAAATGGAAATTCCACCACCTGAAGAGTGGAAGTTGATAGAAAAGTTGATACATTGACTTGATCTATTATTTTCAATCTTTGATAATATGAGTTTCGAAGTTCCAACTTAGCTCTGTGTAGACTTGTCTTTGGGCATTGGCAAGATTTTGCATTGCCAATGCCAATATGTACTCCATGTGAAATTCAATTAAAAATCTCAAATTTCGACTTCAGTAATGTGATGATGTTCAATTATCAAGATTCTGTATTATTTATTTTATCATTTGAACTAGTGATGAACTGTTAGCTCATTATATTTAATTCTTGGTAGAGCTTCCATTTCCAAGTTATGGATGTTGAACTATTAGCTCATTATATTTACTTCTTGGTAGAGCTAAAGCTTATAAGTTATGCATGTTGAACTGTTAGCTTCTGTTATATTTTGACTAAAAATCTTGATCAGTATCCACCAACTTACACCTCATCGACATCCCACATACTGCAAAAATACACTACATTTGATTTTATGATTAGCACAAATTGCAAGGATTTGTGTGACAAGATCCATTTTGTGGCCCACATTACTACTTGATCAATGATCATGTCCATAAATAAATATAAAACCCCATGGTCACAACCCCTATTCCTGAAGAATTCAAATTCAATGTACTGACAAATTGAATAACATAAACAATTTGAATAACATAAACAACCACTTTGGAGATAGCCAAATAAGTTAATAACTTATAAGCATATGAATCCACAACAGTTGAACACTCGAAAGCAAATCAGTAAATATGTGTAACCTTCTCCATTGTATTGATCTTCAAAGTTCAATTGATATACATTATAAAAATAGTTTATGATATGAATAATGAGATGGATGGGTGAATTGGTGCAATCTATTATCTATTTTCTTACTATTTTCTACTCTAAAGTCTAATTTAAAATGATGTGATGATCCATTGATCTCCTATTGGGGTCTTGATCTCTCTTATATATGAGAGGCAACAAGCTACAAACCCCTTGCAAAAAGTCATGATGTTTTGACAACTAAACATAACTCAAATTATAAATAAAACAATGCCACAGGTGAATGCACCGATCCGTTAATCTCCAAGTAGAAGCTCGTGACCACTAACCACCTAAAATCCGTTCAAGGCTTCTACTCCATGATAGGGCGCTCATCATGCTGTCGGCTGGCGTTCTTCCTTTGAATTTGATGGTTGTCCTGTTGGATCTAATTTTGACAAATCTACAGTTTGGCTAATAAACATATTGACTATAGAGAGGTGATGGATGTACTCCTGTTCAGCATAGGTGTCCACGTTAGAGTTCGCCTCTTTCATATCATATTCCAGAGACATTATTTTTTTGAGTTGCTTATGAATTTTTTGTAAAACCATATCCTCGTCATTTATTTATTGCAATGCAACAATCAGAAGCCCATCAAGCTCTTCCTTCCAATCATCATATTCTCATGGGTTTCTAATGCCAAAATGAAGTGCCAGGAGTGGGACTGAATCAAAGAAGTCAAAATATTCCCTAAGCCTGTTATGATATCCGTTATGTGATTCTACCAACTTGTTATATGTCAGCAATATTTGTCCTTTCATGGCATTCTTATCTGCGAGCTCCTTTTTTTTTACATCATTCTAGGCTACAATCATTCATTCTCCACCAATGCAATGTGTGTCTGATTGAATATTTCCCAATATTCAATAGCACATTTCATCATTTTATTGAACCTTTCTTTTATCATTTCAGATACAATGTTATATTTGATGGTTTTCACTTCTTTCTCCAATTCTTTGCATTTCCCCTGGGATTTCAGATGGCAATTCTTCCAGTAGGTTGCATCAGCTAATGCATCAAGCACTCTCTTATCTTTTTCAAGCCATGGGGAGTACAACTTTGATTTGGAGGAGGAAGATGTTTTTTCTCACTGATTTGCTAGCTCCTTCTTCAGTTTTTCATTTTCCTTAATTAGTTTATAGATCTATGCTTTGGTAAATTTTTCCACATTTATGTTCAATTTTGTTGTCTCCATAGGGTTGGTATCCACTACTCGTTGAACCAATAGATGACCAAACACTTGGTTTGGATTACTAATTGTAGTAGGTCTTTTATCATGGGGATACAGTGACCAAATAAGCAAGGTGTTTGGGCTATACCTAGATCTTGAATACAATTTGTCACTTGCTTCTTATGTTAAGTTCATTGTCGTATCCCCTCTTTTATCGAAGCTATCAAATACAATTGAAGAGCTAATATCCCACCCTAGTAGGAGCAACACTCCAGCTTCTTGAAGCAATTCCCTACCTCTTTCAGGAGTGATGGACTCCATTTCCTTTTCTACCTCCCTTTTCAATTTCTCCAGAGTGGTTGCCTCATGTTTAGGAGTGATATCCCGTATCTATTGTCTCATTTTTCTACCTATATATTCATAAACAAATGATTTAAATTTAGAAGATTTAACAAAATCACAATCAGAAATAAATTGTTGTCCAACCATGACCCTCACATCATCAGATAGTTCATTTGATGCCTCAAATCTTACAATATTCTACTCTTGAGGGGGATCATACTATGCAATCACAAGAGCACTGATTTGCTTGACCTGCTCACCCTCTTCATCACTCTGCTCTTCTTCACTTATATCAGTAGCTATAGAAAAACATACCTCAAGAGTAGGCTGTGAAGGTACGTAATCCAAAGGCTCTATGTCTTCAGCTTGTACTCCTGAATAGGTTGCATGAGGTGCATCAAAAACAACTGAGGGAACATCCTTTACCAGTTCATTGACATGAACGATGAGTTGCTCAATTCTTGTTAAAGGATCCTGTATCTCACCAAATGCCTTTGAATAAGATGGGACATTTTTCCTCTTCCATTCCTCTGCAAGCATAATCTTGTTATAGGCGGCCATTATTTCCTTGGTGGAAGCCACATCATGGTTTCTTATGACATCTTCAATTGAGAACAAATGTTCATAACCTGATAGCCCCTATGATAATCTCGCCTTGTGAATAAACCCTTCTGCATCAAATTTTTTCCTTACATCACCTATAGGTAGGTTGTACTATGCTAATTTACCATCAATTTCTCCATATCCTTCATTGGAAACCACTATAAAGTCTCCAAAACATAAGGTGCTGGGCATAATTGATTGTTTGCTATGTCCTTTGAGGTGTTTGGAATCAAATTTTTCCAATTGCCTCACAATTTCTAAAAAAGCAATTCGGTCAGGAACTACTCGTGGCATCAAGTTTGGAGCCCCTTCAAACCCATAAACCCTTATCACTGTACAATCAGGGAAAGCATACCAGTCTCCCCAATTATGATTCACTTTATTTCTCCAATCATTTTCCTTTGGTCTTAGAAATCTTTGTACTTCTGGGGATAGGTTATAGTTGCACAGATACCCTAACAACTTCATCAATGGTTTTACAAAAAAATCTTCAAAATAAAGGTAATGAGACCTACCAAATCGGCTGTCCCACAATGAAGTCCACATTTATACAGGTTTAAAATCTCCATTTTCATCTGTATCTTTTATCCTTAATTCTTCACTCCAGACCCCTCTGACTTGTCCCTCGTACAATAGCAAATGCATAAGCAAAGAATAGTGTTCAAATTTAATATTATCACTATTATTTTTAATCTTTTCAAGCCCTCAATGTAGGGCGTTGGCCAAGTAGCTAGCATAATCAAATGGCCTTGCGTCCTTGCTCTATATGTCTGCAGCTAAGACCATTGGGGCAATCGACATGAGAGGCAAAACCTCTACTCCCAAAACCTGACCAGCTGAATAATAGGTGTATCGAAAATACTCTTCGAACAAATCTTCATGGAAATGAGGGTTTTGACTGCTAGAGGACCTCCTGAGTTGGCCTCCATCATCCTTGGGCCTATGCAAAGGTAATTTCCATCTCTTATAGCTAGTATCCATGTGGTGATAGTCTGTCCAGAGATCTTTGAGCATGAATGATAAATTTAGTGAACACTCTAACTGAAAGACATTAGAAATGAGATCCCTAGAAATAACAAGCATGTCACCCCCACCATGTGACTGAATAGTTCTTTTCTTGGGGTCATATCTGATAGCAAGAGTTTTAATTAGCTCTACGTTCACAAACACATTGGGCACCACAAGTCTTCCCAGGTTCAACCTCCATGGATTGCAGACTGGTTGGAACCTAAATTATTTTCTGTAATGGTACATGAAGAGGTCGTACCCTCATTGCGGTGCCAAATATCCCCTAAGCCCTTATGTTTGTCCCATAATCGATCCATGGAAGAATTCATTTGAGGACTCCTCTTGGGTCTCGGCCCCGACCTAGGACATTGATCTATCAGGTCTTCATCTAGGAGTCTCTTAGGCTTTTCGATTTTCTATTTTTTAGCTTTAGGTTTGTTTGTACTCTCTTCCATTATTTAAATATTAAGCTTTTGAGTAAAATAGCTTCTTAGCTGGGTCTGAAAATGAAGTACTTATGTGAGTCTCGTCGAGTTGCCTCCACAGTCCACCGATCTTTTCTGCGTCAGAGGTCCAAGTTTTTGCCTTTCTGCTTCTGCCCTAAGCGAAATCTTCCAAGATTTTGTAACAACTATGCGATCAACTTGTGATATAATTCACTTCAATTCTGGTTCATAAATGCACCGTAGCATGATGCCACGGGATGTCACATCAGTTTTTCACCGATAGCCACCCTCTCCACCAATGGACACCTATCCTTCATTCTATCGGTGGGATGCCAGATAATGTTTCCCTGATGCACCATAGTTCCCCCGATATACTTTATGCATTCGATAATTCATGCCCATGGCCATGGGCCATGGCTATAATTCATGGTTACTTTTGTTGACAACTTGACTCTATTGGTATATCGGGAGAGCACCTTAGGAGTCAGCTCGATAGAGTATTGTTACACCGATACTATGTTGTGAGCTATTTTTATCAGGCCATTGGCAAGATTGTGATGGGGTTCCGCCGATGAAGCATTGTTAGGCCGATGGTATTGAATTTTGTTAGGAATGGGGGAAGGACTATGTCACTACGAAATTTCAAATTTTGTTTAATTACGCTGAAAGCGTTATACAATGAAAGCAACAAAGGAATATTTGTAAATTTTTTGAAGCTTCATTGAAAATGGCAAGAAAGTGGAAGTATGTGCTCCTTAAAAATAACAAGCACATAAAATGTTTTTTTTTTCTATTTTTCAAAAAAATTTAAATTAAAAGCTTCCTAATAAATAGTTGTTAATTTAAATACTTTTGGATTAAAATTACAAACTAAGATATGTATACTTAAATAGTTTTTTATATATATAATTAATTAATATATATAAAAATAGTAGAAATAGCTTTTTATATATATTATTAGTTTTTCATATATTTTATTAATTAATATTATAATAAACAATGTTAAGTATTGATAACTTTCAGCATTCTCTATATCTATTATTAATTAATATATGTATACTAGTATTTATGGATGCAATGTGAATGTAGGCTATAATATGGATCTTGTCACACAAATTACTACAATTTGCATTGTTCATAAAATCAAAGTGTGGTATATTTTTGTTATTATTGATAAAATAAGATAATTCATGCCCATGGTCATAAATTATAATTCATGGTTACTTTTGTTGACAACTTGAATCTCAGTATATGGAGAGCACCTTAGGAGTCAGCCCAATAGAGTATTGTTACACCGATACTAGGTTGTGAGCTATTTTTATCGAGCCATCGGCGGGATTGTGATGGGGGTTCCGCCGATGAAGCATTGTTAGGCTGATGCCCGATGGTATTGAATCTTATATAATTTATAAAATATCATCAACTACGTTACTACAGTTTGACTTTGGCATATGTATTATAATTCATGAAGTGCAATATAATATAAAATATCATGGAGACTTGGACTGCAATATAAAATAAAATATTATGAACTTGAAGTGCAATGATACACAATTTATTTGAATACAATATACAAAATCATCAACTACAGTTTGGAATATGATTCAAGCTGACATACAGTGCTTGAGTGCAATATAAAATAAGATATCATGAACATGAAGTGCAATGATTCACAATTTCAATGTTCATTGAATACAATATAAAATATCATGAGACATCAACTACACTTTGGACTTTCGAACAATGAAAACTGATTCATGAAGTGCAAAAAAAATACCTAAAACCTGCTAATTATCTCCCATTTCCCAAATGGAGTCAGGGTCCTCAAACCGATCCTCATCTTCAGATAAAGTAAAAGAGTCATCTTGATTCTGAGACTGCTCTGTAGTTTCTTCGGCCTGTGTCTCAAATTCAACATTCATTGTTTGATTTGTGTCAATTTCAATATCATTGTCATTTATCCCAGGCCCAGTCCCACTGCCACTACCACCAGTACCGGTGGCTATCAGAATTGGAGAGCCTGTGTTGCACAACCTGGTCCCTCTTCTTTCACATGTGGACTTCCAGATTGCGAGTGCCCTTTCGAAAGGAAAATTTTTGACATTATACGCAGTTCCTTTCATCCTCAAGCAATTTTCCAAATTCTTTCTAATTTGTTTCTTAACTTTGATTTCAAAAACCCCAATGTACTGAAATCTCTCTCATCCTCCACCAACCCCAATATCATTGTTTGACATAAATCAACAAGTTTGAAATATTCTGACATTGAACCACACAATATTTCACTCTGACCTAAGCTTGTCCAAACCTTTTTTATTGATCTTGATTCAAAGGCCTTCTCCTTGCCCATGGATTTATATTTCTCCCTTATAGCTGTTGCAAAAATCCGAGATTGCTTTCTAATCTTTTTTTCATCTAAAATTCCTTCTATTATTTGTTCATTGTATGTTGCCTTTTCTAAAAACTGGTCGATCAAGATTTTTACTTGATCATGAAAATATTTTGGGTTATCTCGGTTTACCCAAAATTGAGGATACACAATACCCATGTCTTCAAGTATTTCATCTCGAGGGAATATTTCGTGAATCTCTGAGGAAAGATATTTTGCAATTTCCTTCAAATTATCATCAACAGATTTAACAATGCCGTTAAAATCTTCCTCGTTAATAGGTACTTCTTTTCTAGAGCACCTACCAGTGCCTGTTTTACAATGGTACATTGGTATCTCATATCCACGTACATAAATACATAAGTGCCAGCTTGCATTAAACTGTAAATAATTATCAGGATTATTCAAATCAGTAATTTTCTACCACATCAAAAAAATTGTGCCTTCTTGTGTTAGATCTAGATGTAGATGATCGAGGCCAAGCATGTAAGTTTACATAGATTGGCATATTTATAAATATACATAGTTTTGTCTTGGGCTTTCTTCACAAGATTGTTCATCTCATCCAACATGGGGAGAAGACTAGCTAAAGTCAAGAGTGTCTCTATATTGCTTAACCTATGTAAGAGGTCAGGAGCTTTATCTATTGTGCTGTGATGCTCATACATCACTCCAATCAAGGATTGATATTCTGAAAGAACTCGTTGTGCTGGTCCATGCAGGGAGATCCATCTGGTATCGACATCCTTGAGAAGCTCGTTTCTAGGTGTTATTCCCTCAGCAAAATGTTGAAATTCAAGGAAACGTTTGGGACTTCGGCAGAAGTATGCGTAGATCTCGTGAACTAGATTTTCAACTTTTGATACTGTAGGAAACTTGCTTACAATTTTGAATGCTAAATTCATTATGTGGGCCATGCAGTGAATGCCAAGCATGTATGGTGCACAAGTAGTTTGTAACTTTGTGCAAAGACCGCTCCTTTGACCTTGCATCACTGTAGCTCCATCAGCTCCTACACACACCAAATTTTTAGCAATTGTCAACTCATCCATACCTACAATTTCATTCAAAGATTTCTTGACTAGTTCAAATAGATTTTGCGATGTTGAACTGTCCTTCATTTTACGAACACAAAGAAGATGAGCTTGGTGAACATGTTGTTCTACAGTATACGAATGCATACAAACCCAAGAAGTATTGTCTACTACAGTAACTTCATCTAAAGATAATGCAATGAAATTTGACTCTTTTAATTTCTCCTTTAAATCTTGCTTTTCCACTGTAGCAAGACAGTTCGCCCATTCCCATCCAACGTTTATTGACCAATGTGAGAAGGGAAAGTGGGGAACACTCAAATAAGATAATAAATCAAAATATTTTGGGTAGTCTGTCATAGGATGCCCCCTGGAAAAAATATGAAAAACAACACTCATCTGAACAATTTTTGACAGATTTGTTGCTGCCATGGCTTTTCCAAAATGAGCCTCAAGTGTACCTTCACATTTTTTAATCTTCGACATTCTATGGTTATTCTCTCCATAATCTATGACATACTTAACATGAAGACATTCTTCCTTTGATTTCCATCGTACGACTGATTGTTCCTTTCCGTTTATGATTTGTTTTTCGTAAACTTTGCCGATATGCTTTTCTATAGTGTCAAGCTTTAGCTGCATCGTCTTGTCTCTTCCACTTTTCCAACTACAAATCTTACATCTGACCTCTGTTTCCCTTTCAATATCATTTTCGTTTGATACCCCCACTGGTTCAAGGAATGGGTACTTCGACAACCAACCAATTTGAAAATTCCTTGTCATTTACCACTCACGCCCCGATTTTGCTTTGCCTTTTCTTTTCTTGCTACCAACATCATCCTCATTCAAGTCAATTATATCATTCTAGCTATCCAGGGTATCCCTTGGAACATCTTCTGTGTTATTTCCATCCTCATTTGATACATTTTGATTTAACACAATGACAATCTCACCTTGACCTTCCTGTGCCGGAAGAGTTGATGATGTATCTCCATCTTCAATAATATTTGGTGGAAGAGTTGATGGTGTAGCTCAACCTTGATCTGATGGATTAGAAGCTTTGCGAATTCCAAAGTAAGACTGTATGGTACCTCCTCGTTTTGGGCATTTTGATGGCCTCCTAGTCTCTTCATTACCCGCCTGCTCAGGAGTCTTACCCTTGTTGCTTGACATATTGATCTCACTTCGAATAAAAGCTGGAAAAAAATTTCTTCTTGTTTAAGAAGGACAAACTGATAGAGAGTATAGATCCCATTCCCTACTTAAAATTATGTTTAAGACTAAAGCAAGAATGGAAAACAGATAAATAAATATTATTATTATAACTAATAGTCTAATAACTAATAACAGTATGAAGAAATGATCACTCACCTTTGAGTATACGTTTTCGGCTTTTGCTGACTTCTGAATTGAGAAGTAGAACCTCAGAATCGAACAAAATGTGTAAGCAAAAATAACAGTTTCAATTGTATTTATATCAAGCCATATTTGGCGAATTCCATGGGATTTTGAAATGGTATGTTAAAAATTTGGCGAATCCCGCATGCTTATACAACGATACCTTGAAATTTTCAAGGTGAAATAGGTCCTCATAAGCAGCTATTTATAAATTTTAATTGGCGAAATGGGTCTTCACAAGTAACTATTTGTAAATTTTAATTGGCGAAATGGGTCTTCATATAATGTTGTTTTAATAGTATTGGTGAATATGTAGGTGACTTTGACATGCTCCCTGGGATTCCATGCGAAAATATTGATCGGTGCATTGGAAACGTGTATTCTGTTATGGAAAATTTATTGCCTAAACATGCCTCGTTAAAAAAAACTATTGGTGAATGGACATGCAGTGGACCGATCGTTCGTGAATTCCTAGCGATTTGAACACCTTGCAGATACGGTAGATTCACCAAATTCAAATTGTTAGATTCCTAGAATTCGCCAATTGGTGAAGATTCGCCACTAAAGTTATCCCTGCTCATAAGAGGATTTTAACTACCAACGAGAATTAAGTTGATTCCACCAAGATTGGAGGCAATGCACACCTAGTTTGTGGTGCAACTATGGAGGGATGGCATCAATAACCATTTGGTAATTCTCTTGGTCATGGTTAGAAAGTATGTACTTCAATTTGAAATGAGGCTAAGGAATAAAATTCTTGGTGGTTGTGTGAATAAATTTACTAAAAATATTTCTCCTCTTTTAATAAATTTCAAGGCATGATTCAAAGGTAAGAGAACCAATAGCCTCCTTTGAGAACATAGAATCAAGGTCCATCAAATGGATTATTGATTAATGGATAAACCATTACAAAAATAAACTCCATCCCCATAAAGCCAGGGCTTGATAGCTTTTGAATATTTATAAATTACTTTCATAACAAAAGTGCCTTGAATGAGAACTGGTGCCCCCATGGTGATAAGAGTGGATAAATCTAGGACAAGTTCCAAGTGGGATGACCTTGAGGAGTGTCATTTTTAATCCAATGATGAGCAAGAATTTTTCAGGCCTCATTTTCATGGAACGTCATGATGATCCATTTTGCACACAAGCTAATTCCTTGGGACAAATTAAAAATCAATCCAAGGCCTCAAACTTCACAAGGGAGGTAGTATAAATCCTAGTGCACGGAGTAGAAGCCTTGATACCCATCATTGAAAGCTCAAAGAAAATATGTGAGGATATTTTCAACCTTCAAATAAGAAGCTTTGGAAGGAACCCATCATGGTGAATAATAGACATGGGTGGTTACCAATATCTTGGAATAGATCTAAAATTTACCAACCAATAAAAGGGGCTTGGTTATCCAATACTAAAGCTTCTTCTCAATTATTGCAATAATTGCTTTCTAAATATCATAAGGGATGAAACCCAAACATTGGAAGATCGTCCCATCTTCAATCCAATTCTAACAATAAGAATTGAGCCGAGTTGGTTTGAGCATAAAGAATTGTCTATAGCAAGAGGTATTTTTCCATTGAATGTTGAAACCAAAAGCTTGACAAAAAAACTCTTCCAGAATTGAAGAGCTTGATTGATGTTATCTTCTTCCTAACAAAGAGAGAAAATAATTGTGTTGTGTAGTCTCACAATACACTCCATTTTTCTTAAAGCAACATGTGGGTCCATACCTAATAAAAAAATTCTTATGTCATCTTGAGATAATAAAGGATTTAGAATTAAGTATCCATTAATATTTTATTTTGATGAAAGTTGAAAGTATGTTAAAGTGACACTAATCACACTTTGAAATAATTTAAAATTGGTTAGGATAGAAAATTTATGTTCTTAGGGAAATTTGATTTTGTAGAACCGAATATTGTACCTCGGGTCCTGTATACAGTAAGGCACATGTCTTGTACCAATAACAATGATCACAAAACTCCAAATAAATTTATTAGTAACCCAACAAGGTTTTCATCACCAAGTAATTCCTTCATAACCAGTCAGACCCAAAAAATGCTTAAATTGGGAACAATTAATTCTATGAACAAAGATTGCAATGCTTATTGAACAAAATGAGGGATATTTTTGTTAGTAATCCAAATGATGATGCTGAAGGAAGAGTTTTGTCTTAAAGAAATTTTGTATTAAGGTAAATACTAAATAATGAGATTAAAAAATTGAATTGCATATATGATTATTTTAATGAGAAAGTGAAGTAAAGCTGGATTTTTAGATAATTAGTATAGTGTAGAAAAAAGGATCCTTTGACATTTTCACACTCATTTGGGTCCTCCTTGTGGATTTTGGATTAATGTTGCCTTCATTTAGTGTTGTAATGTGGATAACACATCCACATTAGGTCTTGGGACCTTGTGTACTAATGGATTTAATGGTACAAGTTGCAAAGGTGTTGTAAAGTGTTGTAACACACTTTCACACTTTTCTAAGGTTTTATCAATTAACTAAGCATAATAAACATAATTGTAATCATAATTAACATTAATCTTTCCTTATTTGGAGTGTTGTAAAGTGATGTAGCACACTTTCACATTCCTCTAGGCTTGTTATTAATAATTGGGATTTCTTATGCTTTAATTGGTCCTATTTTGCATCCACAAGCTAAATTATCACATATTTTCAAGGATAATCTCAATACCAATCAATAACCAATCATAATTAAGGTGTTCCTAGCTTGTGTGGTCGATATTTAGTGTCTAGGACTCATTTGTCACCTTGGCCAAATGAGTCCCACCTGGGTCTTTTTGGCCCCGATGTAGGTTTCAAACATTTCTAGACACTTTTGGTTTTTGGTCCCATACATCACGTGTGATGGGACTCATTCACCACCTTGGGTGAATGAGTCCCATGTGACCAAAATTTAAATTGAAATCAAATTTCTAACAAAATTTTATTCTCCTATATCTAATGTTATCTTGTAGTGTTGTAATTTAGATAGTTCTTTCATAATTGAGTATAAATACAAGGTTCTTTCACTCATTTTCATCTTAATAAGTAATCAAGTGATCTAAGACTTTTGTGAGAGAATCCTTATAGCAAATTGAATTCACAAGAGGATTGGAGCAAGAACATTCAAGGAATTCAAGATCATTCTTCAAGCATCAATCATCATGTCAACGATCACATTCTTTATGTTTTTTATTGTGCTAACAATTGTAATGTAGAGTTCATGATTCAAGCAAGCATTACATTCAAGATCTATCAAAATCAAGCAACAGTCAAGAACCATGTATACATTGCAAACATTTCAAGCGTAATTGCAACACCTTATTTCTAGGGTTTGGTGAGTTGCAACATGAGAAAAAATAAAAGATCTAGTTTAAAAGAAGAAGAAAATGCAAAATGAGAAAAAATAAAAGAGAAAATGCAAAATGAGAAAAAATAAACAAGAAAAATAAAGGATAGTTTAAAAAATAAGAAAATTAAAAAGAACGTAAATGACAAAAATAACTAACTATCTCAACTACAATATCTATAAATTAAAACATAAGGGGAAATAAGATAAAAATAAATAGATTGAATGAAAATGGAAGAAAAATATTGAAAAACTAAATAAATAAAAATACATATATGCAAAACAAGAAGCATAAAAAGGATAAGAAATAAATAAAAAAATAACAATGAGTGAAAGTTAAAGAATAAATAATTTCATTTAAAAAAGAAAAAGAAAAATAAGACTGAAAAATATAAGCAAGACCAACTAAAAATATCTTAAAGACAAACCTATATATCTATATAAGTAAGAATATAAAATATGAAAAAAAAGGGAAAAATGCACCTAAGTATATATGAGATAATAAGGGATAATAATCAAGCGAATATCAATATGAGAGAATATGATATATTATATAAGAGAATATGCAATATGAGATTATGCATATCATGAAATTATATATGATATATTGATGAAAGAGAGAGTGCATGAAGATGCTTGAAAATAAAAATATGAATATATGAAATTACATATGCACTTGAAAGGATATAAGGGTGAGCTTACAAATACAATGCATTTATGAATCTATATATTCAAAAGAGAATAACACTACAATAAAACCTAAGAGGAGAAAATTATATATAAAGGAAAAAGCCAAAGAAAATAAATCCAAAAGAAACAGAGGTAAAACATATCAAATCATGAAAAACTATATAAACTAACACTACAAATGCATGTCTATATGTAAGAAAATAAAGAATTAAAAAATAAAGTATGCATACCCATAAAACCAAAAATAAAAATAAAAATAAATAAAACTAAATATGAAAAAGAAAATAAATAATTGGTAAAAAGATAGAAAAGATACCAACATTATAATTGCTATAAAACAAGAAAAACTGAAAAAATAAAATGAGAATACAAAATAAATATATGAATTTGTATACACTTAAAAAGGAATATAATTTATCTAATATATACAAATGCAAATATGTATCTATATATGCAAAAGAGAAAAACAATACATTAAGCCATATTATAAAATTCAAAACACTAGAAAAATAAAAATAAAATATAAAATTAATGTTAAATTTTATTTCTTATTATTTTTCTTTATTTTTTGTATTTACTACCCATGTATGCTCTTCCCTTATATGATAAGGTGGTTTTTGAGAATCATAAATGATTTAGTACTTGTATATCCCAAGTATTTTCATGTATGCTTTTTTCTTGTGATATAAGGTGGTCTTGAAATTAAAAAATAGTGTGAAATCTTTTTTTAGAGACTTAGTGATTTGGTTTTCATCACCAACTACTATCCAGAGATCATATTCTAATGGAGGATAAATTTTCCTTACAAGAAGTGTCATTGTAGGATAAATATGAATTTAGTTTTATTTGGTTTCCATACACTAAGCTGGTGAACCACCAATACTTAGGTATCAAACAAGACCCTTATATCATAAATTTGAGCCTCATGTAGTGAAAATTATATTAGTGAGATTGTATATCTTATTTTAAAAACCATTTGGTTGCATCCATGTAGTGGTATCAATAAAATAGCATTCCCTAAGATTATCCACTCACACACTAAGATATATTTGTGGGTCACTATATGTTGTACTCCTACTTAATTAACTTAGATAGTTGTTGCATATGTATTATTATCTTCCTTTTTGTAAAACTAATTTAAAAATCAAACTCACAAAATCCATAACACCTAAAACAAGAATTCAAGACAAATAAAATCCAAACCTAAAGATTGGAAACCCTTTCCGACTAAATCCAATCTATTTCAAAGAACCTCTCAACCAAGATTAGTCTAGAAAAAGATATTACCGATGTACTATAATTTAAATTAAAGTGTACATACAAATTTTGAAATTAAGAAACAAAATTAAATTTCTGATTTCACTTCAAAACCATAGGTACAAATACTAACAAAAATCTAAAAAATATATAATTTGTATAAAAAATTTCCCATCGGTAAGAATGATTGTAATTTATTTTATTTAATAAAAAATATAGATGAAACCCAAATCATTATTCAGTTAATAACATGGCCACAAATCGAAAGATTGCGATACTCGTTATAAAAGTAACAAATTAAATTTGGCTGTTCAGCTGGTAAGCTACATTACCTATGGTGTTAACACCCTCGAGTCGACAGCAGTGGATTACCTGTATCGTCGGCGTTTTCCTAAGATTAGCTTTCCTTGCATAACGGTCGCCTCATACGGTGGAACATGTTCACAAACCTCAAACGCGGTACCCACAACAGCTCCCTGCTTATATATACATTCCTAGACCTCCATTAACAAATCAATTCAGCTTGGCCATTGTTTTGGCATTTCTTATAATATTGGAGAAGTTTATCTGCCTGAGTAGGATTTGGGGAGAGCGTCCAATATGGGAAGATCAATTGCTTTAGCCTCTGTTATCGTACTTCAACTTCTCAGCTGTGTAATAGCAAAATATGGTAAGCTTGTTTCTTGGTATCTAAATTTGCAGAAGAATTTATACAGTCGGTACATTATGGTAAAGAGCAACCCAATTTTTAGGCTTATTTTAGTTTTTTTTTTTTTTTCAGGATTGCTTCCGAATGGCAACTTTGAGATCAGCCCAAAGCCGTCGGATATAAAGGGCACGCTCATCATAGGAGAAAATTCGCTGCCATACTGGCGAGTAAAAGGTATAGTGGAATACATTGAGTCGAATCACAAGCCCCGCGATGTGATGGTGGTTGTCCCTCGAGGAACACACGCGGTCAGGCTGGGAAACGAGGCGTCGATCATCAGTAACAGCGTTAAGGTGAAAAAGGGCTCATATTATTCCCTTTCATTCCATGCTGCTCGCACCTGTGCACGGGATGAAAGCTTGAATATCTCCGCTCTGCCCGTCTGGGGTGAGATATCAATACAGACGGTTTATAGCAGTGGTGGGTGGGATGCCTATGCGTGGGGATTTCAAGCTCCTGCTGATGTCATTGAATTTATTATTCACAACCCGGGTGTGGAGGAAGATCCTGCTTGTGGACCCGTGGTCGACGCGGTTGCTCTCAAGCACTTCAGAGCGTCAAGATTCTCAAAACGTTGGTCTTGTATTGCTAATTCTTTTGTCTTGTTTTAGTGTTGAGATAAAGGATCTTAGATCGGCACCGGTTAGATTTAAGCAGCACATTTTAAGTTCTAATCTGTTTAGATAGTTTATCTAAAATTACATTAGTTTTTGGGAAAAATTCATTTAGTAGTGTGATAATCTTAGAGTGTGTGATTTAGATCGGTATGATTAGATTTAAACAGTATATTATAATCGTCAGATTGTACAACAAAATCGATTTCAGTATATGATTTTCACTGCTCTAAAATAGCCAGTGTTTCGCAATGAAATCACAGATCATGTGATTTCATTGTGCAGCTCCTGGATGTATAGTGCAACAGAATCACAGATCCTTATTAACATATAATTTCATTACACAATGGCCGGTTGTTTAGAGCCAGAACTGATTATATATTGTGATTTGTGGGCGCAGCTAATCTGGTGAAGAACGGAGATTTCGAAGAGGGCCCCTACGTCTTTCGCAACGCGTCGTCAGGTGTGTTGATTCCTCCGACCCGGGAGGACGATGTGTCGGCGCTGCCCGGATGGATGGTGGCGTCGCTCAGGCCTGTCAAGTATGTTGACGCCTACCACCACCACTTCGCAGTGCCGCAGGGGAAGGCAGCGGTGGAGCTGATTGCGGGCAGGGAGAGCGCCATTGTACAGGCAGTCACAACGGTTCCCGGGAAGAAATACCAACTCAGCTTTATGGTTGGAGATGCGGGCAACCAATGCCGAGGTAAACTTACGGTAGTGGCATTTGCCGGGAATGAGACGGTGGAGGTGCCTTACCAGTCTGAAGGAAAGGGAGGCTTTAAGAACGCTACGCTTTTCTTCACTGCGGCTTCTGACAAGACTCCCATTGTCTTCACCAGCGCTTTCTACACCATGCGCAGTGATGACGCGCTTACTTTCTGTGGACCGGTCGTCGATCAAGTCACCCTCCTTTAATGGTTTTCAGAATCATTCAAAACCATCCTTGTTGGATGTTAGAATGAGTGCAAGCGCTTAACTGATATAAATAAGTTCCTGCGATCATGACACCATATTCTTCCATCTATGTGGAATCTTGATGTTCGCGCTAGATATTTTTAATATAAATTTAGGTTGGTTTTTTAAATTCATTCTTGTCGAAGTAATGTTCTTTCTTATTCATTCAATAGATAAGATTATATATTACAGCCCTATGCTCATGTTCAAAAGAAACACAACAAAAATAATAAATTAAATATAGATGATTCAATAATAAATGGTTCTATTGAAGAAGTTAGTGTGATTTTAAATAAATCATCTAAACAAGTCAAAATTTAAAATATGTTTTTAAACCAAATTGAAAACAAATATAACAAATATAACACAAAAAAGTTAGTATGTCTATTGAAGAAGTTAGTGTGATTTTAAATAAATCATCTAAACAAGTCAAAATTTAAAATATGTTTTTAAACCAAATTGAAAACAAATATAACAAATATAACACAAAAAAGTTAGTATGTCAATATTATTCTCGAATAATAAATGCTCCTAAATAATAAAAATAGACATCTTCTCACTAGCTAAATAATACTTCTGAATTTTGTCCAAATTAAATTGCAATAATAATATATGTATATGATTATTTTTAAATATTAAATTAATATTTTAAAAATATATGAAAATCTTCATTATGCTTTAAAAGATAACACTTTTATTTGTATTATTTAGTAATATAATCTATGGTTGTGATTTATTTAGTTTGTATTATTTAGTAATACGATCAAGAATGCATTGAATAGATGCAAGAAGATGTGATCATATGTTATATATTTTTTGTGTACAATACAAATGTGGAAGGTTATTTTTATGGATGATTTATATTATTATTAATGAGTTCACTTTTTAATATGGGAATACAAGCTTATGTTGGTATCTTTATAACTAAGAATCAAAGACTAAAGGATATGTATTCCATCAAAATTATCCAAAGTATGATTCAAGCCTCATGTCTTATATTATACATATATGGTTTTAACCTTTGTGGATGGCATAATCAAGGAACATAGCATCACCCTCACCAATTGTACTCAATCAATTGAGTTACAACCTTCTGGTTGGAAAGTACTTTTAATATATCCATATATTTTTTAACCATGATGGTAATTGTTGAATCTCAAGTATTGGACGTGTAGACATGCAAAAATAACAATCATGCATCATACAAATTAACATTCATTTCAGCTATTAATCAATTAAAGCAATTTATTGATTAATTTCCTAAGGTTCATTAAATAAATCAAATTATTTAATCCTTATGTTCTTCTCATTTGATTTAATAAATCAAATTGATTTAATCAAATGTCACCTCCTAATATCATCCAAGTTAATTAATCTACATTTTATTAACTTCTAATCATGATTATCATTCTCTAGCTTTTGACTCAACTAGAGTCAAATCCAAACTCTTAACTAACCCACCCACTTGCACCAATAAATCATTTATTTGATTTATTATTTCCTCTAATTACATTCAAAATGGCATCAAAATGGAATATTCTTCCAATTTGAATCTTCCCCCCAAAAAGGACTTGTCCCTTCCAACAAGGTATTAAATGCTATTTGCACAAGTCAAACTTGGCATTTAATGCACCTTTCATGTCTTCTCATCCAAATTTGAATTTCAAATTGGCACATTGGCCAAGACTTGCACATTCCTCACCCTCTCATACCTTGACAAGTGGCATCTTGTCATTGGCCCATGAATGATCCCACATTCATCAATTTGGCCTCTCCTCTCTTCAAGCTCAACTATAAGTTGAAGGCTTCTCTCCTTCAAACAACACAACAACCACATTTGAAAACATTTACACTATAGGCAACTTGAGTTCAAGCATCTCATTGTCTATCTCACTAAGCTTATCAAGGATTGGGAAAGGGCAACTTCCTACAACACTAAGTTGCACCAATCCAATATGGGATAGATTTGCTTCATGTTATTTGTGCTTTAAAATCATTTCATTTGGTATTTCTAGTTGTTTAAATGTCTTAATTTAGCATATCTAGTATGGAGCAATATTTCATAGGGTTTGTTGGATTTTGCCATGTTAGTTTGATTTACATGATATACTAACATGTTGCAGAATTTAGCCACCACAAAATGGCGCTAGAAGGAGGGAAAATCTTTGATTTTTGATGGAATCACCGTATTAATAGCCAAATATTTCAAATGATTTGTCTTTTGACTGTCAATTTTATTTGAGTCACCATGTTTGAATGCTAAATAACATAAAACTTTCCTATTCTCAGATTTATAAGAACACTATTTTTTATCACTATCTTATTCTTGTAATAGATATTATAGAAATTGTCAGGAATCCTATAATTTGAGTTCATTTTTTCACTTTTGCTTTTATTTTGGGGTACCATAATCAAGTGTGCGAAGGATTTTCAGATAAAATAGAAGTTGTATGTTATAGATCGGGTAACATAGAATCTATTTCTATCATATTAATAGCTTTATCATCTCAAGAGTTCCATAGTATCAGGTTGGGATGTTTTAAAATTTATGTACAGGAATCTTCATTATTTGATCTGTACTCTTCTTCAAGCACTCTTGGTGTTGGTTTTTTTTTTCTTGCAGATCCAAGGGACACAACACATTTATCCAAGGGACACAACACATTTATGTTCTAAAATCTTTAAAGCTTTCACCTGAGACTGTTGTTTATAACATGCGCCTTCCCTATTTGTTGGCAGAGGCCATGGGTCAGGCTCTATATCTTTTTAGCGCATTTAATTAAAAGTTTTTGTCTTTGTAAGAGGTTGTTCATGTCTTGGAGTCGTTGTGATTTTGGAGTTAACATCTTTAGGCATTTGGTCGGATAGAAAATGTGCCTTGTCTAGGCATCCACATTTTCTTTTCCTTTTATGTCCTCTCTGCGTATTTAACAGTGTAGCTGCAACTGCAACGTCTGGCAAACATATCCTTTTGTCTTTTGGATCAGCATCCATACCCTGTTCCAGCATGCCAAAAAAGAAATATTTTGCCTGTTCTAGCAGACATTGAGATTACGCCGCTTTAAATGGCATACTGTCAAACAGATCTCGCTTACTGTAGCTTTATACTCCATACTATTTCTTAATGGCTCTGGAGGTCAGTGTGGTCGAAATAGATTTATTTGAGGTCGAAAACCGTCCACTGTCTATGCTTTCCTATACTGAGATAAAGTTTATTTCAGCCTAAATGTGTTCATGGTTCCTCTATCAAATTTTACTTTCAAAACAAACTAATCTAAAGAGATTAAATCACTATCTGAATAGGCCTTGCTTTATTTACCTCTAAATGCATCCATGGTTGCTTTATTAGCCTTTACCTCTAAGTGCGTTCCTCTATCAGCTCTTCCTTTTGAGATGATGAGTTTTCTCAATGCATTATTAGAAGCTCCCATTTTAGGCGCAGGTAGAGTCATTTTGTAAATACCAGTTTTCATTCATTCTAGTGGGCGGTGGGTGTTTATGTGGTCTATTAAGTGGTCAACAAACTGCCAACTATAGTTCAACGCATCTACCCAAAATCTTACTGGCATGAGTATGATAGACGCTACAGTCAAAGTTGTGGGTGATCAAAATGTTTTGTCTTCATCAATACTGATCTTGAGGGTGTCGTGCAGAGTGGTTGTGCTTGCGTAAATGTTGATAAAATTTGGGCTTGAGTAAAGAGTTGCCAGCCAATAGTTAAGTAGATTTGACCTCTACTAGAACAGCAGTAGCCTCGAACCCAGGTAGCCTACCATAGGATCTCCTTCAACTGTCACAATATACGCCACAACAAACAATCTCTTTGCTTTCTTTCTCCAACTTGGGAATCAAGGGAGTCGTTTGCATTTTCCTTAGGGTGAACTGCTACTAAAACTAGCGTATGATGAAATCTTGGCTAGTGTAATTACTTCTATTTTTCATTGAATAAAAAGCAAATCTTTAGGAAAATCAAGAAGATGCGAAATTGATGAAATCTGACAGAGTTGAAAACATGTTCATGTGGGTATCCACTTTATAGCCTCCATGGGTGGGCTAGACCCCTCCTAGGCTTGGGAAGCATGCAAATTAGTCCTCTCCACTTTTGCTCGACACAAAATAATTATAAAGTGCCACAGTTTAATTCATTGTTTTTTTTGTTGGAGACAATATCTTGTAGATATTCTTGGTTGTTGGCATTATCTCCATTTGCCTACCTTCATTAAAGTCTCTTCGAGATCGATGGCGGACCCATGGCTGTGTAAAGATTAACACAAGAGTAGATTTGAATCCTTGGATGTATTATCATGAACGATACTATTAATAACAATGTTATTATAATTGTTTGCAAATAGTTCTAACTTATTGATTGTGCTGCAGGGCGTACAAAGATAGTGGATGCAACCATGCTATTGAAAGAACGTGCTTTTTCTTTATCTTGTGGTGGTTGTTTTGGAGAAAAATGTCGCCTCGGATTACACTGATGTGCATTAATATCTATTGAAATTGAATTTATTTCCTGACTGCTACATTTTGACTATTGAATGTTAAAACTTGGGCATGACTTCCAACTTTATTTTTTATTTTTATTTTTCAAATGTCCACACTTTTTGAATTTGATGAAGATTGATTGCTGAATGTTTATTTGAACTCAAGTCAAGGCTACGAGTGTTGTGTAGAACTTTAATGTTTTGCAGTCATTTATTTTGATTTGAAACTTTAGAAAGCTTCACTCATTGTTGAGCTTTATACTTCAGACAATATTGCTTGTTTAGGGAAAAATTTTCATTGGAGCACTGTTTACTAGTCTAGAAATCACACCACTTTACAACATTTGAGACATTGTCTTGCTTCATGACACCAAATTTTTTTCAATACTTTGGTATAATCTTATGGTATTTATTCAACTTAGTGCAATTGATACAACCTTTGAATTAACCACCATAGTTGTCCTTTCTCTAAAGTGGATGCAAGTAGAAAATATCTTGAGATTTAGTATTTTTTATCGAGTTACAATTTCATCAAAAGGAACTCATATGATTGCTTTGTAATATTTGTAGGGAAGGTTAACATTGGAATCAAGCAAAAACGAAGGAGAAAAGAGTGGAATTGAAAACTTGAAAAGCATTTTTTAATGCTTGTTTTAACAATCTTGGAGCTTCCATTTACTACCTTTTTTTTCTGTTTTTAGCTAACTCACATTTCGATTTGGGCTTAAAATCAATCACTGATTTGATCTTTTCAAAGTTGGTTAAAAAGAACCTTAGACATATACTAGAATTTCAATTTGGACTTAAAATTGAACAAGGCAACCTTCACACTTGGATTTTGGTGCTTAAAACGAACTCATCACTGCTTTTAGGACTTGAAATGAACAACTGTTTGTCATATTTTGCAATCTTTTTTACAAAGTAATATCATCAAAAAGACGTATGCGCTTCTCTCGCGCCTCACGGTGACCTTGAGAATCAAAAGTCTTTTTTTGATATTAAGTTGTCAAAAATATTGCCTCCACACTTCGATTTGGGATCTAAAATTGAACAAAACATGCGAGTGTGAGCACGATATATTGCGGAGGTTCTCCCCTTTGTTTTTCAACGAAGGTTGTGTGAACAACGAGATATGTTAGCTCGCTATTATTTATCTTAGAGGGCCTGCCTTGTGGGAAAAAGTAATCACCCAAGGGAACGACCCAACCGGGAACACGCTAAAGCCAAGCGACTTCCACCCGGGATATAAGTGTGGATATTGGAAAAAAGGCCAATATCACGAGGATTATTCTGATGAGATGGACAGCAATGGACTCTCGCCGATGTTGGATAATCCCCCACGAACGGAATGCCCGAATTAGAACCCTTGTTTAGAAATTGGCCAAAACCTTATCTATCTTGTTGGTGCAAAAGGTCATGTCCTTTGAAGCCGCCCCATATAACATGCGATCTTGTTATGGAAATGGAAAGTATGCCATGGGAGATTCATGGGTACTAATGCTTGGCTGACCCGAATAAGTGAGTGTCGTGGAGGGGAGCCAGTGTGGTCAAGCATTTAGCCATTCGCACAAGATATGCGCAGCTAGATTTATCCAAGTGGGAATCCAACAAGATATTGCCTCATCATCCTAGGGTTGTAAAAGTTCTTGGAATCAAAAACACTTTGCTTGGATTCAAAACATTGAAAAACGAACATTCACAAGAGCCTCAAATTTCAAACACCTTGGAAGAAACAAATATCCTTTGATGAACTTGCCCACTCTTGCTTTCCCTAGGGATCACATTCCTAGAGGTTTCTAAGTGTGCAAATTCTATCGTCATTTGTTTTCACTTAGGATAAACATAGGAGACTTTTGCCCTAATTTCCTTAATTTCCACATAATGGACCTTGTGGGATGAAAACGAAAGCAGGACATTAGACATTCAGTTTGAAAACCAAGCAAGTGATTTTGGTAAAAAGGGATTCACTAAGACAAGATAAAAGACAAATTTGATTACACATGTGTTTTCTAACATGATCAAAATCCCAAAACCGAAGTTCAAAAAGCTTAGTGTGAAAGCTAGTGAGGAGCGTCTTGAGATCCTGAATTTTTTGAAAGGTTTACTTTCCTCTCATAGGAAATATAGCGTGTCCTTCAACACCGAGGTCTTGTAAGAAGAAGTGTTATTCTAGGTCAAGTCTAGGATCAAATTCAATCACTTTCATCCATCTCTCAACGATCAAAATCAGTCAAAAATCACCTCACCAATAGCTCTTAGGAACTTTGTAAACATCTTTTATGCTAAAATTTTAGGCGAAATCAAAACCTCTTTGTTTGACTTAACACAGCTAGTCAAACCATCATCTTATACACGAGTTCTCTCTTGGATAATACAACTTCCTAGGGTTTATGAGTTCATCTTGTTTGGCTTAACACACCTAGCCAAATTATCAAATCATCACCTTGTTTGACTTAACACAATTAGTCAAACTACCATCTTGTAGGAGTTCACTCTATGGATAACACAACTTCCTAGAGCTTTACAATTACATTCATCACATTTTGTTTGACTTAACACATCTAGTCAAACCATCAATCCAATCACGATCAATCAAAGTCCTAAAACGTTTAGCATTTCCTTCAAAGTTTCTTTAAGAGTTCCATTCATCCATATCACTCATCTTCCATTTATCTCATCCTCATTATCGCTTTGATCCTTCAATTATCCTAGTTCTTTGCTTCTTTGAACCTAAGGTTTAGACCGATCTAAAGGATTAGAGGTTCATCTCTTACATTCTTGAAAATTGATCTTCATTTTATGGTTCAAACTTGATCTCAACACAAGAGGGACATGGAATATAAATTTGATCCATCCATCATGAGCAATTCGATTCAACCAAACTATCCAATCCCTACAATACCATTTGATTTCCAAAGCTTGTACAATGCATACATGGGAGCATTATCTCATACAAACATCAATGGTACAACAAATATGAGCATACCCAATCCAAATTTTGGAACACCTTTCCCAATGATAGATTTAAATCCAAGTCCAAATCTGAAAATCTATCAACCAAACACTCAATGCATGAGTTTTCCAAACAACATCATCCCACCAAATCCATACATACCAAGTGCAACTTTACCAAACATGACCATTTCAAATCCACACTTGGTAAACTTTGGGGTCGACATGTTTGCAAATCCCCCTAATGTTGTTCAAAATCCTAGCAATATATTGGCAACTCCATATGTTGATTCAAGTCAAGGTAACACCATGCAAAATCAAAGTTACCTAAAGCAAGGCAATATGATTCCCAACCACAACAATATTCAATTTCAATCTATCATGCCAAATCAAAACATCATACCAAATCATCCCATTTTTCCATCGACATCGCAAAAATAGATGGAAACCATCCAAGCAACCCCAACAATCAACAACATTCCCATTCCACCACCACCACCACCACCGCCAAAATACAACACGACCAATTCATTCTCCATCATGTTGCAAGCTGCACAAGAAGCTTCCCGCAAAAAGGCACTTCAAGCCCAACAAGCTACATAGCTAATTGCTCAGCAAGCACAAGCGGCTCAAGTAGCCCAACAAGTGCAAGCGCAAGCAGAATTCTACGCACTATTGCAATCAATCCAAGAAGAAGTAGCACAACAAAGAGCCCAACAAAAAGCATTGCTGGCACAAAAACAACATGACGAACAACAAGCATTGTTGGCTCAGCAGCAAATGCATGCCTTACTCACCCAACAAAGCTTGCAACAGATTCCCACCGTAATTGTTGAAAACAATGATCAAGATCTATCCATCAATGAACACATTGAAGATGTTCCCATCTCATTCAATGATCAAATCATCACACACCAAGAGTCACTTTTCAATCACGATCAAAACTCATTCACGATACCCAACAATGATCCAATCCAAGAAACATTAACATCATTTGATCCTATGTTTGAGAACATTGACAATCCCTCCACCAAAATTGTTGAAAACAATGATCAAAATCAATCCATCAATGAGCACATTGAAGATATGTCTACCCCATCCATTGATCAAATCGTCGTTCATCAAGAGCCACTTTTTAGTGATCTATTTCAAGATGTGTTAACATTATTTGATCCCATTAACATAAACCAAGATCCATCCACCAATGATCATGTTGACAATGTCTCTACATCACCTAACGAGTCAAAGGACATATTTCAAGAACTTATTCCAAAGTATGATCAAAATCTTCCATCAAGGTCTAGCAATGGCCCTTCCAACAACATATTGACATCCTTTGACTTCATGGTTAAAGATATTGAAGGAATCCTTATCTCAACATTTGATCCAAATCCTCTCAAAATTCAAGAGAATATTGAGCCACTTCCTAATGAAGATATCCAAGAAAGAAGTCCATCCTTTGAAATTGACCCATGTCAAGAACTTGATCAAAAGCATGGCGAAAGTAATTCCAGAATTAGTCAAAATCAAGAATTTGTATCTCCGAGATACTACAATGATCTAATGGGCACTCTTTTATCTATACAAGATGCCGCAAATGATGACCACATCCACATAGGACATACTCTTCCATCTATCCATGAGATGCTTTCTTTGGATGGACTTGTAGATGATCTTCATTTAAAACAAGAGTCTCATACTCTTACTGAGGAACAAGAGTCTCCTACTCTTAACATTTGTACACATGATCAAGATGAAGACAAATGCAGAGACATATCAGAAATGGGTCATGAAGAAGGTTTCTACAATAGTTGTGAATCAGAAAAATCATGTAAAAGCATATCAAGAATAAATCATGAGGAAGACTTTTACAATGACAGTGAATCATCAATACCTCTGGAAGAAGCACTACAAGATCAAGCCAAAGAGATCAATCAGGAATTTATCCCACATGTGGAGGATCCTATCACTTATAAAGTTGGATCACTCACCTTTCTTAGAGCAAGCTATCTCGTCAATAAAGAAGCTGACACTTTTGAAGATCTGCCACAGAGCAGAGAAGGATTAGCACCTTGTTTCCAAGGTAAATCATATCCTATGGCAAATAAAATGTTTCAACAGATGAATTATCAAGGCAGAGGATTGGGCCTACATGAACAGGGTATCCTAGAACCAATGCAAATTTTTGGCAATCCTAAGCATCAAGGCCTTGGTTACTCAACAATCAAGGGATCTCAACATATCAGTAATACTATCACCATACTGGGGGCAACTTCGTCTCGAGCAAACATCAACATGGGGAGCACAAAGAATCCTTATGATGAAACCAATGCCAATACTACAACCCGCCACGTGCTAAATCTCCATCCACCCATCACCCTATCGATGAATTGGGACCAACAACAAAAGAAAGATTTGAATCAAAGCATGAAGAACGTTATCAAAGAAAAAGAAGCTAAGAAGCATATTGGACAAATCAAGTACATATGGATACCAAAAAATACAAAGAAAGATTATCCCTATCAAACTCCATCAGTCAAAGAAACTATGGGGCAAAATAAAAATGGGGCAAGTATCCATCAAAGATTTCCACAAAGGAAAAAATAGGCTTCTCAAGCAACATACAAAGTGTATCAAGCAGTTGGTCCAAATTCCATGCACACTTCCATATCCACCCATTATTGCTCATCTTCCCAAGTTTGGAGAGTCAAAGGTTCCAAACTGTCGACCAATCCATCTTTTATCCCTAAACACACTCCATCCACGCCTCCACACATGATATCCAATTCTCACATTGACCATGTGTTGGTAATGACCCTTCATCATAAGGATTCAGAAGGCACTCTATCGCGATGTGCACACAAAGATAGAGTTAACTCCGGTATCAGCAAAATAGATCAGGGATCTCAAAAGTTGCATTCAAGTGCGCGTATCTTGGCAAAACAACTTCTACAAGCAGGATATCAATGGCACATTATGAAAAAAGCATCAACATCAGCACCACCAGGTGGTTCAGCATCAGCTTAAAATCTCTCAGAAAATACAAAAAAAAAAATCAGAAAAAGTCCTGAAAAAATGGTCACCTTGATGAAAACCTGGCAAACAGGCGTCTTGGTGACAACAAAAAAATCAAAAAATCAAAAAATCCAAAAAAAATCAAAAAAAGGATTGAAAACAGTAAAGAAAAAAATCGTCCTCTAGCGAAAACCATTTCGGTGGCGCTTTGGATAGGTACCATGATGAAAACCTGGCAAACAGGCATCATGTGTAGAATCAAGCATCTATGTGCGCCAGTTCACAAGAAAGCATCTTATCACATCCATAATGAAGCCAACATTCCATCCATATCATTCGTTCATCCATGAACCGTTTATCCAATCCAGTTTCCATCTACATCCATACTCCAAGTTATCTTGATCTTGGAAAATTTTGGTGCACACTTTACAGTTGCTTATGGTAGACATCTTGACATGGGTCATTTTCATTGATCCCATCCTACCCAATGCTATTTGAACCTTGAACCACTATCCAAAGGCGCATCTGCTTTTTGAACACCGTATCTTATTGCAAGATAATCCATATCCATTCGTATCCAAGAATCTACCCATGGTCGTTCAAACATTGCTAGACACTGGGGGCAGATAATTACATCTTGCTTCGCGAAAAAAATCTTGATCTATATCCTCCAACTTATGTGGAGATCCGAGCATTGGAAAACATGAAATCAACTTGGTCAAAGCATTTGTGAGCCAAAAATCCAAGTCACTAGCCCATGGCATATTTTGACAGGAAGACGTTCCTCATCAAGCGTTATCTTTCGTTGAACATCAATCTAAGCAATCCATATCAGTTGCATCTAATGTGTACTTCAATGTCACAACAAATCATCAAAACAACTTTGTTCCAAACCAAGCTTCATCAATCTTGATCAATTGAATCCAATCAATCATCACCTTGTTTGACTTAACACACTTAGTCAAACTATCATCTTGTGCACGAGTTTACTCGAGGATAACACAACTTCCTTGGGTTTACAAGTTCATTATCATCACTCTATTTGGCTTAACACACTTAGCCAAATTATCAAATCCATAATCACTTTGTTTGGCTTAACACACCTAGCCAAATTATCCTTTTTGTACGAGTTTACTCTGGGATGACACAACTTCTTGGAATTTACGAGTGCATTATCACTTTTGTTTGACTTAACACACTTAGTCAAACTATCAATTCATCAATCCAATTGATCAACATTAAAGCCTGGTTTTCAACAAAATCTCGAAATAGAGCACTGATATCGTCATCACATATCATATCCAAATCATCAAAATTATGCGAAAAAATAAAAAACATTCAAAAAATCCATCAAAAATTTCAAAAACATCTAGAAAATCCATCAAAAATTTCAAAAACATCTAGAAAAATCATCAAAAATCCAAAAACATGTCAAAATATAAGAAAATCTTCAAAAAATTCATCATTTAGTCTTGTCAGTCTTTCACCTTGTCGAACTACATCGTCTCTAAGCGTAAACGTAGGCAAGGTTGATCTTTGATCATCCCACGAGACGGTTAGGTCAGTCCTTTATGCGTCCGTCGCATTGGCAATCCGTTTGCCCATTCCTTTATGCGTCCGTCGCATTGGCAATTTGTTTTCCCATTCATTTATGTGTCTGCCGCATTGGCAATCCATTTGCCCATTTATTTATGCGTCCGTTGCATTGGCAATCCGTTTTCCCATTCATTTATGCATCCGTCGCATTGGCATCCGTTTGCCCATCTAGTTAGGCATCCGTCGCATTAGCATTCGTTTGTTTATCTTTTTTACATTTAGGTCATTCTTTATGCGTCTGTCGCATTGGCATCCATTTGCCCATCTATCTCATCCGTAGTCAAGTCAATTGACACAAAATACCAAAAACATTTATCAATCTTGAAAATACCAAAAACATTTGTAAAACATCTCAAAAATTCCAAAAACAGCCTCAAAACATTTGGAAAAACCAAAATGGTGCATCAATTTCATCTCGCTTTCACCCATGATTGTCATCACTCATAATAAATCATCGTCGCTTTCACCCTTTGGTGAGTTAGTCAGAAGCAAGTTTAACAGGTTCTAAAGTGAATGCCTAATCGTCAAAGTCTCGAAGGTCTAAGTCAGTAAGTTAGCAAGTTGGTCAACTTGGAGTATCAATAGCTTATCATGCAATCAGTCTCACCAAAACCCTGATCACTACATGTCCTAGGATGAAGCTTTCCTGCGATGGACATAAGCATCAGGTACCCCACAGTAGTTTAGCCTTGGCTAGCGATACGAAGAACATTAGCTTGTTTGTTTACTTTATTTTGGTCTTTTAGACTTATCTTATTTTGCGCTCATTCCAAGGACCTCTCGATGATGCCTAAACAAAACAGGTTTAGAGAGAAAGGAATGGGGCAATGATCATTATCTTTTTATCTGTTGTGCTTGTTGAATATTCTTGTAAAATAACTTCGTCATGCATCCTTTGTTTTGTTTGTAGGAAGGATGTTTTAGGTATCTTGTTGACCACATAAGAAGGCTTGCCTTTTTATGTTTTGGCCCGAGATGTCTAGAATATCTGAACTGCATTCTGAATAAGGTTATGTTTGTCAAGTGTGAACAAGAGTACTCCTATCTGATTGTCAAGTCAAAGTCCATCACACTAGGCGCAACGCCATCCTGGTTCTTAATACCTTGATGCATCGCACCTATGTGTGTTATCAAACATAAAGAAAGTTACACTCTTTATCTCCCATTCCTGGATAAGCAATACATCATCATCTTTCATCATCATCTCTAATAAAGTTGGCTTGTTGAAATTTTGCATCTTCTTGGATTCAAGGGTTCATCCCTCTCATTCTTCTACCTTCTTTCACGCTAACAATGCATCCATCCTGCATCCATGCTGTATTCATCCTCTCATCTTGCATAATCACGTCATATCATTATAGGACAACATCA
This sequence comes from Sequoiadendron giganteum, assembly GCA_007115665.2. NCBI lineage: Eukaryota > Viridiplantae > Streptophyta > Pinopsida > Cupressales > Cupressaceae > Sequoiadendron > Sequoiadendron giganteum. Next base: position 233,270,707 of record CM021100.1, on the reverse strand, counting down.
TCCATCTCATCCATCTCACATGCATCGCATAATCATTTAACATGCTTAAAATAATATAGATTTGTTATTCTAAGCATCTTCTGAACATCTCATTTTCATCATCATTATCATATAGATCATATAGTCTCACAATCCATACATCCATTTTGAACCTCTTTGTCACGAGATCCACCTCAAATTGAATCTTTTCACTCGATCTCTCGAGGGGGCAATGTACTAACGTACTTATTTTTGCTAGGGCATCCGAAAAAAAAAAAAAAAGAAGCAGAAATTTTTAATTTCGATGTCGGCAAAATCATTCTTTGAATCAATGCAACAAGTACATTGCTTCAAAGAGGGGCAAAATGTAGACATGCAAAAATAACAATCATGCATCATACAAATTAACATTCATTTAAGCTATTAATCAATTAAAGCAATTTATTGATTAATTTCCTAAGGTTCATTAAATAAATCAAATTATTTAATCCTTATGTTCTTCTCATTTGATTTAATAAATCAAATTGATTTAATCAAATGTCACCTCCTAATATCATCCAAGTTAATTAATCTACATTTTATTAACTTCTAATCATGATTATCATTCTCTAGCTTTTGACTCAACTAGAGTCAAATCCAAACTCCTAACTAACCCACCCACTTGCACCAATAAATCATTTATTTGATTTATTATTTCCTCTAATTACATTCAAAATGGAATCAAAATGGAATATTCTTCCAATTTGAATCTTCCCCCCAAAAAAGGACTTGTCCCTTCCAACAAGGTATTAAATGCTATTTGCACAAGTCAAACTTGGCATTTAATGCACCTTTCATGTCTTCTCATCCAAATTTGAATTTCAAATTGGCACATTTGCCAAGACTTGCACATTCCTCACCCTCTCATACCTTGACAAGTGGCATCTTGTCATTGGCCCATGAATGATCCCACATTCATCAATTTGGCCTCTCCTCTCTTCAAGCTCAACTATAAGTTGAAGGCTTCTCTCCTTCAAACAACACAACAGCCACATTTGAAAACATTTACACTATAGGCAACTTGAGTTCAAGCATCTCATTGTCTATCTCACTAAGCTTATCAAGGATTGGGAAAGGGCAACTTCCTACAACACTAAGTTGCACCAATCCAATATGGGATAGATTTGCTTCATGTTATTTGTGCTTTAAAATCATTTCATTTGGTATTTCTAATTGTTTAAATGTCTTAATTTAGCATATCTAGTATGGAGCAATATTTCATAGGGTTTGTTGGATTTTGCCATGTTAGTTTGATTTACATGATATACTAACATGTTGCAGAATTTAGTCACCATAGGAAGATACCACTGTTTATCATATATAACTTTTTTTATGAATATTTCTTATTTAATTTGTATTGATAAAAATAAATTAGTATAATATTCACAAAAAGGAGGGAACAGTAGAAAGACACACCCACAAGTTCAACTAAAAATACAAAAGCTCCTAGCCTTAAAATATTAAGTTTTCATGGATATGTCATGCGAAGGAAGAGGATTTTAATCATTAGGTTTCTCCCAAACATTACTAGGAGTGGAGTCATCAATGTTGTCCTATCTAGTGAGAGAAATGGTATATTTATCCTTCTCCTTTGGAGCCTATTGAGTGTGAACTAGAGAGATGGTGAGAAACACATGGGAGAACTTGTTGGTGTCTAACCAGCCAAAGTCCCATCAAGGATATGGAAAATGTGAAGGCTATGGCCATCCTCCACAAGTAGTATAGTCCCTAGGATTTTAAGGCATAAAACCACAAGAGTGAGATCCACAATCTTCATGACTATCCTATTGGAAAGAGTGACTACATCCATGTTGATGCCCAAGAGGGGATGCAGGATCAAGAAGAACCTAGGAAATAGTATAAGGGACATTACCTTAGTGGTCCAATAGCTCCTAGAGATGTGCAACTTCAAGTGCAACCTTACTAGCTTGCACTTGAATCTACATAAGAACATTAGAGAAAATGATAACTCTAATAAATAATGATAAATATTTGTCAATAATGTTGTGATTAAAAAGAGTGACATTCTTATATTTCCATATGCTAAAGAGAACTTCAGCTTTGAATGCATGCTAAAATTGGGTATACTTGTGAGGAAGGAAAATCCAATCCCTAGGTAGAACCATATGCCAAGAGATAGGGGTGGGCCTAAAAGTCTCAAAAATTCATACATATAATTCCAAGAATCTTAATCTTAGAGATAAAACTAGAAGAGATGCTTGAGTGACTCAATTTGACCACAAAATAGGAAATTAAGAATGGGGATGCCCATATGAGTAAGATGATACCTTAAAGGAAGGCCTTGATAGAGTTAAACACCATGAAAAGTGAACCAATTGAGGCTCTAGCATCACATAAAAAATACCTTATAATATTTTTTGCCACATCCCATAAAAGGATTGCAACTACCAATGAGAATTAAGTTATTCAACTATATGCAAGTGAGACAACTAAGAATATCTTCTAGGGGGTCTATAAATCCAAAAGGGAGTATCAAGAAACCACTTCTTGTCTTTCCACCAAGATTTGAGGAAATGCACACCTATTTCTTGGTACAACTATGGAGGGATGGAATCAATAACCATTTGGTAGTTCTGTTGGTCATGGTTAGAAAGTAAGTACTTTAGTTTGAAATCAAGCTAAGGAACAAAATTCTCAGTGGTTACGTGAATGAAATCTAGTAAAAACATTTCTCATCTTTTAATAGATTCCAAGGCATGATTCCAAGGTAAGAGAACCAACAACATCCCTTGAGAACATAGAATCAAGGTCCATGAAATGGAGCATTGATTAATGGATAAATCATTATGAAAATAATATTCATCCCCATGAAGCCAAGGCTTGATAGCTTTTGAATATTTCCAAATTATTTTCATAACAAAAGTTCCTTGAATGAGAATTGATTCCCTCAAGGTGATAAGAGTGCCCAAATCTAGGCATTTCCAAGTGGGATTACCTTGAGAAATGTCATTGTTAATGCAATGATGAACAAGAATTTTTTAGGCCTCATTTTCTTGGAACACTGTGATGATCCATTTTGCACACAGGGAAATTCCTTGTGACAAATTAAAATCAATCCAAGGCCTCCAACTTCATGAGGGAGGTAGTAGAAATCCTATTCCACATAATATAATCCTTGATACCCATCATTGGAAGCTCAAAGAAAATCTTTGAGGATATTTTCAACCTTCAAATAAGAAGCTTTGGAAGGAACCCATCGTGATGAATAATAGACATGGGTGGTTACCAATATCTTGGAATATATCTAAAATTTACCAACGAAAGGGGCTTGGTTATCCAATACTAAAGCTTCTTCTCAATTATATATTGTAATAATTGATTTCTAAATATCATAAGGGATGACATGGAAAGAAAAAGATATTCCCAAAAATTGGAAGATCATACCAACTTCAATCCAATTATAATAAAAAGAATTGAGCCAAGTTGGCTTGAGCAGAAAGGATTTTTTATAGCAAGAGGTATTTTTCCATTGAATGTTGAAACCAAAAGCTTGACAAAAAATCTCTTGGAATTGAAGAGCTTGATTGATGTTATCTTCTTCCTCGCAAAGAGTGAGAAAATAATTATGTTTTGTGGTCTCACAATACACCTAATTTCATGTAAATAAACATGTGGGCTCATACCCTAATAAGTTTTTTCTTATGTCATCTTGAGGTAATAAAGGCTTTAGAATTAAGTATCCTTTAATATTTTATTTTCATGAAAGTTGAAAGTATGTTAAAGTGAGACTAATTTCATTTTAAAATAATTTAAAATTGGTTAGGATAGAAATTTTATGTTTTTAGGGAAATTTGATTTTGTGGAACCAAATGTTGTGCCTCAGGTCTCATATATAGTAAGGCACATTCCTTGTACCAATAACAATGATAAAAGAAATCCAAATAAAGTTGATAGTAACCCAACAAGGCTTTCATCACCAAGTCATTCCTTCATAACCAGTCAGACCCAAAACATGCTTAAATTGGGAAAAACTAATTCTATTCAAAGATTACAATGCTTATTGAACCAAATGAAGGATATTTTTGTTCTTAATCCAAATGATGATGTTGAAGGAAGGGTTTTGTTTGAAAGAAAATTTTCATTAAGGTAAATACTAAATAATGATGAGTAGAAAAATCAATAGCATATATGATTACTTTAATGCATGAAAGTGAAGTAATGCTAGATTTTTAGATAATTAGTTTATTATGGAACCTACTACCATACATCATCTAAGTTCCATATCTAGCAAGAATGGGCCCAAACTTTGTGTACCAACTAAAATCTCTAAAAAGTTCCATAAAATCACTTAAGTGGATTTAAAAGTGATTTAGAAGAGAATTAGTCACAAATGGTGAGTTTAAATTTACACTAATTATTTGATTGGTGTTGCTAATATGGTTTATATTTCAAGACTAGGCCTAATGGTAAATGAATTTGCATGTTTTCATATGAAGTTTGGTGTGAAGTAATATTGAATAAATTGATTTGATTTAGGATTTTTCAGATACAAATGTGGAGATCAATTTATCAAGTGATACAAAAATCCAAAAGGGTGCTGGAAGAACATAGGAAAAGGTAAAGATTCAATTCTAGATCCAGATGCAAGTGGATAACCCAATGGAGGAACTACGTAATAATTTGCAAGTATTTTGGAGCATGTTGGAACTAGATCAGTCCTGAGTATGAAGAATAGAAAAGATGAAAGATAAAGATATTAATCCTTTTGTTCAACCAAATATTAGTAGTGAAGCCTACATTGAAGGAGTGCAATCAAGATTTTGTTAACCATAAGGATACATGACTACTATCCATATTTTTGAGGAGCCAGTGAATATTTAGTCATGATTAAGTTAAGAATACATAAATTTGATCAACTCTTCTAAAACTATCTTTTAACATCCCATGTGCAGAAGATATTTTTCTTGTCATGTGTCTAATACTGATTCACTCATTTCTATCTCACCATGTACGATGTTGTAACTAAATTATGCCTTAGTTCTATAAAAGGTAGTTGGTTATCATTTAAATTAAGGACAAGAAATTTTTGAGATGATAGAGCTTGAATTGGAACATCACCAATTTAACTTCTATTTCATATTTTCTATTCATTTTCAATAAAGACTTGTGCATATTGTAGAGGCTTATAGTTTTGAAGCAAAATCTAGATAATTCTTGATTATAAATCCCACATGACTATAAGATTTTTATCCTAGTAAAATAATCAATCTATTGTATCATTTTTTGATATATTTTGAAGCTATCTCATTGGTGAGCATGATTAAATTCTTTAAACTCTTGCTCTATTTTTTATGTAGCTATGAGATATTCTAGTCAAATACAAACCATTGTTTCTTATGTTTACTCATCTTTCAATGTGTGTGTGCAATATATGAAGCAATTAAATTTACTAGGTTCTTTACTCTCTTCTCTTGATATTTTACAATTTATTTTGGATGAATTAGTTTGAATTAATATGGAAATTGGTGGATGTACAAATTTTCAAGATTAATAGAATTATTTTCAAAGCGTAGGAATATATCATCAAATATGTAAGTCCCCCATGTGAAAAAAAATTAAACAATGAGCCCTGATAAAACCATGTGAGTCAAGATCTAACATTCTCAAGCCCTAGGATAGTTGATTCCTAACCAAATTAGTGACTCTTTCAAGATAAATAGGTTTTGTTGTTTGAAAAATGTATATGAATGTTGTGAGTAACATCCTAATCAATATAAGTAGTGCTAGAAGGAGGGCTAAAGTAGAAGGAAAGTTAGAAAAATTTCTTATCATATGCTTACATATAATAAGATTTTCAAGGTTTAATTCAAAGATGGTAGATACCATTTTAAAATTATGAAACTCACAAAAAAGGTACTAGAAGTTTCAAAGCTTAGATTACCATAGAATTGTAAAAATAAGTACACATCAATATAGGAATTTTTTAGTTCAAAGAATGATGAATAAAAGACCGATTCCCCAAAGCTTAACTGAATTTGGATTATCAAAGAGGTGTATAATTCATACAACTTTGGGACATAATGAAATTAGTTGTGTAACTTTCCTACTAATAATGGATTTGGTAACAAGAAAGTTAATTTCTCTCTCAAAAGTATACAAATGTGAAATTAATGCTAAAATTACACCTAAAGTGGTGGTCCTAAAAGATAGGGTAGGTGAAGTAAAAATATTTGTATCAAATATTGTCTAATATTGACAACCATTTGTTAGATTGTTGTGATAATGCATGTTTAAGCTTTCTTGAGGTAGATGAATTTTAAGAGGATTATGTTATAGAGGTATGAAGAAAAGAACAAGGTTTTCCAATAGTGATTATAGATCTAATAATCATGCAAGAATTCCTAGAGACTAAACTTTCAGAACCAAGGGAGGTTTTATTCCTTGTATCTGGTGAATCAGATGTAAAAATAATAAATGATTTTTATCTCTCTTATTTATAAGATTTTGACAAGCTTTTTTCACATTAAAATATAGATAAAACATAAAGTGTTATGTCTCACTTGAAAGTATACCTAACCTCTAAGTCTTATGAAATACTACCCCAAGTCTCTGATCTAGTCAAGTCTTGACATTAAAAAAACCAACTTAGTGGCTCAATGTTTTGTTGTTTAAAATGGGGCCTTATAATTACCTAGATAGAACATGATAATAATGTTTTTGAATGGTTTTAACTTGATATGAAACCCTAAATAGATTTTCATATCTAGAAGGTTTGAAACAATCTTCAACATCTAATATTGCAATCTAGGTGATCCTTTTCTTCCTAAAATAACTCAAATCTTCAAATAAACTTCCAAATATAGGGTGAGAATATATTAAGTTAAGAAACACTAAGGAAAATTAAAAAAATGATTTGGTATTGGAAATAGACATATCCCTCATAAAACCAATTCTTTTTTAATCTTAGATCAACTCACAATGCAAAAATAATAGTGCAATCTTTAAAGGAAATAAAGAATTTTTAGGTCATAAAAATTCATGTAAACATCCAATTCTAGCACAATTTAAGTAAATATTCCCAATTGAACTAATAGAAAAATAGGGCTCAGACTAACCATGCAAAGCAACTTACAATAAACAAGATACAAATGGTATGAACTAGAGATCTATCAAATATCCTCACACTTTATCATCATAATAATTTAACTTTATCTAAAAAATTGAAATTTCTATTATAATTTGAAGAAAAGGAAACATGTGAACGAAAGAAATAACAATTAAAACACCGTAGTTCAATGTCTTGCTTGTATTAATTTTAAATGTTTGGTATACAAGAATTTATGTTCAACAACCATTTACAATGAGAATTTTTTTCCTTTTCTAGGAAAGGATAACAAATCCCATGCATAAATGCATTTCTATTTAGATATTGGTCATTTATTTATTTGGACCCTTCTACTTTGGTCTTCATTATTTCCCTCAAAACTTGTCCGTAGGAGGCCAAAAATTCTTTAATTTGAGCATCAATTTTATTTACTTCTTGCTTAATTTTCATTACTATTTCCCTATAAAATTTTAAAGCATGTAGCAATAAGGAGGTTTTCTAACAAATTTCTTGTTCAGAATACCTTCTTTTATTGAAACTTCATTAGGGTGTTTTTGAATGGCTTCAAGTTTGGAAAATACCGAACTGAGGTACTTCTCATAGCTACTGTAATCCTCCACCAATTTATCTACCTCTTCCTTAAGAATAAGGAATTTATTATTCACCCATATAGAAATATCAATTGATTTATTACTATTATCAAAAATGTGTTGGAACCAACCTTGGGAAAACTAGACCTAAGATCTCATTTTCTCCATCTCATCAACTTCGTCTTTTGACAAGACTAGTGAAGTTATAGTTTTTCTCAACTCTCTTTGAATAGGAGTAATCAAATTTTTGATAAAGGTAGTGAGCTCAACCACTTGGCACTTCAACTCAATTTTTATTTTCTTATCTTTATTTATTCTTTGTAAAATATTAGAAACCAACCCTTGCAATTCATCCATCTCCTTAACTTGGTTGGTGTGACCCAAGTTTATGGTTGAGATGTTGAAGTCCTCAGGAAAAATTCTCTTGCTATCCTTTTCTACTATGGAAGTAGATACATGCAAAATTATAGATCTTGAAGCATCTCTAGTCATATGAGACCTTATTTTAGACTTTTTTCTTCTCTTTAGGAATTTCTACCAAGATTAAAATAGTTTCTAAGCTCAATTTTGAAACCTTAATTATTGGTTTATTATTCTTCAATTTCTCTTCTAACCATGTAGGGGCTACATCTTTATCAGTAGCTTAATCTTATGTATGTATAGGATAAGGAGGAGTCTCCTTTTGAATGTTCTCTACATTTACTTCCTTCTCTTGCCCAATTAATTTCTCTATTTTATGCTTAGGGCTAGGAACATCTTCGAAAAATTTCTCCTCTCCTAATGGCTTATCTTGTTGAGGGGAGACTAACACCTCTTCCATTGAAGCTAGACATATCATGTTTTCTTTCTCTTTCTCTTTCAAATATACCAATAACATATCCACACTTTCCATAGAGAGAGGCTCAAACATTACTTGGAGAAAGGTAAAGGGGTATCTTGTGCTCATTTATTTGGTAGATATCTATTGACTCATGATAGTATGATAGTGGCTATCTCCTTTGGAATATGGGAGAGATGGGTTGTAAAGGACTAAGGCAGGTCCACAGAAGTAGGAGCAAGGGAGGTAAAAGGAATGGTGGAAGAAATGGTAGACATGGTGAATTGGGGAGATGGTATGGATGTGGTGGAAGGATGAGAGGTAGGAGAAGGATTAAGAGAGGAATCTATGGTGATAGGAGGATTAGAGGGAGTGAGAACAAAAGTGGTTATATCTACAAAGATATTGATTGGAGGAGGTGATTTGGAGATGGTAAGAGGAATGGTAGATGTTGGAGAAGTCTAGGAAATGGGAGGATAAGGTGGAGGGATGAAAATGGAAGGAGTAAATGAAGGAGAGGAATCCTCTTGACACTTAGTGGTTGGCTCCATTGAATAAGCCCTAGATTTCTTATTGTTTAGGATCTAATCCCCTTCATTGTCCCAACCTTTCTCTTACAAACCCTTATCTTCATAGTGGGATTCCTTTCTTCTTTGGTCCTCTCAGCCTTCCCCTAAACTTTGGAAGGAGTTTCTCATTCTTCCTTGGTGGGTTCCTCACTATGCTCAACCTTTTTATCAGCATGTTCTTCCGCATAAAATTAATCTTTCTCTTCCTCTATCTCATTATAAGATAATTTCACCCCTATGTCATTAGAGCTATGGTTTGGGCCTCTACCCATCTCTTTGTTCCTTTTAGAAAAACAATTTATGACATCGAGATCAATAACCTCCTCCTCTATCCAATCTAGAGTTGGAATTAAAATTATCAACAATTTCATTTTATTCATCCTCCTATAATACGTTGCCATATTCTTATGTACTTGGTCAAGAATAATAGAGAGACAAATAATCCCGATATATTCCATAGTGGCCCTGGAATAGGTTCTCTTTTGGACCTCTAAATCATCTTGGCAATTAGCCTATAATTCTTCAATTTATAGCTTATGTTCCAATTAGGTAACAATAAACATCCTCTTTCCTTAAAAAAATTTATTCCTTCATCAAGAGAGATGTTTTTAAGCTTGAAATTTAATTCCTCCATAACATTTTTAACTATCTTTTTCATCTCATCCTCAAATCCTTCTCCTTTCTTCTTGTGAATTTTTGCTAACATTTCTTCTAATTATTATTCATCAAAAAATACTTGATTTCCTTGGATTTAACAAAATCATCATCAGTCAAGAATTCAGTGCAAGCAATCTCCCTAACACCACTTAATACATTATGCCTAGATAGGGTCAATTATAATTTTATTTTGAGGGGGACCCTCAAATTGGACTCTTTGAGAAGAAGGTAGGATTTGATTAACCTCCTTAATATCTGACACGCTTTCCCCTACCTCCTCTATATATGTATAATCAACCAAATAATCCACTAGGGGTTTCTTACCACTAAGCCTTATTGAGGTTGCCACATGAGAGGTACTTGATGTTGTTAGTATTTCCATTTTCTAAAAAAAAAATTCAACCCGTTCCTCTCTTGGTCTTTCCTGAATTTTAATAGGCTTGACAATTTGTGCAAGCATACTAGCAACAATAGTATCACAATTATCCAACATAGTTTTAAGCCTTATGATTGGATCCTTAATTTCAAAATAATATCCTTTATAGCTTGGATGAGCAATTTTATCCTTTGAGCAATTTTATCCTTTCTTCTACTCTATGAATTTTAGCCCATTTTTCCTTTCTTATTTTGACTTTATCATCAATAGCACAATTTCTAATGACATCTTCAACCATCTCATATTTATGATAGAAATTGGATCTCTTCGCATCCAATCTAGTTTGATCTTTGAATTTATGAAGGTCACAATCTAATAGGGTGTCAACCAACATCCTATAAGTTGTAATAAAGAGGATATCACTTCCAATCCCTCTTTAGTAGTGGTTTCAAAATATGAAAAACTATAGAAGATGCATGATATCACCCTTCAAGTGCTACTCCTTAAATGAAACATTTCAGCTTCATTTAATTGCCACATCATGCCTAAAAGTGAAATCCTATTTGGTACAAACTTAGGCAGGATATGAAGCTAGACTAGGGATCTAGATATTATAATGACAATAGTGCTGGTGTGTAGAAATCAATCACCCCAATTATGGTCAACCCAAATCTTGGATCCCTTTCTTTGAGCTTCAAAAAATTCATCAATTTATCATATAACCTATGGGTGTATGGGAACCCCAAATTTCTCATTAAAAATTTCACAAATATATTCTAAAATGCTACATGACTTATAGTAGCACATTTCATATCCCAAATGTGAGTCCATGTCTGAACAAGCAATAGAACTCTTTCATCATTATGCATGTAGACACTAAAAAATGTCCTAGGTTTACAAGCAACATTTTCCTTGGTCTTCATCCTCTAATAATTAAATAATCCTACTTATCTAATTATGCTTGATCATATTCCTCTATTAATTAAATAGTTCTAATTATTTAATTAATTCATTTTCTAATCTCTATTCTATCATGATCAATTAAAATAAATTAATTGTGTTTCTAACACTCCTTTTCTTCAATAATTAAATAAATTGTTATTTATTTAATTATTCATCTTTTATCACTCAGATAATAATCATTATCTACCTATGCATTGACCTTTCCCTCCTTCCATAATTAAATAATTATCAAGATTATTTGTTTATGTGTCATTTCTCTCCCCATTAAATAATTAATTCAAATTAATTATTTAATATCTAATTTCCATCATTTATTTAATTAAATTTATTTCACAAATTGATGTAATTAAATGCTCATTTTTCATTTTCTCCAAATAAATAATTTGAATGAATTATTTATTTTCCACTTCTCCATTTTCTCCATTTTCGAATAAATAATTTAAAATAAACTATTTATCCCTCCCTTTTGGTCAAATATGCCCTATTGATGGCCTTTATTTCTGTCATAGCCACCTCTTTCATAGCCTTTATTTCTATCATAGTCATCTGACATCATAGCTCTTCCATGAATGGCATATTTTGGCTTCATCAATTCTTAATCATTTATCTTGGCATCTTTCTAGAAGTTGGATCTTGGAATCCTTCTAGAGGATCGATCTCGTTTGTCTAATCGAATGATTGTCTATAAAAGAGACCATTCTCCATTTTCACCTTAACAACTAATAATTTCGAACCTTCTACTACTATTTTCAAGTATTTGCACAAGTTTAATTCAAAATCAGAGAGAAAAGTTGCATAAGGAGAAATAGGAGAGTAAGAGAAGTAATCAACAATGATGGGGAGTGCCTTATTTTATGTTTTGCATTCTTGATTTATCTCCATTATTTGTTTTCTCTGGTTTAGGTGTGGTTTATAGCTTAGAAGTGTATTGTCACTTTATCTAGGCTAGGATTGATCTAACCCCATCTTACATTGGTGAACCTGATGTGAACAGTAGTTTTGCAAATTTTTTCGTATGGTTCCTTGCTTATTTTTGCAGATTTTAGGTAGAAAATGATGCAACTGTTAAACCTAGTAACACATTTTCCAGGATGTGCCACATTTAAGGAGAAGCGACACATTTGTCGAAGACATGATGGGTGGAAAATTTTGAATTTGAAAATGTGACAAAACTGCTCTCGTATGACACTACATAGTGACGCAATCATTGGACGAAATGATGTATTTGTCTGCTCGGTATTAAATTCAAGTTTGAATTCCTTTTCCATTTTTCTTTGGGTTTTGCAAGTAGAATAGTGTTTTCTGGTTGCTAATCTTTTGTTTGCAGCTTGTGGCTTTGGAGTGGAGCTCCCATAATTGCTTCTTTTGAAGAAACAAAAAAAATCAAGCTCTTAGCTTAGCTTCTTTAATTTTTAAGTTAGCCTAGTTTATTTATCTTCCAATCTAGTTTAGGTGTTCATTTGTGACTTTTAATTAGCTCCTAACCTTTTGTGCTAACAAGGGTGTTTGCAACTTTTTGTTGGTCTAAGATATCTCTTTTGAAACTACTAATACATGGTTTTGTAGGTTTTTGTATGTCCAAGGCATTATTTTGAAACCACAATATTGTTTGCTTTAGATTATACAATATTTCCATTGTTGCTTTAAAAATAATGATTGTCTTCTCTCACGTAGATTTAACTAGGGGGTAATGAATCACTGATTTTGTATTTGAACGATGGTAGGTATTATGGTCTCACCTTGTGCAAACTCGGTGATCAGAAATCTAGACCCAACTATTTTTTCGTCTACCCATTAGAGGGTCTACCTTGGTGGGAAAAAATACTCACCCCAAGGGAACGAACCAAGTGGTAATGGGCTAAAGCCAAGTCCTTCTGAACCACTATATAAATTTTTTATTGGAAGGAAAGTTTGCAATCAATGGGAAGTGGTGGGTGATAGCTCTCCCCGAGTATCTTTATGATGTGAAAATCCCTTGTTCTAAGGGTTGGGATACCTCTTGAGAGATTTTATCATGACACCCCTAAATTGGATTCCCTGACCAGACACCTCTTGTTTTTAGAAGCATAGTATTTCGATCATTGCTTGGTATAGTGCAGGGTACGATATCATGCTTGAATATTACTCACTACTAAACCCCTTGATTAGAGATAACAAATTACTCTTTGGGGAATTCAAAGTTGGTGCACTTGAGAAGTGTCGTGGAGGGAGCCAGTGCCACCAAACTTCTAAGCTATCTTCTCTCAAAAGAGAGGAGTGTTTCACACTATTCTCGAGGTATTTCAGTGGGATATACCAAGTATACGCACCTTTCCAACTAGGATTTGTGCTTCTTGTTTTAAAAATCAAACATTTTCACATAAAAATACACCAAAAAAAATTGCTTGATATTGTATTCTATGTTTTCCAATCCCATTTCATCAAAATCTAGATCAAACCATTTCAAAAATGTCGAAACTATCAAAGAAAAATTCTAGAAAACTACAACTACCAAACACAGACCTGCAACTGTTACTGTGAATCGCAACTAAAAACTGGAAAACTATAATCCTCTTCCTAAACTGCATTTTTTAACTATAGGGCCACATTTAATAACAAGAGCCGTATTTGATAACCTAAGTTGCAACTATGCAATGCATTTGTCGAAAAAAGAGCCTCAATTGTCTACTAAACAAAATATTCTAAAATTTTTGTCCAAAATCTAACCAAAAAAATTTCACAGTGTCCTCTGACTGATAAACCAAAGGCTTGCAAGATTCATCAGCTCATTTTTAACATTCTCATTAGAAATACATTTCATTATAGGTTGCATACCTCCATCCTTTGCATTGCTCATATTAGACTTTTATTCTTAGGATACATTTGGAGCTTTAGATTTTGAACATAGGAAGACCTTTGAGCTTTCAAAAATTCTTGGTTACATATTCTACTTGTCATCGACCATTTTACTTGTCATTTTTTTATCATTATTGATTGTGTCTCCTTTCTGCAAGATACCTTTGTCACTAATGGGAGAGATCTTAGGAGAAAAACAATTATGAGTATTATGATTATCGATGTTTGCATCCTCTTGTGGAAAATATTTAGTGGATGAGTGAGGAGAGATGAAGTCATCAAGAGCTTCATCTAACATGTCCAAGGCATCGCTACTAAAGGGATTAAGAAGGGTGTGAGTGGGTGCTTGTGATGTTGTTAAAGTGTTGTTTTCATTTTGTAATGAATTCAATCTAAATGAACTAGGAACTAATGCAGAAAAGGAAAATTAGAAAATTCTAATACTATTCACAAGTGCCATGGAATGAAATATAATAGAATCTAGGTAAACATAAAATAGAATGCAAAGACATAGGATGAAATGCAATTTTCAGATTTCAAAGAAGGTAATTTACTAATTACACTATGCAATGATCCAAAAATGAAATGTTGTAAATACAAAATTGAAAATGTACAATGCATGAAATGAGTTAATTTATGCTAGATTTAATGAAATGCATGCTATAGAATGACAACTTAGTGATAAAAATAGGTAATGGCACAAAACAGAAGCATAAAAACATGGTTTTCAACTCTATAAAGGGGAGTTTTAGAGGCCTAAAGGGACTAGGTCGCCCAAGGTGGCGACCTAGTCCACCTAGTGATTTTTTGAGAATTTTCTGATTTTTCTATTTGATTTTGATGGTGCCAGGGTTGTATGATGTAGACCTAAAATGAAAATTCAAAATTTTGATGATTTTGAATTATATGCAATGCAAAAATGCAAGCCAGATAAGCTTTTCACTAATGCAAATTTTAAAACCCTAGAATGCAAAGAAAACAATGCAAAATGAAATGTAATGCAAATCTAGGATGATAATGAGCTCCAAAGCAAAAGAGAAGGGATGTGGATGTCTGGCTCACCAAAATGTAACACAAATTTTTGCACCTTAATGCTTTCTTACATTTTTAGGGTTTTTCACCTAAAAGGAGAAAGATGGGCCAAAATGCTAATGTTACATTCAAAGGATTGGGGGTTGGAAATGGATGTGTGTGAATTTGTCTAACTTTTGGAAACTAGTAAAATAAATTATTTATTGAATGTAAACTACTGAAGTGTAGAAGTGTTTGAAAACACATAAATATATGCAAGCATTAAATTAAACAATCTATGAAAGCTTATGAAACAAGATTGAAAACTGTAAAAATAGAAGTATGCACTTGAAAAATGGTAGAGGCTAGAGTGAAGACTATAGATGTCCCAAAAATTTTGCAAAATTTGACTTTTATGCTCGATGGGACACTTGTGCCAAGTTGGGTGACCTAGTCCTTTTTTGGGGTAATTTCAGAAAACTGCTTGAGGGCCTGTTTGAGCCAAATGGGTATCTAGATCCATAGAAATATCTGAAAAATAAGCACAATGGGACTAGGTCACCACAACTAAGTGGAGTATCCCTTTTTCCTTTTATGAAAATCTGAAGGTGGAAACGAGAGCCCTTAATCTGCACTTTTTGTTCCTCCAAGTGTTCGAACCGGAAACCTTGATTTTCGGTTTGTAGGTGTCTTTTATTGAATGTTTTGCCCTAGCCAAAAAGGAGGTGTCTTCAAGAAGATTTCAATCCATCCTTCAATTATTTCCAATCTTCCAAAATTCCTAAATCTACAAGCACACACAAAGAGAAAGAGATATTGATTGTCCCTTTTAGATAATCAAATCAATGAAGCAATAATGTGAAGAAGCATGAAACAATGGAGTTTACCTTGCCATGATGTTTGATCTTGAGTTGTAGTAATGGAGGATTCAACCCTTGAGTGCTTCAACAAAGGATGTCTTGCTGACTTAGAATGTAAAAACCCTAGCTTGCTTGAGAAGAGTGGTGAATGGGAGATTGAATAATGAGTGTGTAATGATGAATTAGGGTTTTGAGGCTTATTTATAGGAAATCCACCTAAACCACCCATTATTTGATCCTCAAGGCCGACATGAAGGAGAAATAAACTAAAACCCTAACTTTTCTTGCTCAAAACCCTGAAAATAGCTCTAATGGGACTAGGTCGCCACCTTGGTCGACGTAGTCCACCTCGACAAGACTAATTCACCCAAATGGGCAACCTAGTCCTACAAGGGCCCTTTCTCTAGCTAGATTGTTCGGAAGTGAAGAAATCAAGTTTATATGATGATTTTATCAAATATTTGATCAAATTAAGGCTTGGAAAGCACAATAAGGGGTCATAGGGGCCTATAAATGATGATGAAAAGGGGTTATTTAGGTCCAAAATACATAGGCAAGGGTCCAAATGGGTGAACTGTGTCAAAGGATACACATTTTGGTGACACACATATAAAGATGTAAAAGATGAAAAAATTACAAAATTAGATTTGTGCTAATTATTCACCAACCCACACACAAATCAAAATTTTGGCCTCAATGCGAAGAGGTTTCTTATCCATTGGTGCCACCACCAAGGGATTAGGAACCATTTTTGGGATAGTTGGTACATGTTTTTTCGTACCATGCAACAATTGTGAAGTCCCACAATATTTCTTGAGGAAACTATACTGTGAGTTCATCCTAAAAAACCTCTCGAATTATTTTGATATGAGGGACTTCCAAGGGAGAGGTGGGGGGTCGGCTCAAGATAGACCTAGTGCACAACTGGATCCCATGCGGCAAGAGATAGGATCTCTCACTAGGCCAGATCATGAGCACATCATTATCCCTTCCATCATGGAGGAGAGTGCTAAGGTAGAAACTTTACAGGCTATCACCTCTTTGACCCAAAGTATCATCCAGTATGTCGGTCTTATAGTATAGCACCATCAAGTAGAGTCTTCAAGTGCTAGGTTTCTACCCCATTTGTATCAGGTTTGTGGTGTGATTTTTACATATGACCCCACCGACACTAAGGAGGCTGTTACATAGGATATGTCTATAGATACAAAGATGGCAAAGGTAGCTGACATTTTGAATCAAGCTTATGGTATCAATACTTGGGTAAATGTTAGCATGTTCATTGAATTTAATTTATTAAATTTCATTTTTGAAATGCAAGATTAACTAATTTATTTTTATTATTGTAATAAAATTTTAGGGTCACAGTGTTGATACTGGATACATCGACATTGCACCTACTTATTACTCCATTGCATCTACCATTGATGTATGTAACTAGGAAACAATTATAAATTTATTACATGTTAATAGCATTGCTATATGAATGGTATTCTAATATCTAATTTTGGATGTTGAATAGGCTAATATTGGAGGTTTCATGGGAACACCTTCCAGTGCCAGTGGAGTTGGACAAACCTTCACACAGGTAATAGAATAAAGAGTTTAACTAGTGAATTGTACTTAATAGATTTGTGTAGCTTATATTCATTTCATTGATTACGTTGAATTTCACATCTTTCAAAGTCAAAGAATTACTTCACATTATATAACTAATAACTAGATGTTAATAGATGACAAAATTTCAAGTACAATATAGTCAAGTTTAGAAAGTCAAAATAAGCAGTGATGCAATTACTTTACATAGTACAAGTAATAACTAGGAGCAACTACCAATTGCATTTTCTTGTCATGGAATTCCATGAGACCACTTTTTATTGAGGCATATTTTCAAATAGATAGTTCGCTACCTTGTCTATGTTATGGATGTTTGGAAGAAATATATGAAAGAATAATAGTAAGCAATAGCATAGACAAGGCAATGAGTTGCTTGAAAAATGCCTCAAAGAAATGTCATCTCATGGTGATGTCCATCACCATGAGATGACATTTATTTGAGGTATTTTTTCAAATAGCTCACTTCCTTTTCTATACTACCACATTTTGCATACATGTCTATCAAAGCATTTTATCAAATAGTTCACTTCCTTGTTGCTATGGCTAAACCCCTAAAAAAGGTACTTTCCAACAAACTATGGGTTCTTGGAAAAAAATCTATCAAAGAAAAAGAGAAATATTTGAAGTGTTAGAAAAAGAAAGAAGTGAGATAACTTAGGAATATTTTTCCAAGAATGAGGGTTACGAGAAGGGTGATCCCACAATACTGGTTTATAATTTTTGGGCAAACTGGACATCGAACTAATTTGTTTTAGCTAAATATTCACTTTCGGGCTCCTATAGCGGCTAAACCGTGAGGAATTTGAAGATGATGAAAAATAGTGATTTGTGACATTTTGTTTATAGATTCTAAATATATTTTATTCTTTTTTTTTGGAATCAAATTGTACTTATTTTTCCATCTCCAACAAAAACTAGTTTTTCAAAAAAATCAGCATTTTTAAGGAGTGATGCTCATCGTATACAACATAACTTTATTGTATGAAAGATAAAATTCTTTATTTTTTGAATTTAGATTTATAACTACGATATCTAGCACTTTCATTTGGTTTTATAGTTTTTTATTGAATACTTTTTTCCTTAATCAAGCTTTGAAGTCAACCCAATTACAATTTAGACATAGGCGGACCGTATACAACATAACTTTTTCTGTATGTATCGAAATTCAATTTTTTTTTTAATGGATCAAGGACATCAATACCCAACCCGAAAATATTTTTTAAAATTTTATTTTGATAATCTACTATTTTTCCACATGTGCAGAATAGAGAACTTGATTTTCAGTGGAAAACCTATGTTTAATAAATCTAAAAAAACACATACATAATAAAACCAAAACATATTATAATTATATTCGTTGGATAGATCATTCTGAGGACTACCATATTCTAGTTGGGTCTTTGAGGTCTCCTCCATTTTTATCCTCAACCCGAGCTTTGAAGGGTGAAAATCTTGAGTTTTTTTGTGTTGGGGGGTGGGAAGGTGGGAAAAGGGGGGTTCCCTCAAACCCTAGTTCACTCAAACCAGGGTTCGAGTGAACCCCCTTTCCTCAATGGAAAAAATGGGTTCCACATGCAAAGAGGTTAACTCGAACCCCTTTTGGGTTCATTCAAACATTGAGCTCGCTCGAACCCCTCAAAATGATTTTTTTTTGCATGGGTGAGGTTTTTGGAAGTTTTCCTTCCTCACTCGAATTGTAAACCACTTTTGTGGGTTCAACCAGAAGTTAGTGAGAAAGATGCCCAAGGCAAGGTTTTGATGACCGATAGGTTGTGTGGGTTGGATGCAGTAGTTTGAGAGCTTGCATATGCGAGAGAGGAGGTTCAAGGTGATGGAGGTGACACGACGGGCAATGACAGGAGCATATCATGATTCTCTGGCCTAGGTGGGGCTTCTACACTTGCTGGGGTATCCATCTATCAGGGCGCATCGAGCGATGCTGACATCCCTGATCGAGCGCAAGGATTCAACAACATCATTTTTCCATCTCCCGATAGAGGAGATGACAGTGACACTAGAGGATGCTTGGCACATATTGAGGTTTCCCATACAAGGCATATGGTGAGTGCCATGAGGTTAGAGGGAGAGGCATTGGATCATACCATGTGAGTTTTGTTTGGGTGAGAGGACTTACCGATGGAGAAGAATGTGTTGGACGTGGATAGATGTTTGGGGTTGAGAGTACCACCACTGTTGTTGTACCTGTGTGGGTTGATTAGTGGGCTACTCATACCAAATAGGAGTGGGAGATTCTATAGCCTCAACTACATGGAGGTTATCTGACATATTTTTGAGGAGAGGGAGGGGGAGTTCGCATGGGGGCCATGCATCTTGGTGCAATTGTATAGAGATAACCATGTGATCTATTATTGGGGAGGGCTCAATGTGTATTAGGTGACATTGATGCAGGTATGGGCCAGGGAGAACATCAATTTTTTCAAGCTAGATTTGATGAGAGTAGGTCAGTAGGATATGAAATTATCAGTGGCCTATTGGTATGATGCAAATTATGGCTAGGTCTAGTGGTATCAAGTCTCGAGAGATTTAGATGGGTAGAGGAGATTGTTTGATGATCTGGAGGATGAGGATATAGTTTGGAGGCCATATATGACACGGTGCTTCACGAAGTGGAGGAAGGATGAGGATACACATAGAGGATACTTCATGACCTAATGTTACATAGTCGAGAAGGAGCCTTAGATAGTGGAGTCACACATACCAGATCGAGTGATGAGGCAATATGGGTTGATACAGGATATCCCAAGGACACCTGATAGGTTTAGATGGATTTCATGGGATCAACCATGGGGTGAGTCAATCATGGCAGAGTTTGCACAGGAGCACTGGGTGACGCTGGTGCGAGAGCTATTGCAATACCCAGGGAGGTCCCTAGGGTTGATAGATGTAGGAATCACTACGAGATATGCAACATGGTTTATGCAATGCTAGCCTATATGGATCACACTGAAGGTGCCGATGGTAGAGGCATTAGGTTTTGGACCAAAGGATGAGATCATATTGGTCGAGGTAAGGGGAGGTAGGAGGAGGAGGCCGAGAGGAGAGCTAGAGGTTGGCAAGGTCAGAGGGTAGTGGAGGAGAGGGGCCAGGGTAGCCCGAGTAGGAGGAGAGCAGCCACGAGTAGCTAGAGCAAGAGGATACTAGCAAAGAGATCCAGAGGTAGAGAAAGTAGGAGGACGAAAAAAGGAGAGTACCAAGAGCAGCAAAGCTGGAGGTAGCCAGAGTAGTATAGTTGTAGGAGAGAGGGCAAGGGGAGATGAGGTCGGAGGTCAGTGGAGGAGAGTGCTAGAGGCAACTAGAGTAGCAGAGCTGCAAGAGCGAGGGTAGGGGGTGATGAGGCCAGAGGGAAACGAAGGGCAAGTAGGAGGAGAAGGAGATGAAGGGCACCAATAGAGCCTGAGGAGGAGAGACAGGTTGCAGAGGAAATGGGAGAGAGAGATGAGGTTAAGGTGATAGACATAGGGGATGAGGGAGGAGTGGAGGACATGGAAATAGAGGTACATGATATTCATCCTTTGGCTATTATACAATTGGAAATAAAGGATCTGGCCACATGATTGAGAGGAGTGGAGGCATGATTACATATCATTGAGCAAAGGTTGAGAGATCCAGAGGTGACGATGAGTAGACTGGAGGTAGAGGTGCTTGTATCACTAGCCCAGCTAGTAGGGAGTGAGAGGGAGTTTGAGGTGGTGGTTGATGTGGTGCCATGGCATGAGACAAAGATGTGGAGGGAGGGGGAGAGGCTGCGAGTAGAGATAGAGGAGTTGCAATTAGGGGTGAGCAAGTTATAGGTAGAGGAGACTCATTTGAAGGGAGAGGTAGTGAGGGAGCATGAGGAAGGAGAGTCAGTGGGATGGGAGAGGGATAGATTAGAGGCTATTATGATGATACTGTAGGTCAGGGGGCAATGAGAGTCTAGGGGAGGGATAGAGCAAAGATCACCAATGGCTTTGGCAGAGGTAGAGAGTGATATGGAGGACCTGAGGAGGTAGGTAGAGGGATTGTTGAGAGGGAGGAGGGAGTTGAGGCAGGAGTGGGATGAGCTCTGTGATAGGCTGTAGGTAGCAAAGGAGACAGTGGGAGATGTGGGATTGATGCAAGAGAGGGAGGATACCATGAGGGCTCAGGTACAAGCGATGGAGATCGAGAGGGATGCCTTATAGTCAAAGATGCAAGTCCTACAAGGGGAGAGGGATGTAGCAGTGGCATAGGTATAGGAAACATAGGGTGGTGAGTCAGGGGAGAGGGGTCATATACCATAGGCATAGGTACAGGCGATGCGAGAGGAGAGGGATAGAGCCTTCGAGCAAGTATCACAAATGGGATCAAATTTTGAGTAGCTACGATTAGCATGGGGTGCATGGGCACAAGAGAGGAGGTCCATCTAGGGATATTGAGATAGGTACAAGATGGAGCAAGACTCAACCAGACAACAAATTAGGGAGCGAGAGGAGTATATGAGAGAGGTGAGCTACTATATGTGTGCCTATTATTTGGTAGTGTTGAATCCAGCACAACGGGTACCTACCTATGTTTGAGCACCACCACAGATGCCAATGCCATCCCAGTCAGCAAGGACACATACCCGAGGATATAGTAGAATGAGGGAGTCACCTCCATGCAAAGTGCCCATGCCAGAGTCTCCACGGAGATCATATTTAGGTAGCTCATGGTTCAGAGGGTCAGAGGGATGGGATCTCGGTTATTGACAGGTATAGGATTGGATAGAGTATAGAGTAGCGGATATCAGAGCAGAGCCATAGCCCTGTACTCATACATTATTTTTGATGATAGATGATGGATATGTGTTGTGATGTATTATGATGGACATTATTATGGATGTCATGATGGATATTATATTTTTGTAATTTTTGATATGATATGAGAGAGCCCTTATTGACACTATGTGATGGATGATTTATTTATGCACATTTATGGTTATGGTTTTATGATGGATGATGTGATGTATGAATATGCCTATATGGATTTATGTGTATTCTTATATGGATGTATGATTATTATGCATAATGATTATATGTTGATACCTAACATTTTTGATGTAGGATGTGATGGATGATTTTTATGTGGATGATGATTATGATATGCATGATGTTTAACACTTATGATGCAGGATGGGATATGATATGATATGTATGATGTTTAATGTTTATGATGGATGTGGTAATGAACCTAATGATATGAAATAAATGGAATATGCTAATAAATGAATTTTAAGATGCATAGAATAATTAATTAAAATTAACCTACACAACTTAAAATGATTATGTAATGCAATTCAATGAACCTAGAATGAGAATGCTATTAAGTAAATGAAATGCAATGTGATCGTAAATGAAAATAAGGGCCTACATAATGATAGAAGCGAAGAAGGTGATGGGTATGTAACCACACCTGTCAAGAACCATAAGACTCCTAAGAAGAAAGGGGAAGGTAGAAGGAATCATTGTTTGCACAACCAAAATCCTAAGTCATGGGAAAATAAAGGATGAAGGATACATGAATGCAATGGAGGAGAAAATGATATGCAATCCTAATGAAAGTTGCCATCTTCGGAGAACTGATATTTTCTATAGCATAAGACACTAGGTACCATGGTATATGGACCAAGGTGGATTAGTTTCTAATGCATAAACAAACACAACAAATAAGAGGGTTATCCCAATACCCCAAAGTCGTGATGACTTCAGTCAGGCCAGGTATTGGGATAACCACAAGCACAGAAGGATGTCCTAGTGTTATGCAAGACCTCAAGGGTCTTGGTGGGTACTGTTGATGGTCAAAATAGCACAACAACATAAAATATAATATTTCTACTCTATTTCTCCTTAAAAATTAAGATAACACATAAATATATAGCAATCTAACTCACAAGGTCATTGTAGTCAGTTCTCAACTATATTGATGTCACTCAATTGGCCAATGCAACTATAATATTCAAGGGTCCTTTTCTGCTAATAAGGAACACAATCTATATCCGATTCATCAAATCTATGTTTAATGGGGGGTTTAAATAAATAGAAAAGGATAGATCAAGGCATAGAACAGTAAAAGTATGAATAAAACTTTTCAACAATTAGACATGCATTGCCATAATGAGTGTTTTCTTTAACAAACCAACAACCACAACATGATGTAATCCATATAATAAACTACACCATTACATACATTCATAGTGCACAATTCAATCACCATAATCATTCACTAAAATACTTTAGGATTCAAAGTAAATCACCCACTCATTGCTAAAAAATAGATCGATAAACATATGGTAATTCCATCCATAGATAATTTAATGAAATAATCTTAAAATTTGGTTCCCCTATTGATTTGCATCAAATAGAAAACATTTAGGCACAACTAACTCATTGGCTTATAGATCGATTATGATTCATTAACCTTATCCGAAAGACTCACTTCCAAAAAACAACATGAAAACAATATAAGACTATAAACAAGTATTTGATTTCATCTTAAAATTTAAGAGTATCTTGCTACAATTGAAAGATATCTTAAAATTTAATTCCTATCTTCTATCATATAAAGTGGCTAATCCTTCTTTTTATCAACCGACCTTTACAACATGGAGCTCAAAAGTACATATAGACATATAATGCATAAGTTTCTCCCAATTACAAACTTAGATCCACAAATCAAGGAATTGGAACTAAAGAAGAAATTAAACTAGTTTTAGTTCTTAAAAGGTGATCTACTCTCCAAAATTTGACGCCCAAGGAAGAAGATAGAGCTGGTTGATGGGAACCTTTAGTTCAACATATGTCAAAAATCTTGCCAAGTATGAGAGAAAAGGGGAAGTCATGTGTGAAAATATAAAAAATTGTTGCCAGCTCATTCTTGTGCTTAATGCTTAATGAGATATTCATCATAATTGGAGAAAACTTGTTGAAGGACATGTACATCAGGTCTATCTACCCAACTGTCTTCAAATTTAATCCTTTTTAACTTTGTTGAGGTGAATTATTGCACATCTTTCAATTTGCTTAATTCCCTCCTAGCAGCTTTCACCTCCTCTTTTATCTCCATAAGTCTATCCAGCAACAAGTCTTCTCCATTATCTTCTGTTTGCATTTCCTCCTAAAATCTATCATTCCACTACTCCTTCAACTTATCTAGAGGCATACCTTATTTACTTGGAATATCCACATTGACTATAATAGCCACTACAACTTCTAATTCATCAATTTTCTCATTTAAGTCCTTCCAAGCATCTTCGACTTCATCCTTATGCTTATAGATGAAATTAGAGGGTGAACCCACAAAAGTGGTTTAGAATTCGAGTGAGGAAGGAAAACTTCCAAAAACCTCACCCATGCCAAAAAAAATCATTTTGAGGGGTTTGATCGAACTCAATGTTCGAACGAACCCAAAAGGGGTTTGGTCGAACCAGCGTTCGAGTGAACCACTTTGCATGTGGGAACCCATGTTTCCCATTGTGGAAAGGGGGTTCGATCGAACCCTAGTTCGATCAAACAAGGGTTTGAGTGAACCCCCTTTTTCACAACTTCCCACCCTTTGACACAAAAAGACTCCAGATTTTCGCCCTTCGATGCTCGGGTTGAGGATGAAAATGGAGGATACTTCATAGACCCAACTGAAAGATGATATTCCTCGAAACGAGCTATCCAACGAATATAATTTTAATATGTTTTGGTTTTATTATGTATGTGTTTTTTTAGTTTTATTAAATGTAGTTTTTTCACTAAAAATCAAGCTCTTTGTTGTGCACATGTGGAAAAATAGAAAATTATCAAAATTAAAAATTAAAAAATATTTTTGTGGTGGGTATTGATGTCCTTAATCCATTAAAAAAATAAAATTGAATTTCGATACATACAAAAAAATTTATGTTGTATACAATCTGCCTATGTATGAATTGCAATTGGTTTGATTTTGAAACATGATTAAGGAAAAAATAGTCAATAAAAAATATGAGACAAAATGAAATTGGTAGATATCGTAGTTACAAATCTAAATTCAAAAAAAGTAGAATTCTATCCTTCATACAAAAAAAGTTATGTTGTATACGGTGAGCGTCACTTTTTTAAAATGTTGATTTCTAAAAAAAAATCTAGTTTTTGTGGGTGATGGAAAAAAAAGTGTAATCAGATTCTAAAAATTTTGAAAAAAATATTTTTAGAATCTAAAGACAAAATGTGATGAGACTCTAGTTTGCATCATCTTCAAATTCCTCACATTTTAGCCGCTATAGGTGCTCGAATATGAAGATCTAGTTAAAAATAATAATTGCAGAGTCTAGTATGGGAAAAAATTGTAAACCACTATTGTGGGATCACCCATCTAAACCAGATTATATTAGCAGTCTTCTCTAGGAAATCTCCATTATCCCCTTCAAGGATTGACTACTCTAGTAGAGTGGCAATGGTATTTTGCTTATGTCCTTCAACTTCTTGGCATATCCCCTGTATTCTTCCTCCTACTTTCCTAGGGTTTCAACGTGATGAATCATTTATTCTACCAACTCAAGTGTTGCTTTATGGACTTCAAAACTATCAACCAAAACCTCACCAACCTTCTGATTGAGATCCATCCATCTATCCATCATTTGCACCTTATTCTTCATCTCAATCAAATTATCAACATCCTTTTTACTAAGTAAAACTGGGGTTTCCAGAGCAACAACTTGTTGAGACACCAGAGTGGAGACATCCCTTAAGAATTTGTGTAACTGATCCAATTGGGTCTTAAGTTCATCCTTCTTCTACTTATCTTTAATCATTCTAGATTTGGTGGAGGAAGCTACAATATCAATAAGGTTCATTTTTTGATTCTTTGTAGGTCTCCCCAAGTTGACTGTGCCCAATTGGTAAACAATTACTTGCATGTCTTCCTTGTCCTTATCCACCACTAGGATTGCGCATTCAGCAATGGTTTCCCCTACATCGATGATTTTGGTAGAATGAAAAACCATATCCCTCTTCTTGGGTCTCTACTTCTCTATCTCCTTCATCATCTCATCCCAGTTGAGAGGTTGAGGTTGAGCTATTTGTTTCTTCTCCAAGTCAAGCTTCAGCCATATAGGATCATTGGGAGTTGTGACTACTTGTGCTAAGGAAGAGGTAGTAGTGGCAAAAGATAATGGTGATAAAATAGTAGCCTTAGGCTGAGAATTAACTTCTTGTATATTTTGTTGTTCTTTATGTGCTTCCTCTTGTGCAACCCCCTTAGCCTCTTATCCTTTTGCTCCTACAACCTTTTATCTTCTAATTCCTTCTTTAAATTTTCTTCCTCTAACCTCCTTTCTTTAAGCAATTGATCTCTCTACCTCTCCAAGTCTTTGAGCTTGTCCCTTGCTTCTTTCTCCTTTTGTTCATTCTTAGCAAGCTCTCCAGCCTCTTTTTCTCTTAGTAAATGTTCATCTTCTTCCTTTTTCTGTATGATTCTTCAATGATCTTAAATTTAGCCTCAAGGGCTTTCTTTTCTCTTCTTTGTTTGGCCTTTTCTTCTTCAAGGTCATGAATCTTTTGCAGCATTGTCAACTTGTCATTCTCCTCCTTCATTTTGAGCTCCCGCTCCTTTTATTTTTGTTGCTTGGCCAAATCATCAGCTCTCTATTTGGCCTCTAATTGTTTTTGTTGGAGTAGTGCATCAGCTTGGGCTTTTGCCTCCTATTCCTTTTGTTGAGCCAATTCATCGGCATTTTTTTTGGCATCCAATTTTTGTTGTTTAAGTAATGAATCATCTTGTGGCTTTTCAATTGGAAAGCCTGGGAATCCTATAGATCCTCCTCTAGCTAGTTTTCTCCTTGCATAGGTAACTGATATTGTTCATCAATGGTTTCAAAGGTCATGGCTATATTCATTAGTCTGCCCTCTAGATTGGAATTTCCTTGTGGGGGGTGAGAATCATCTTGTGCTGTCTTAACCATTTTCTCCATTTCTGGGTAGTTAACCTCAGAATGAGATGCACTGTTGTGCAATGTACACCAATTTTTCATTAAGTTCAAATCTACCACATTTGCATTGTGTGGCTTATCATCACTTGCTTGATAATTATGGGAAACTCCCCCATTATTAGGTCAAGCTTCTATTGTCTATTGTTGTTGTTGGACCTTTGGTTGTATCCTCTATTCTAATTTTGATAATTTTGGTTAGAGGAGTTTTGGTTCTAAATATTTATATTGGTGTTCTCATTTGAATTCTGATTAGAGTAGCTACCTTGGTTGTTATAACCTCCTTGATTCTGGTAATTCTGATTTTGGTTCTGAGGGGGGTTATGCTTAAGTTGTGCATGTCATTGGACATTTGTGATAGAGTCTTTTTGAGAGTTTCCACCTCATTAGTTAGTTGAATAGTCTATTCATTTTGCACAGTCTTCCCTAAAAATGGAGAATGAACATGATTTGGCCCTCCCCTTTTTTGATGGTAGTTTTGTGATTGTTGGGAAGAATCTTGACCACAATTGGTTAAAAATGGCAAGGGATGTGAATTTTGTAATTTCGAAATAGGCCCGTATTGGGAGTAGGACATCCCAGGGACCATATTGAACAAATGAGGATTATGCATTTGGTATCCTATGGGGGTGAGAGTTCCTCCTAAACTTCTCGATTGCAGACTTATCTATTGTTTCAATTTCATGGCCAAATGATAAACCTTAGAAGGAGAATCAATGTTAGCGACATTATAATTCCTTTGCAAGAATAAGCCAATCAAGGGATCTACAGCCAATAAATATGCCTGAATGGAAATTTTTTCGACAACTAAATAAGGATTATGTAGCCTCTGATACATTCTCTGAAACCTCGTGTTAAATAGTGGCAATGGTTAATGATGTTCCTTTCTTATGGTTGAAAATTGGTGATACAAAATGGTAGGATCTACATAGACCCTGATCTGATTAATAAAGGCATTTTCTAAGTCTGTCCAACTCAGAATAGACCCCTGGGAAAAAATTAGATACCTGTTATATGCCATGTCTCCTAAATAATAGGAGAATAACCTACATACAACATCCTGGTGTGCTACTTGAGCACGAGTACAGGCATCGTTAAATGCTTGTATATGTTCCTCAACACTTCTTGATTCTCCATGCATATACTTGGAGTAAAACCTTTTTCGATTTTTGGGTAGATCATGTATACCACCAAGAATATTCCCCAATGGAGAGTAGTTAGTCATAAAGAAAACCATGGGTGGTGGTGATACTCACCGAACTAGTGGTGGTGTGGCTCTATTAAGTTGCTGGGGTGGAAGAGATGGATTTGGTGGTAATCCAGGTGCAGTTAATGGTGGTGATGATGGTGGGATCAAAACTCTATGAGCTTGGGGTTTATATCTAACTAGGGTTTGGAGTTATACTAATGGTTCAGGGTTCATAGACGATCTGAGAATCCTTCCATACTCTTCTGGTGAGAATGACCCAATCTAAGCCAACTTTTTCCTTCAGGCCCTTCTTCTACTGCTAGATTTGCTGATGGTCAAAATAGCACCACAACATAAAATATAATATTTCTACTCTATTTCTCTTGAAAAAGGAAGATAATATATATATATAGCAATCTAACTTCCAAGGTCCTCATAGTTGCTTCTCAACTATGTTGATGTCTCTCAGTTGGCCAATGCAACTGTAATATTCAAGGAGTCTTTGCTGGTAATAGGGAACACAAAATTTATTTGATTCATCAATCTATGTTTAATGGGGGGTTTAAATAAATAGAAAAGGATATATCAAGGCATAGAACAATAAAAGTATGAATAAAATTTTCCAACATTTAGACATGCATTCCCATAATGAGTGTTTTCTATAACAAACCAACAACCACAACATGATATAATGCATAGAATAAACTACACCATTACATACATTCATAGTGAACAATTCACTAAAATACTTTAGGATTCAAAGTAAATCACCCACTCATTGCTAAAACACAGATCAATAAACATATTGTAATTCCATCCATAGATGGTTTAATGAAATAATCTTAAAATATGGTTTCCCTTATTTATTTGCATCAAATAGAAAACATTTAGGCACAAATAACTCACTGGCTTATAGATCAATTATCATTCATTAACCTTATCCAAAAGATTCACTTCCAACAAACAACATGGAAATAATATAAGACTATAAACAAGTATCTAATTTCAACTTAAACTTTAAGCGTATCTTGCTACAATTGAAAGAGATCTAAAACTGTAATTCATATCTTCTATCATATCAAGTGGATAATCCTTCTTTTTATCAACCGACCTTTACAACATGGAGCTCAAAATTACATATAGACATACAATGCATAATTTTCTCCCAATTACAAACTCAGATCCACAAATCAAGGAATCGAAACTAAAGAAGAAACTGAACTAGTTTTAGATCTTAAAAGATGATCTGGTGTCCAAAATCTGATGCCCGAGGAAGAAGACAAAACTGGCTGATGGGAACCTTTAGTTCAACATATGTCAAAAATCCTACCAAGTAGGAGAGACAAGGGGAATTAATGTGTCAAAAATAGAACATTTTGCTGCCAACTCATTCTTGCACTTAATACTCAATGAGATATTCATTATAATTGGAGAACACTTGTTGAAGGAATCCACATCAGGTTTTTCTACCCAAATGTCTTCAAATTTAATCCTTTTTAACTTTGTTGAGGTGAATTCTTGCATATCTTTCAATTTGCTTAATTCCCTCCTAGCAGCTTTCACCTCCTCTTTGATCTCCATAAGTCTATCCAACAACATGTAAAGTACGACAATCTTAAATTCTAAAACTTTGACAAATAATTTAAATAAGCTCAATTATATTCAAAATATAGTCATCATATCATTAATTTAGACATCAAGAAACTAGTCAATTTCAAACAACGGCATAAATTTGATAAGATAATTTCATATACAATTCTAGTATAAAACAAACATGTGTCATAATACACAGTTTCAGTTATAAATACAATGGTTGATAATAATATTAGTTACAATTCAAGACTTATGCATTCAGTCGCCATAAGCTCGTCATTACATATATCAAGAATAATTAAAGCATAAAAGAAGATGCCATCCGTTGATCTTCCATCCAAAATAAAATCTTCATAAAGAAGATGAGAACAAGGATCAGGCACTTTTTCCGCCCAACCTCGAAGCTTACTCTTCCTCGTAATTCCTTAGTCAATCATGAAATACCCGACCCTGCATGAATCACTTAACAAAAAGCAGTCTACGAGCAAGATGGAATCTGGTGCATGCCTAGTATTACTAGTAAACCACAAGCATTTTCATTTTTCTAAATCATTTAAGAAATAAGCAAGTTCGATACTAGGATATGGTAGAGAGTTCAATAAATCCATCTGTTTCAATGGTCCTTAAATTACTTGGCCAAGTAAAATGTCATGCACGACAAATAAAGTAGTTTTGGAAAAGAAAAACTACACTCTATATTTACCCATATTCGCCACCTGTCTCGGAAGGTAACTTTCCCAAAAAACATGACATGCACATTCATTTTTCAAGCATGCATGGTCTAATTAGTCAAATACAATCTTTTTCAATCTCTTAACTCAATGAACTGAAAGCTTTGTTTAAAACGAAAAATAGTTTAAAAAGAGTTTATTTCCATTGTTTAAATCCATAAAAGACATAAAGTTAATATTTTTAATTGAGTAATTTATTAATCAAAAAAGTTTAATGAAGGTGTAACTCTAGTACATGCAAGTTAAATACATATAAAAACAGAATTAAAAGAGTACACATTCACTCGTTCATACTCATCTAATTAATGTTGTTTCAAATTTGTTTTGGATATTTTTAAATAAATCACATTTCAGTTTAACATATTCTCAAAAAATAAATAATCGTTTATCAAATTTAAAATAACTCTTCTATTTGTTTCAATTTTGACAGTTTCGTTGAAAGGTGAAAATTTCAAGTTTAAATAACCTCCATTTCAAAATAGTGTTAAAATTCGAAGTCTATTCTGTCATTTGTTTTCAGTCAACAAAGTATTATTTTCTGTTAGCAAAAATAATCCATTTTCTGTTCAAGATCGTTTTATTTTCTAAAATAATAAAGATCGTTTTCAGATTTAATAAATTCTCCTAAATTTATTTTACTGTTTAATTCATGATTTCTATTAGAAATTCCTAAATTCTTCTATTTCTAATCTCATCTCATATTCTGGAAATAAATACAGTCTGATTTGTTTGAAGTCTTAATAAAATTGAAAGGAATAGTTTTGCAACAATTCTTTAAATCTCTCTTCCCTAAATTAAACAAACAAGATTCTCTTTTAAAATTTGATACAAAATTCCAAAAATTAGAAAGGAATTGCAAGATCTATTATAGAATTTAAATTTACAATTCCTACCTGGTAAAATACTCAGATTCTGGAAATAATTGTTTTGTCTGTGTGCATCCTCTATATTTTTCCTATCTACTTGATCTACTGTCTTCCTTTCTCCTTCTTCTTTCTGACTGTAATCTATTTCTCCTGGAGTCTTCCTTAGAATTCCTCCCTGACTTCTATGTTCTATGCCTTTATCTTCTCTACCAGTCCCTGCTCCTATCTTTCTAGATGAGTGAGGAGGACTGTATAATTCTTGGGTTGCGTATGCCTTGTCCTGGCCGCATCCCCCCCCTTCCTATCTCCTCATGCGCATGGGTGAGAAGGTTGTGTGTATGGTATGGAAGCTGGTCGCGCCTCTACCAAGCTTCCTTATGCCTTCCAAATAGGTCGAATAAGGGATTCTTCCTGCTGCGTGTGGAGGTAATTCCTTTGGAAGCCACATAAGTATGGTTCTCAATAGGTCGCACCCTTCTGCTTTCCCTAGTGCGTGGACTGTGTGAGGTTACCTACGTGTGGAGTGTGGGATCTTCCTGCAAGTGTGTGGGTCTCTAGTGGCTACGTAGGACAAGTTGCGCCTACTCCTTTACAGGCCACTCCAAACTCTCCCTGGTGTTTACCTTAACTGTTGAAGGCAGTGCGTGGGTGAAGGGAGTGGGATCTTCCCTTGCTGTGTGGAAACCTTGCGTACCTCCCTGCCTTTCTCTGTACAGTGGTGAATGTTTACCACTGGTAAACATAAAAAATTTCTCTCAGACCTCCCTCTCTTTTTCAAATAAAAAATCTTTGTTACTCCTTATTTTTTATCAAGAATACTGAAATGAATTTTTCCTGTGTGTTTTCTATTTCAGATTTTCTTCCCTCTATATTCGTTTTCTTTTTTATTGCATTGTTCTTCAACAAGAGAATGAGATCCACTATTTATTCACTGATCTCCAGATCAATTCTCTGATCTCTCAGTTCTAATTTATTGATTGCTTCCTCTTTTTGAAGATATTTTCTTCCACATGTTAACTGAAGTTTTAATTTTGAATGCAAATTCCAATTTGAACGAATGTTTGATTTTCTATTTCTTTTCAATTTGTTTTCAATTTCTCCATTTAGCCAATTTAAGATTTAATTCAATTTTTGAATTTAAAATTCTCCTCTTTTCATAATTTCAATATAAAAAGCATTTAATTTATAAACACTTTATTTCTTTAAATTTTAATCTAATTTCGAAATAAAAATCTATTGCATATAAATTTTGAAATTCAAATATATTATTTCCAAACAATAATTAAATATTTAAACAATCAATCTAATCATTTAATTTAAGTCAATTCATCAAATTTAATCAAATCCTCATTTAATTCAGCATGCTTTTTCACAATTTTGAAAAATTAATTTAAAACTTGATTTAAAAATCTGCAAACATGATAAATGCAAAATACATTAAAATATTATCTACGTGAGTGTGTGAGATTTCGTCTATTCATAAACGTCAATCGGCTAAACAACTCTACCTGATCGTTGTTCTCATATTCACATGTTCCTGTGTTCACTTGCACTCGATTTATCATCAGTAATGACAAACCCTGAAATAAATATAAATACAATTCAAATCACAATAATTGCATTTCGATTTGACTTTCAATTTGACTTTCATTAAAAATATCATTTAACTTCAATTTAAATAGCGACATAAAGATTAATAACTGCATTTAATAAATCAAATGAAATCTATACATGACATCCTTCCCCTCTTGGAAGAGACATCATCTCGATGTCTTATTTGTCATTCAATAAGCATAACATCATCATCATCAATAAAACATACTATCTCAATCATAAAATATAGTATCTCAATCATAATGAAATAGTAACTAACAACATAGTTCTCCAACATAAGCATAAGCAAATATAGTAGCATCCGCGCTATCAAAGTTCACAACATGTGAATCAAAAACCAGAGTATCAAGTATCTCCACACAAAAAAAATGCTAATCTATGAAAGTAAATGAGGAAAACGACGGTCTATCATCACTGAATCCTCTCATTTAGCACTATCCTCAATATTCTTGCCCTTTCTAGATTTGCTTCAAGTGTCCTTACTATCACATAGGGAAATTTCGTATGCTTCACACATACTTACTCTCCCAAGAGCTTTATTCTATAAATATATCCAATACATAATAATAACTATACTTAGTGATCGGAATTCATTGGTTCATGCATTTATCCTTAGTATAACCCAAATGGAAGATGAATGTCGATGTATTGTACACTACATCGTGGGTCCAATCCTTTCCTTTGAATTACACTGTTAGACAACTCATAACCCAAGTCCATCCGCCACTTACACATTCAGTATCCTACCATAAAGTACTTTACCTTAATTACTTGTCTATCTCGAGCATAACCTTGCTCCTAGACACTTATCAATTTTAATACTGCTCCACACTTAAGCTTCATTATCAATTAAGTTTAATCGATCAATTCTATCTATTATTTCTTTTTTGACATTTTATCAATTCCATGATTAT
>CM021100.1:233209301-233236351 GCA_007115665.2 Sequoiadendron giganteum | reverse complement strand
TTTTTGAGGAGAGGGAGGGGGAGTTCGCATGGGGGCCATGCATCTTGGTGCAATTGTATAGAGATAACCATGTGATCTATTATTGGGGAGGGCTCAATGTGTATTAGGTGACATTGATGCAGGTATGGGCCAGGGAGAACATCAATTTTTTCAAGCTAGATTTGATGAGAGTAGGTCAGTAGGATATGAAATTATCAGTGGCCTATTGGTATGATGCAAATTATGGCTAGGTCTAGTGGTATCAAGTCTCGAGAGATTTAGATGGGTAGAGGAGATTGTTTGATGATCTGGAGGATGAGGATATAGTTTGGAGGCCATATATGACACGGTGCTTCACGAAGTGGAGGAAGGATGAGGATACACATAGAGGATACTTCATGACCTAATGTTACATAGTCGAGAAGGAGCCTTAGATAGTGGAGTCACACATACCAGATCGAGTGATGAGGCAATATGGGTTGATACAGGATATCCCAAGGACACCTGATAGGTTTAGATGGATTTCATGGGATCAACCATGGGGTGAGTCAATCATGGCAGAGTTTGCACAGGAGCACTGGGTGACGCTGGTGCGAGAGCTATTGCAATACCCAGGGAGGTCCCTAGGGTTGATAGATGTAGGAATCACTACGAGATATGCAACATGGTTTATGCAATGCTAGCCTATATGGATCACACTGAAGGTGCCGATGGTAGAGGCATTAGGTTTTGGACCAAAGGATGAGATCATATTGGTCGAGGTAAGGGGAGGTAGGAGGAGGAGGCCGAGAGGAGAGCTAGAGGTTGGCAAGGTCAGAGGGTAGTGGAGGAGAGGGGCCAGGGTAGCCCGAGTAGGAGGAGAGCAGCCACGAGTAGCTAGAGCAAGAGGATACTAGCAAAGAGATCCAGAGGTAGAGAAAGTAGGAGGACGAAAAAAGGAGAGTACCAAGAGCAGCAAAGCTGGAGGTAGCCAGAGTAGTATAGTTGTAGGAGAGAGGGCAAGGGGAGATGAGGTCGGAGGTCAGTGGAGGAGAGTGCTAGAGGCAACTAGAGTAGCAGAGCTGCAAGAGCGAGGGTAGGGGGTGATGAGGCCAGAGGGAAACGAAGGGCAAGTAGGAGGAGAAGGAGATGAAGGGCACCAATAGAGCCTGAGGAGGAGAGACAGGTTGCAGAGGAAATGGGAGAGAGAGATGAGGTTAAGGTGATAGACATAGGGGATGAGGGAGGAGTGGAGGACATGGAAATAGAGGTACATGATATTCATCCTTTGGCTATTATACAATTGGAAATAAAGGATCTGGCCACATGATTGAGAGGAGTGGAGGCATGATTACATATCATTGAGCAAAGGTTGAGAGATCCAGAGGTGACGATGAGTAGACTGGAGGTAGAGGTGCTTGTATCACTAGCCCAGCTAGTAGGGAGTGAGAGGGAGTTTGAGGTGGTGGTTGATGTGGTGCCATGGCATGAGACAAAGATGTGGAGGGAGGGGGAGAGGCTGCGAGTAGAGATAGAGGAGTTGCAATTAGGGGTGAGCAAGTTATAGGTAGAGGAGACTCATTTGAAGGGAGAGGTAGTGAGGGAGCATGAGGAAGGAGAGTCAGTGGGATGGGAGAGGGATAGATTAGAGGCTATTATGATGATACTGTAGGTCAGGGGGCAATGAGAGTCTAGGGGAGGGATAGAGCAAAGATCACCAATGGCTTTGGCAGAGGTAGAGAGTGATATGGAGGACCTGAGGAGGTAGGTAGAGGGATTGTTGAGAGGGAGGAGGGAGTTGAGGCAGGAGTGGGATGAGCTCTGTGATAGGCTGTAGGTAGCAAAGGAGACAGTGGGAGATGTGGGATTGATGCAAGAGAGGGAGGATACCATGAGGGCTCAGGTACAAGCGATGGAGATCGAGAGGGATGCCTTATAGTCAAAGATGCAAGTCCTACAAGGGGAGAGGGATGTAGCAGTGGCATAGGTATAGGAAACATAGGGTGGTGAGTCAGGGGAGAGGGGTCATATACCATAGGCATAGGTACAGGCGATGCGAGAGGAGAGGGATAGAGCCTTCGAGCAAGTATCACAAATGGGATCAAATTTTGAGTAGCTACGATTAGCATGGGGTGCATGGGCACAAGAGAGGAGGTCCATCTAGGGATATTGAGATAGGTACAAGATGGAGCAAGACTCAACCAGACAACAAATTAGGGAGCGAGAGGAGTATATGAGAGAGGTGAGCTACTATATGTGTGCCTATTATTTGGTAGTGTTGAATCCAGCACAACGGGTACCTACCTATGTTTGAGCACCACCACAGATGCCAATGCCATCCCAGTCAGCAAGGACACATACCCGAGGATATAGTAGAATGAGGGAGTCACCTCCATGCAAAGTGCCCATGCCAGAGTCTCCACGGAGATCATATTTAGGTAGCTCATGGTTCAGAGGGTCAGAGGGATGGGATCTCGGTTATTGACAGGTATAGGATTGGATAGAGTATAGAGTAGCGGATATCAGAGCAGAGCCATAGCCCTGTACTCATACATTATTTTTGATGATAGATGATGGATATGTGTTGTGATGTATTATGATGGACATTATTATGGATGTCATGATGGATATTATATTTTTGTAATTTTTGATATGATATGAGAGAGCCCTTATTGACACTATGTGATGGATGATTTATTTATGCACATTTATGGTTATGGTTTTATGATGGATGATGTGATGTATGAATATGCCTATATGGATTTATGTGTATTCTTATATGGATGTATGATTATTATGCATAATGATTATATGTTGATACCTAACATTTTTGATGTAGGATGTGATGGATGATTTTTATGTGGATGATGATTATGATATGCATGATGTTTAACACTTATGATGCAGGATGGGATATGATATGATATGTATGATGTTTAATGTTTATGATGGATGTGGTAATGAACCTAATGATATGAAATAAATGGAATATGCTAATAAATGAATTTTAAGATGCATAGAATAATTAATTAAAATTAACCTACACAACTTAAAATGATTATGTAATGCAATTCAATGAACCTAGAATGAGAATGCTATTAAGTAAATGAAATGCAATGTGATCGTAAATGAAAATAAGGGCCTACATAATGATAGAAGCGAAGAAGGTGATGGGTATGTAACCACACCTGTCAAGAACCATAAGACTCCTAAGAAGAAAGGGGAAGGTAGAAGGAATCATTGTTTGCACAACCAAAATCCTAAGTCATGGGAAAATAAAGGATGAAGGATACATGAATGCAATGGAGGAGAAAATGATATGCAATCCTAATGAAAGTTGCCATCTTCGGAGAACTGATATTTTCTATAGCATAAGACACTAGGTACCATGGTATATGGACCAAGGTGGATTAGTTTCTAATGCATAAACAAACACAACAAATAAGAGGGTTATCCCAATACCCCAAAGTCGTGATGACTTCAGTCAGGCCAGGTATTGGGATAACCACAAGCACAGAAGGATGTCCTAGTGTTATGCAAGACCTCAAGGGTCTTGGTGGGTACTGTTGATGGTCAAAATAGCACAACAACATAAAATATAATATTTCTACTCTATTTCTCCTTAAAAATTAAGATAACACATAAATATATAGCAATCTAACTCACAAGGTCATTGTAGTCAGTTCTCAACTATATTGATGTCACTCAATTGGCCAATGCAACTATAATATTCAAGGGTCCTTTTCTGCTAATAAGGAACACAATCTATATCCGATTCATCAAATCTATGTTTAATGGGGGGTTTAAATAAATAGAAAAGGATAGATCAAGGCATAGAACAGTAAAAGTATGAATAAAACTTTTCAACAATTAGACATGCATTGCCATAATGAGTGTTTTCTTTAACAAACCAACAACCACAACATGATGTAATCCATATAATAAACTACACCATTACATACATTCATAGTGCACAATTCAATCACCATAATCATTCACTAAAATACTTTAGGATTCAAAGTAAATCACCCACTCATTGCTAAAAAATAGATCGATAAACATATGGTAATTCCATCCATAGATAATTTAATGAAATAATCTTAAAATTTGGTTCCCCTATTGATTTGCATCAAATAGAAAACATTTAGGCACAACTAACTCATTGGCTTATAGATCGATTATGATTCATTAACCTTATCCGAAAGACTCACTTCCAAAAAACAACATGAAAACAATATAAGACTATAAACAAGTATTTGATTTCATCTTAAAATTTAAGAGTATCTTGCTACAATTGAAAGATATCTTAAAATTTAATTCCTATCTTCTATCATATAAAGTGGCTAATCCTTCTTTTTATCAACCGACCTTTACAACATGGAGCTCAAAAGTACATATAGACATATAATGCATAAGTTTCTCCCAATTACAAACTTAGATCCACAAATCAAGGAATTGGAACTAAAGAAGAAATTAAACTAGTTTTAGTTCTTAAAAGGTGATCTACTCTCCAAAATTTGACGCCCAAGGAAGAAGATAGAGCTGGTTGATGGGAACCTTTAGTTCAACATATGTCAAAAATCTTGCCAAGTATGAGAGAAAAGGGGAAGTCATGTGTGAAAATATAAAAAATTGTTGCCAGCTCATTCTTGTGCTTAATGCTTAATGAGATATTCATCATAATTGGAGAAAACTTGTTGAAGGACATGTACATCAGGTCTATCTACCCAACTGTCTTCAAATTTAATCCTTTTTAACTTTGTTGAGGTGAATTATTGCACATCTTTCAATTTGCTTAATTCCCTCCTAGCAGCTTTCACCTCCTCTTTTATCTCCATAAGTCTATCCAGCAACAAGTCTTCTCCATTATCTTCTGTTTGCATTTCCTCCTAAAATCTATCATTCCACTACTCCTTCAACTTATCTAGAGGCATACCTTATTTACTTGGAATATCCACATTGACTATAATAGCCACTACAACTTCTAATTCATCAATTTTCTCATTTAAGTCCTTCCAAGCATCTTCGACTTCATCCTTATGCTTATAGATGAAATTAGAGGGTGAACCCACAAAAGTGGTTTAGAATTCGAGTGAGGAAGGAAAACTTCCAAAAACCTCACCCATGCCAAAAAAAATCATTTTGAGGGGTTTGATCGAACTCAATGTTCGAACGAACCCAAAAGGGGTTTGGTCGAACCAGCGTTCGAGTGAACCACTTTGCATGTGGGAACCCATGTTTCCCATTGTGGAAAGGGGGTTCGATCGAACCCTAGTTCGATCAAACAAGGGTTTGAGTGAACCCCCTTTTTCACAACTTCCCACCCTTTGACACAA
The DNA here is from genome assembly GCA_007115665.2 of Sequoiadendron giganteum. Taxonomy (NCBI): domain Eukaryota; kingdom Viridiplantae; phylum Streptophyta; class Pinopsida; order Cupressales; family Cupressaceae; genus Sequoiadendron; species Sequoiadendron giganteum. The sequence goes on along the minus strand of CM021100.1, from coordinate 233,231,057 downwards.
AAAGACTCCAGATTTTCGCCCTTCGATGCTCGGGTTGAGGATGAAAATGGAGGATACTTCATAGACCCAACTGAAAGATGATATTCCTCGAAACGAGCTATCCAACGAATATAATTTTAATATGTTTTGGTTTTATTATGTATGTGTTTTTTTAGTTTTATTAAATGTAGTTTTTTCACTAAAAATCAAGCTCTTTGTTGTGCACATGTGGAAAAATAGAAAATTATCAAAATTAAAAATTAAAAAATATTTTTGTGGTGGGTATTGATGTCCTTAATCCATTAAAAAAATAAAATTGAATTTCGATACATACAAAAAAATTTATGTTGTATACAATCTGCCTATGTATGAATTGCAATTGGTTTGATTTTGAAACATGATTAAGGAAAAAATAGTCAATAAAAAATATGAGACAAAATGAAATTGGTAGATATCGTAGTTACAAATCTAAATTCAAAAAAAGTAGAATTCTATCCTTCATACAAAAAAAGTTATGTTGTATACGGTGAGCGTCACTTTTTTAAAATGTTGATTTCTAAAAAAAAATCTAGTTTTTGTGGGTGATGGAAAAAAAAGTGTAATCAGATTCTAAAAATTTTGAAAAAAATATTTTTAGAATCTAAAGACAAAATGTGATGAGACTCTAGTTTGCATCATCTTCAAATTCCTCACATTTTAGCCGCTATAGGTGCTCGAATATGAAGATCTAGTTAAAAATAATAATTGCAGAGTCTAGTATGGGAAAAAATTGTAAACCACTATTGTGGGATCACCCATCTAAACCAGATTATATTAGCAGTCTTCTCTAGGAAATCTCCATTATCCCCTTCAAGGATTGACTACTCTAGTAGAGTGGCAATGGTATTTTGCTTATGTCCTTCAACTTCTTGGCATATCCCCTGTATTCTTCCTCCTACTTTCCTAGGGTTTCAACGTGATGAATCATTTATTCTACCAACTCAAGTGTTGCTTTATGGACTTCAAAACTATCAACCAAAACCTCACCAACCTTCTGATTGAGATCCATCCATCTATCCATCATTTGCACCTTATTCTTCATCTCAATCAAATTATCAACATCCTTTTTACTAAGTAAAACTGGGGTTTCCAGAGCAACAACTTGTTGAGACACCAGAGTGGAGACATCCCTTAAGAATTTGTGTAACTGATCCAATTGGGTCTTAAGTTCATCCTTCTTCTACTTATCTTTAATCATTCTAGATTTGGTGGAGGAAGCTACAATATCAATAAGGTTCATTTTTTGATTCTTTGTAGGTCTCCCCAAGTTGACTGTGCCCAATTGGTAAACAATTACTTGCATGTCTTCCTTGTCCTTATCCACCACTAGGATTGCGCATTCAGCAATGGTTTCCCCTACATCGATGATTTTGGTAGAATGAAAAACCATATCCCTCTTCTTGGGTCTCTACTTCTCTATCTCCTTCATCATCTCATCCCAGTTGAGAGGTTGAGGTTGAGCTATTTGTTTCTTCTCCAAGTCAAGCTTCAGCCATATAGGATCATTGGGAGTTGTGACTACTTGTGCTAAGGAAGAGGTAGTAGTGGCAAAAGATAATGGTGATAAAATAGTAGCCTTAGGCTGAGAATTAACTTCTTGTATATTTTGTTGTTCTTTATGTGCTTCCTCTTGTGCAACCCCCTTAGCCTCTTATCCTTTTGCTCCTACAACCTTTTATCTTCTAATTCCTTCTTTAAATTTTCTTCCTCTAACCTCCTTTCTTTAAGCAATTGATCTCTCTACCTCTCCAAGTCTTTGAGCTTGTCCCTTGCTTCTTTCTCCTTTTGTTCATTCTTAGCAAGCTCTCCAGCCTCTTTTTCTCTTAGTAAATGTTCATCTTCTTCCTTTTTCTGTATGATTCTTCAATGATCTTAAATTTAGCCTCAAGGGCTTTCTTTTCTCTTCTTTGTTTGGCCTTTTCTTCTTCAAGGTCATGAATCTTTTGCAGCATTGTCAACTTGTCATTCTCCTCCTTCATTTTGAGCTCCCGCTCCTTTTATTTTTGTTGCTTGGCCAAATCATCAGCTCTCTATTTGGCCTCTAATTGTTTTTGTTGGAGTAGTGCATCAGCTTGGGCTTTTGCCTCCTATTCCTTTTGTTGAGCCAATTCATCGGCATTTTTTTTGGCATCCAATTTTTGTTGTTTAAGTAATGAATCATCTTGTGGCTTTTCAATTGGAAAGCCTGGGAATCCTATAGATCCTCCTCTAGCTAGTTTTCTCCTTGCATAGGTAACTGATATTGTTCATCAATGGTTTCAAAGGTCATGGCTATATTCATTAGTCTGCCCTCTAGATTGGAATTTCCTTGTGGGGGGTGAGAATCATCTTGTGCTGTCTTAACCATTTTCTCCATTTCTGGGTAGTTAACCTCAGAATGAGATGCACTGTTGTGCAATGTACACCAATTTTTCATTAAGTTCAAATCTACCACATTTGCATTGTGTGGCTTATCATCACTTGCTTGATAATTATGGGAAACTCCCCCATTATTAGGTCAAGCTTCTATTGTCTATTGTTGTTGTTGGACCTTTGGTTGTATCCTCTATTCTAATTTTGATAATTTTGGTTAGAGGAGTTTTGGTTCTAAATATTTATATTGGTGTTCTCATTTGAATTCTGATTAGAGTAGCTACCTTGGTTGTTATAACCTCCTTGATTCTGGTAATTCTGATTTTGGTTCTGAGGGGGGTTATGCTTAAGTTGTGCATGTCATTGGACATTTGTGATAGAGTCTTTTTGAGAGTTTCCACCTCATTAGTTAGTTGAATAGTCTATTCATTTTGCACAGTCTTCCCTAAAAATGGAGAATGAACATGATTTGGCCCTCCCCTTTTTTGATGGTAGTTTTGTGATTGTTGGGAAGAATCTTGACCACAATTGGTTAAAAATGGCAAGGGATGTGAATTTTGTAATTTCGAAATAGGCCCGTATTGGGAGTAGGACATCCCAGGGACCATATTGAACAAATGAGGATTATGCATTTGGTATCCTATGGGGGTGAGAGTTCCTCCTAAACTTCTCGATTGCAGACTTATCTATTGTTTCAATTTCATGGCCAAATGATAAACCTTAGAAGGAGAATCAATGTTAGCGACATTATAATTCCTTTGCAAGAATAAGCCAATCAAGGGATCTACAGCCAATAAATATGCCTGAATGGAAATTTTTTCGACAACTAAATAAGGATTATGTAGCCTCTGATACATTCTCTGAAACCTCGTGTTAAATAGTGGCAATGGTTAATGATGTTCCTTTCTTATGGTTGAAAATTGGTGATACAAAATGGTAGGATCTACATAGACCCTGATCTGATTAATAAAGGCATTTTCTAAGTCTGTCCAACTCAGAATAGACCCCTGGGAAAAAATTAGATACCTGTTATATGCCATGTCTCCTAAATAATAGGAGAATAACCTACATACAACATCCTGGTGTGCTACTTGAGCACGAGTACAGGCATCGTTAAATGCTTGTATATGTTCCTCAACACTTCTTGATTCTCCATGCATATACTTGGAGTAAAACCTTTTTCGATTTTTGGGTAGATCATGTATACCACCAAGAATATTCCCCAATGGAGAGTAGTTAGTCATAAAGAAAACCATGGGTGGTGGTGATACTCACCGAACTAGTGGTGGTGTGGCTCTATTAAGTTGCTGGGGTGGAAGAGATGGATTTGGTGGTAATCCAGGTGCAGTTAATGGTGGTGATGATGGTGGGATCAAAACTCTATGAGCTTGGGGTTTATATCTAACTAGGGTTTGGAGTTATACTAATGGTTCAGGGTTCATAGACGATCTGAGAATCCTTCCATACTCTTCTGGTGAGAATGACCCAATCTAAGCCAACTTTTTCCTTCAGGCCCTTCTTCTACTGCTAGATTTGCTGATGGTCAAAATAGCACCACAACATAAAATATAATATTTCTACTCTATTTCTCTTGAAAAAGGAAGATAATATATATATATAGCAATCTAACTTCCAAGGTCCTCATAGTTGCTTCTCAACTATGTTGATGTCTCTCAGTTGGCCAATGCAACTGTAATATTCAAGGAGTCTTTGCTGGTAATAGGGAACACAAAATTTATTTGATTCATCAATCTATGTTTAATGGGGGGTTTAAATAAATAGAAAAGGATATATCAAGGCATAGAACAATAAAAGTATGAATAAAATTTTCCAACATTTAGACATGCATTCCCATAATGAGTGTTTTCTATAACAAACCAACAACCACAACATGATATAATGCATAGAATAAACTACACCATTACATACATTCATAGTGAACAATTCACTAAAATACTTTAGGATTCAAAGTAAATCACCCACTCATTGCTAAAACACAGATCAATAAACATATTGTAATTCCATCCATAGATGGTTTAATGAAATAATCTTAAAATATGGTTTCCCTTATTTATTTGCATCAAATAGAAAACATTTAGGCACAAATAACTCACTGGCTTATAGATCAATTATCATTCATTAACCTTATCCAAAAGATTCACTTCCAACAAACAACATGGAAATAATATAAGACTATAAACAAGTATCTAATTTCAACTTAAACTTTAAGCGTATCTTGCTACAATTGAAAGAGATCTAAAACTGTAATTCATATCTTCTATCATATCAAGTGGATAATCCTTCTTTTTATCAACCGACCTTTACAACATGGAGCTCAAAATTACATATAGACATACAATGCATAATTTTCTCCCAATTACAAACTCAGATCCACAAATCAAGGAATCGAAACTAAAGAAGAAACTGAACTAGTTTTAGATCTTAAAAGATGATCTGGTGTCCAAAATCTGATGCCCGAGGAAGAAGACAAAACTGGCTGATGGGAACCTTTAGTTCAACATATGTCAAAAATCCTACCAAGTAGGAGAGACAAGGGGAATTAATGTGTCAAAAATAGAACATTTTGCTGCCAACTCATTCTTGCACTTAATACTCAATGAGATATTCATTATAATTGGAGAACACTTGTTGAAGGAATCCACATCAGGTTTTTCTACCCAAATGTCTTCAAATTTAATCCTTTTTAACTTTGTTGAGGTGAATTCTTGCATATCTTTCAATTTGCTTAATTCCCTCCTAGCAGCTTTCACCTCCTCTTTGATCTCCATAAGTCTATCCAACAACATGTAAAGTACGACAATCTTAAATTCTAAAACTTTGACAAATAATTTAAATAAGCTCAATTATATTCAAAATATAGTCATCATATCATTAATTTAGACATCAAGAAACTAGTCAATTTCAAACAACGGCATAAATTTGATAAGATAATTTCATATACAATTCTAGTATAAAACAAACATGTGTCATAATACACAGTTTCAGTTATAAATACAATGGTTGATAATAATATTAGTTACAATTCAAGACTTATGCATTCAGTCGCCATAAGCTCGTCATTACATATATCAAGAATAATTAAAGCATAAAAGAAGATGCCATCCGTTGATCTTCCATCCAAAATAAAATCTTCATAAAGAAGATGAGAACAAGGATTCTAAATTTCTCGAGCAAGAAATGCTTAGCCAGATAGCAGAATATAAGCTTCAATAGAGGTTCAAGTTCCCATCCTTCTTCGCACACATGCTTCTGCACTAGAATCCTGACTTCTTCCAGAGGTGTTTCGAGCTCTCTATCTTTGATGAGAGCTAGAGGAGAAAGCCAGTTTCCACATGGACTCCTCTCCTCTCTATGACATATGATTACTACGCATTTTTGGATTTATTCTTATATTCAATTTTGCAGGATTTAAGATGAGACAACACTAACTTAAGGTTTAGCTTGGACCAAAGTGAGTTCATGTAGAACTTTGTTCCAAGGTGCGATTGATTTCTAGGCAAGGACTTCACGTTTGTCTGTTTGCACGGTTTCCCCAGAGAACCCTTCCGGCTTCCATCATGTCTTATAGATTGGGTATTGACACTTGAGGTTTGTCGCCAAGTTTCAATCATTGACGACACCTTTTGCAGTGGGAAGGAAAAAAAGAAAGGATTTTTTGATCCTCCGATAAGCTTCAGGACTATGGTCATGGCTAAAAGGAAGGCCCATGACATAATGGAGACAAAACTGGCTCATCTTGGGTTAGTATGGATCTGCAAAAAATGGAACTACAACCTCGACAATGACTTACCAAACAAATATGTCAAGGTAACGCACTATCCCTGACTTTATTAGGAAGAGTGTCATAATCTAGTATCAGATGTAGATGAATGTATTATTGACCTAGCTTACATCCCTATTGAGCATGGTCGACCGCCTTGGCTAAGATTCTATCACTCGACTAGGCTATATGATAAAGCAAGAAAGATGGGAACCACCCTCCGCAATGATCTACTGAACAATTATGACTGGAAGGAGGAGAAGATCAATAACTTCTGGATATACTGCCAAGAGACCCAACAAATTGAGGATCCCTATAACAACCTAGAGATGGATGATAGTTTCGACAAATTGTGGTACAATGAACATCCTGATTCCAATGAGAGCCCTGAAAAGGATTCCAGTTCAGAAGAAGCCGAGTTGTAATGAGATGAAAGGGCTCAACCAAAAGCAAAAATATAGGACACCTCGACGTAGGAAGGAGATAAGGCATTGAAGAAACCTATTATGGTCTCCTCTAACATACAGGTCAATTTATCGAGTACAAGGTCTTCACTGACTCACACCTGGACAACAAGGAGAACCCTCACAACCTCACCAAAATAATTTGAAACCATGGCGGTAACTCACCATCAGAGAAGCGGTAGTGAATCGAGGCACTTTTTGGGGAATGTTTACAGGACCCAGGCGCAAACGAAGAGTCAAAAAAATTCCAAGGACCATAGTCATTTGCACCACAGGTATCTCTCACCCCCTCTTCTTTAGTTTCACAAACCATGGTTGACCCCATTGCATCCACAACGCCTTTTATTTCTTGCACTGACCAATGCGTTTCGGCCTTTGCTTCAAAAATCATGGGACTTCAGCTTTGCACCATCCTCTCATATGGCCCCATTTTCCCTTACTCCTTGAAACCTCACACCATTTTCCTTGGCCCACTCCATGTCCCAAGACATCACATACTCTGACCCTTCTACCTCCTTAGATATATCCCCTGCCATAGGAATATCGGAGCTGACCCACTCTTCCTAACAGATGGAGACCTTCACAACTCCACTTTTTTCAAGTCCTCCTAGTTTGCAACTCAATTACTAGAGTATCCCACCTTTCTCACATCAAACGGTTAAAATTCCAAAGAAGAAGTCACCCGGGACTGATGTTCTATCATTCCCTTTCTCCCTTCCTCTCGGTGCACCTTTCGTAGGCGGACTAATTAGATCGCCTGCATAATTATTGTCGGAAGGCAATAAAACTAAACAAGCATGAGCAGTCAGAACTCAAAAGAGAAGAAAAAAGGATGCTCAAAGACCAACAAAGCCAAAGATATATATTGGTTTTCATGAGACTCATCGGTCACTACACTTTGCAACTATGTTCTCGACCGTCAAAAAACCGCAAGGAGACATGAAGTCGGATGACTACAACATGTATGTTGTGGGGCTCGACTTAAGCATAGCTTAGCCATAGGACAAGGTGGATCTTATGGAGGAAACACAATGGGTAGTGACCACTGAATGATCCCCTAACTATCTTTCTATAAAACCCTACCCTCATACATCAAATTTTCTCAAAACAAGTATTTTGCTAACCTAGGGCATCATCTTATTTTCTCAAAATTCTCATCCCTTCTCCTACCAGCCACATAAACACAAAAGCTACATCTAATTGTGACATTACACCAATTTATAGCATGTTTCACTAGGTGGAATGGTTATAACTCCATTTTATGCACTCTAACCCTCAAAAGAAGGTTTTCAAGCCGTCTTCAATATTTTGTTGCCAAAATCCTCCTCACTTGATGAAATCACTCCAAACCAAAATGAAAACAAATTTAATTCATATATCCATCAATTTCAATGCCCTTTAGATCAAAGGAAATCAGTACGGAGCTGTACAGTAGCCTGTAGCAGCAAATTTACCAGAAAACACACAAAAAAATGAGAGGTTTTTTATTGCTTTTCCAATAAAATCAACTCCAGAACCCTGCCATGAATTTTTCCAAGAATATTTAAACTTATACCATCAAAACTCATCTTTTGCAACTGATTTTTGAACTACTTGACTATTGGACTTCCAAACATGACAAAATTTACAAAGCTGCTAATGCAACATTTACACTTTTGACACAAAACTTGACAAATTCACCTAGAACCGATTCAAAGTGACTCAATCAGCTAACAAAATTAGGAAATGGTATATTATGAACTTATTGCATCACCTTTAGACTCTAAACACCTAAAACCAAACATAAGACTTGATTTACAATAGATGACATGGTGCCCCTGCACCACTAACCTTGGGGGATGGAAAGTACATTAAAAACCCATTTCAGATAAATTTAGAAAGGAGGGTCCTATTAAGGGAGGACCCATTCATCACCTAGGTAAAATGGATTGTGGCATGATTTCCCAAGACCTCATTTTTTCCAAATTAAAATTTATATTATTTAAATTATGGGTGTCGAGATAGATCTTTAGGAGGTGTCATAAATAAGGTTTAAATTTGAATTAAAGGGGTTAATTAAATTCAATTAACCACAATTAATTAAGACCACCCTAGATAAATGTGAAAGTGTTTTAGAACACTTTACAAAACCTAAATAAGGTATAAATTTAAATACACTTTATTAAGAAGGGGGGCATTAAGCTTAATTAGGGAAATAAATCCTAAAAAAGTGTGAAAGTGTGTTACAACACTTCACAACACCTTTGCAAAGGATTAATTAAAGCATGTTTTAATCAAATAAAGGTCCTAGAATGATGTGAATGTGTACAACACATTGCAACACTACTCCAAGACACCATTAATTTAGTTTTAGTATCAATTATAAAACCAAGTAAGGGAAAAAAGCTACTTTTTCTATTACTACACATTCATATATACACATATGTGCATACACACACACACACACACACATATGTATGTGTGCATGTGTGTATAAATATGTATGTATGTATACATATATACAAACTCAAAACTGAACACCATAATCCATTAATGGTGTCTGGACTTGAATTTATTTACAATAAATAAAAATCATATATAAATAAATGTAAAAGATGGTCATGCACACAAGAACCTTTTTCTTGATAGATATAAAACTTAACACCATAATCCATTAATGGTGACTACACTTGAATGTATTTACAATAAGTGGAAATTAGATCCAAGTAAAATAAAAATGTGGTCATACACATAAGGCATGCGGACTACTATCAACAATGCCATGTGTCCACAAAAGCAGTTGTAGCAACCACATGTGTATAGAAAAAAATAATTATGAATTGATGTTTTTTTTCCTTCATTGATCCCAAGAATTAATTGCAATTTGGAAAATACAAAACTAGTAACAAAATATCAACTACGAATAATAAAATTACAAAAACATAGCATAAACTTCATTTTAATAGTTCCAAATACACATCTTTAACAAAAGTCTTATTTTTTGAAAATATCCATGATGTACATACATCAAAACATACATGGTACATCAGATATATCTTGAACAGGTAGACATCTTTCAATGTCTATCACTATTTCATGAACACAATTAATTTGGATTGAAAAAATATGAAACAGTGACCAAAATATCAAAATCCAATCAGGAAATTACAAGAATATAGGTCAATCTCCATATTAATAATGAATATGTTACAAAATCATATCATTTGTAATTGGGAAAATTTAAAACCAAGAACAAAATATCAATTACTAATGAGAATTGCAAAAAAATAACACAAACTTCATTTCAACAGTTCTAAATACACATCTTCAACAAATGTCTTATCTCTTCAAGACATGCATGGTGTACATGCATCAAAACATCCATGGTACATTAGACATATCTTGAATAGATAGACATCTTTCAATGTTTGTCACTGTTTCATGAACACAAAATTAATTTGGATTGAAATAATACAAAATCCTGACTAAAATATCAAAAGCCAATGAAGAAATTACAAATATAGAGATTAACCAATACAAAAATTCATTGATAAGGAACAACATAGATTAAACCATTACAAAAATGTAAAAACTATGAAATCATAGTGTAAAAGATATATGAACTTACAAACGGCTCCTTTTTTGTTTTCAATACCATAGATATAAACCCTCTCAACACATATAGATTTCACCCTCATCAAACAATCAGAGAAAATGAAAAATAGCTCGACAAAATTAAAACTTCACACCATAAGCCACTAATAATGCCTACACTTTAGTCTATTCACAATAAATGAAAATTAACAAATATTAAATGCACAATGTCCTTGTTAAAACACCACACATCAATATAAACACTCAATGCAAATAAATGATTATATCAAAGAACATTAGAAAGTCATGAAATATTTCCAATACCAACAAATATTAGGACTTGGTTAAATTAATAAGAATAATTAAATTAATTATAAAAATACAAAACCATGGGGAAAATATCAACAAGCAATGAGAAAATTACAAAAAAAGTGTCAAAATTCCTTATTAATAAAATAATCTCAAAAACAATAGCATAGGGACTAATAAACATTACAATATGATTTCAAAGATGAATGCATTGATAGGCATGAGCGCACCAAAAACATTAGTCTCTTGCCTTAAAAGGCAGGGACTAATTGCACAAGAGCTTTTAAACAATGCAGACATATTTGTTAAAACATGCATACCAACATGATAGTTGTAAACCCTCCCAATAGCCATAGATGTTACATTGAATTTTTTTACAGTTATCTAGACTTAAATTTAGTTTAATAGATTGAAGTGTTGTTGGCATGCATGTGTGATAGAAAAATATTTGTTGCACTGTTAATAGTGGCCAACATAGAACTCAAGATTTATGAATTATGGTGTTAAGTCTTTAACTGAGCAACAAACATGAACCCATAAAATCACTCAATGATAAAGAACAATAGAGATTAACCCATTTGAGGGGCATAAAAAAATATATGAAATGATAGTGTAAAATATATAGGAACTTTCAAACACGTCATTTTTGACAAATTATTTGGTGAGGGTCAAATCTATGTCTGTCGATAACCTTAAAACTTGACACCGCAATCCATTAATCAATGAAAATTATGGACTAAATTTTTTTAAATGTCCTCGTTAAAATACCATGTGTCAATAGAAACACTCGGTTTGAAGACACAAGTAAATCAAAGAACATTATAAACCTATGAAATATTTTCAATACGAACAAATTTTTTTCAATTGACGAAATTATTTAAATATACCGAGACATTTTACACTTATTTAGACCTAATTTTTATTTTCATTTAATATATTGAGGTGCAATTGGCATGCATGCATGTAGAGAAAAGATTAGTTTCATTCTTAATTGTGGTCAAAAGAGAACTCGACATTAATGAATTATGTTGTTAAGTCTTTCACTCAAGAACAAAGACTAATCCATAAAAGAACTCAAAGATAGTGAAGAGTAGATATTAACTCATAAAATGCACAGATGGGTGTGTGCAGGATCATGATGCGCCAAAAAGTGGCAACGAGAAAAAATAATGTTTTGAATTGGCTCAAAAATGCGGAAATGGCCGAGTTGGCTTTTCTAGGTTCAGGTGTCAGTACTTCTACCCGAACCAAAAACCAAAGGTAGTTTCCACAAATCAGATATCCGATTTATGGAAACTGTATATAAAAAAATAACCGACTCTTTAATTTCATTTCTCACAATTTGACGCGAGTGCAAAAGCAAAAACCCAAATCCGATATCTAATTTGAAAGGTATGTATTTGGTTTTTTAATTCTTGTAATCGATTTTTCAATAGATTCTGTTAAATTTAAGTAGGTTTTATTAGAAAAAATTCAAAAATATGGTTTTCTATTGATTTTTTTAAAAAACTAGAGTTTACATTTATTTTTATTAAAACTTAATGTTTTGAAATGGATCTTGATTAAAAATTAGTGTTGTTGATGTATTTTTATCAAAAATAAGAGTTTGTTATTGATTTTTGTGAAAAAGTATGGTTTTTTTTGGATTCTTATTAAAAACTAGGGTTTTTTTACAATAATTTCATTTATATTGTGTAATTTCAATTAGTTTAATTAGTTTTTAACTTTAATCGGGTATTATGGCTGCGAATGTAAATACACAAATGCCAAATGCTCCACCACCTCCACAGCCACCAATTGAAGACTTAATTGGTGCAAAATTGGGGAAATTGAGGGGCATTTCTGAAATTTATCAGACAATGCCTCGATTGAGAGATATGACAAACACATTGAAGGAAATCATTAAAAATATAGAAACCCTCTCCACCCAACATAATTCATTTTATTGATGGCGAGAAGACATGAGGGAATATTATCGATGTGGATTGTCTTACGATGATGTGAAAGATCTCAAAATAACCAAAGCCCAAATAGCCTCTTTATTCATTGACCCCCGCACCGGTTTGCTAGTGAATGTTAATAAAACAAAACTTTCCATAAAATGGTGCATGCATAGGGACATTGTAGCTAACTTTTGGGATCGTTGGTGTATGGTTTTTGATAAACCACTGAACAATAATTCCGACATACCATTTGACTTTATTAAAAAATTATATGCTAAGTTTGTGTTAGGGCATCATGTCAATTACTTTGAAATTAAACCCTTCCAGGGCGTCAGTGAAGGTATGCCCTAAGATAGACCAGGGGCAGTTAGAGTAGTCCTACGCCCAAATGTTCCCCTTCCTCCCCTTCCTCCCCCACGTCCAATATATCATCCAGAGATTATCGTGGATGCATCCACACAGACTATTCAGGCTATTCACTCTTTAAGTGGTCATTTGGTTTTGCATGCTTCTACAGTAGCTCAGCCACATTTTGGTTATGTTGGTGAAAACTTGAGTGCTACTGCATCCTCCTCCTCAGGTCCACATATTTGTGTGCCACATGCTTGCACTATGTGCCGCAAAATATGCTTTGGTCCTCTTGTACAACCCGTTGCGCATCCCTTGGACACTTCTGATTATGACCTCCATGATGTAGACATTATAGATCAGTCGCAGGGGAGTGGAGCACAGCCTACAGAGTCGTCTCCTGCTAGAGAGGGAGATGCTAGAATAGTGACACATGTAAGATTTAAGTTGTAATTTCATAACTTGCATTTGTTTTTAAATGAATATTAATAAGAGATAGTATCAAGTACTAATATTTATTTACATGGTCTATTTAATAGTTGATTTCTCAGGAGGAGTTCACACGGGTGACTGATAGCACCCTTAGGGCCATTTCATTTAGCTTGGACACACACGTAGTATATATTTTCGCATTCACTTATTTACATTTTATATTATATACTTTCTTGTCATTTGAATTGTCATTAATGAAATTATATAATAGCTTATATGTTTATCTTGTTTTCCTCCTATAGGAAATACCCAGTGTGAGTGAGCTGTAGCCTCGTCCAGACTATGGAGGTGCAAATCTAGATAAGGGGAAGGTAATTGAACTCAAATTGGATTGAATTAATATTTTTAAGATCTTATATTGATTATACATACATCGACATAGATTGGTAGTTTCATATGTACTTGTCAATTATATTTACAAGCAATTATGAGCTTTACAAATATGTTGACAAGGGACACACCGCCTAAAGGAGTAGTTATTGGAACACCTAAAAGAGTAGGTGTTGAAACACCTCAAAGAGGAGGTGTCGAAACACCTGAAGGAGATAAAGAAAAAGATCAACCTAAAGAGGTACATGTGCTTATTTTATTTTGTGTTTGGTAAATAAGTTCTTATTACCAATAATCATATGCTAACTTCAATCAATTTTATGTTTTTGTTCACATATATAGATTGGCATTTCAAAAGTTGATTTGGTATATTCTAGGACTTCTGACCCTTTGAAGAGACGTATATTTTAGGTAATCAAGATTTCAATTTTAGAGTTCAATTAAAATTCAATGTATATTGATTTTGATGTTAATTATTCAATTTTAAAATATATAGTATAACTAATCTCAATTGTGGTTTGAATTTTTCTTGTGCAAATACCTTCAGAGCCAATGAGTGCTTCAAAGAGGCTCCATTTTGATGATCCACCAGTAGTTTAGGATGAGATAGACATTTTGGCATGTAAATTTTGAATACATATTGAGATGGCATATGCCACATTTTGTAAAAATTTGTTTGAGTTGGCGTCGATGCCATTTTTGTATATGGACATACACTTGATTATTGGATAATTTGATATATAGAAGTTGACAATCGAAATTTAATTTGTTCCTCATGTGCATGATTAAACTCTTTGAAAATTTTATCTTGAGCAATGGTTAAATATCAATGTACAATAGCTTAAAACTAAATGGTTATATTATGTAGTTTATATTTATATCGCTGATTACATTGCATTACACATCTTTCAAACTCAAATCATTAATTTACATTGCATAACTAACAACTAGATGTTCATAGATGAAAAATTTTCAATTACAATATAGTTCTTACAAAGTCAACCTAAGCAGTTATGCAATTACTTCACATTGCATAACTAAAAACTATGAGTAGTTGTTAATTGCATTTGTTTGTCATTGAATTCTATGAGACCACATTTCTTTGAAGTTTTTTTTCAAATAGTCCACTGTCTTGTCTATGCTACCACATTTTTCATACATGATAGCGATCACATTAAGTTGTAATAAATTAAATGATAGCCTATGGCTATTTAATTTATACTCATTTTATTTAAATGGATAGGCCGACCTTCCTTGATATTATTTTGTAATTTATTATTTTCAAGAGAGGCCGACCTCCTTGAAGAGTCACCTTATTTTGTATAAATACGAGGTGATGTTTGTTCATTTCCTCAATCAAGTTCATTCAGCATAATTTGAAATCCAAGCAAACATTTTCACTTGAGCAGCGACGCTTCAACTTACAGCAGTAGACTGATTTCAAGGAGAAGCATATTCGATTGTATCTTTGCATCTATGAGAGGTGCTATTATTCATTGTATCAAATTTAGCCATGAGATGGGCCTGAGTTGTAAGCAAATTTCTTGTTGTGTTTATTGTCTTATGTGTTTCATTTTTTGAGTGCTTTCAGTTGTATTATCTGATCTCTAAGTTGAAGACAGCAAGAGAAATGGTCATATTGTTGATGACAAAGATTTGACTATGTTGGCTCTTAATGGTCTTCCTTCATCTTGGGAGTCTTACATTCAAGGAATCGACGTGAGATTGAAACTTCCCAAGTTTGATCGGTTGAGGGCTTACTGTATTCAAGGGGAGTCAAGGTTGGTTGTGAGAGGTATTGGATGAAACCCTACAAATGAAGACATTCATGTTCTTTCCGCTCAATCCTCGAAAAAGGAAGGAAAAGGAGGAAAGAAAAGATGCTTCAAGAGGAATGGAGATAAAGGGTCAGATGGTGCTCCTACATTCAAAAAGAAGTGGGACCTCTATCATGTTTACTGGGATATGATTTGCTCAAAGTTAGTCAACTTGGATTTAACATTGGTAGCTCTACAAACCTATTCACAATAGAGTGATTTGAAGAGGACATCCCTAAATCTGGAACTCGTACGACCCAATGGACTATTCCAACACATATGGATGGGTACGTTTATGCTAGGTATGGTTCTCTCTTGCACCCAAATACGTCGAATCGCTCTGAGCTGCATTGGAGTGGCGTTTTCCCTTAAGAGTCCAAAGTGCTATAAGACAAAAAACTTTGACAAACTATTTCTTAGAAACCGTGATGCTTATAGACACTTCATTTGAGGATATGAGATCATGTTGACACCATCTAAAAAAAGCTCTCTCGGTTTTTTCTATTTCGAATGTGTTTTCCCGTGGTGATGAGTTTTCAGTTGAGGGAAAAGTTGCCAAATGCAAGCAGTGTAAAGTTGCAAAGTGGTGCAGCTTTCATTCTCGAAATCATACGACCCAATAGACTGTTCCAACACATTTGGGTGGGTACATTTACACTAGGTATGGTTCTCTCTTGCACCCAAATACGTCGAATCACTCTGAGTTGCATTGGAGCGGTGTTTTCCTTTAAGAGTCCAAAGTGCTAAAAGGCAACAAATTTTGATAGACTATTTCTCAAAAACCGTGATGCTTACAAAAAATTCATTTAAGGATATGGGATCATGTTGAAACCATCTACAATAACCACTCGAAGGCGTTTTCCCATGGTGATGAGTTTTCAATTGCGGGAAAAGTTGCCAAATGCAAGTAATGTAAAGTTGCAAAGTGGTAAAACTTTCATTCTCGAACTCGTACGACCCAACGAACTATTCCAACATGTCCGGATGGGTACGTTTATGCTAGGTATGGTTCTCTCTTGCACCCAAATATGTCGAATCGCTCCGAGCTGCATTTGAGCGACGTTTTCCCTTAAGAGTCCAAAGTGCTAAAAGGCAGCAAACTTTGATGGACCATTTCTCAAAAACCATGATGCTTATAGAATCTTCGTCTGAGGATATGGGATTATGTTGAGACCATCTACAATAACCTCTCTTGGTTTTTGCTATCTCGAAGGCATTTTCCCATGGTGATGAGTTTTTAGTTGAGGGAAAAGTTGCCAAATGCAAGCGGTGTAAAGTTGCAAAGTGGTGCAACTTTCATTCTCGAACTCGTACAAACCAATAGACTATTCCAACACGTCCAAATGGGTATGTTTATGCTAGGTATGGTTCTCTCTTGCACACAAATATGTTGAATCGCTCCAAGCTGCATTGGAGCGACGTTTTCCCTTAAGAGTCCAAAGTGCTAAAAGACAACAAACTTTGATGGACTATTTCTTGAAAACCGTGATTGTTATAGACTCTTCATCTGAGGATATGGGATAGTGTTGAGACCATCTACAATAACCTCTCTCCGTTTTTTCTATCTCGAAGGCGTTTTCCCGTGGTGCTGAGTTTTCAGTTGAGGGAAAAGATGCCAAATGCAAGCAGTGTAAAATTGCAAAGTGTTGCAACTTTCATTCTTGAACTTGTATGACCCAAAAAACTATTTCAACACATCCGAATGGGTACGTTTACGCTAGGTATGGTTCTCTCTTGCACCCAAATACGTCGAATCACTCCAAGATGCATTAGAGTGGCGTTTTCCCTTAAGAGTCCAAAGTGCTAAAAGGCAGCAAACTTTGACAAACCATTTCTCAGAAACTATGATGCTTATGGACTCTTCATCTGAGGATATGGGATCATGTTGAGACCATCTACAATAACCTCTCTCGGTTTTTGCTATCTCAAAGGCGTTTTCTCGTGCTAATGAGTTTTCAGTTGAGCGAAAAGTTGCCAAATGCAAGCGGTGTAAAGTTGCAAAGTGGTGCAACTTTCATTCTCGAACTCATACGACCCAACAGACTATTCCAACACATCCGAATGGGTATTTTTATGCTAGGTATGGTTCTCTTGCACCCAAATACGTCGAATTGCTCGAGCTGCATTGGAGTGGCGTTTTCCCTTAAGAGTCCAAAGTGCTAAAAGACAACAAAGTTTGACAGAATTTTTCTCAGAAACCGTGATTCTTACAGACTCTTCGTTTGAGGATATGGGATCATGTTGAGACCATCTACAATAACCTCTCTCATTTTTTTCTATCTCGAAGGCGTTTTCCCGTGGTGATGAGTTTTCAGTTGAGGGAAAACTTACCAAATGCAAGTAGTGTAAAATTGCAAAGTGGTGCAACTTTCATTCTCGAACTCGTACGACCCAACGGACTGTTCCAATACGTCCAGATGGGTACATTTACGCTAAGTATGGTTCTCTCTTGCACCCAAATATGTCGAATCGCTCCGAGCTGCATTGGAGTGACATTTTCCCTTAAGAGTCCAAAGTGCTAAAAGGCAACAAACTTTGACGGACTATCTCTCAGAAACCGTGATTCTTACAGACTCTTTGTATGAGGATATGGGATCATGTTGAGACCATATACAATAACCTCTCTCAGTTTTTTCTATCTCGAAGGTGTTTTCCCGTGGTGCTGAGTTTTCAATTGAGGGAAAAGTTGCCAAATGCAAGCAGTGTAAAGTTGAAAAGTGGTGCAACTTTCATTCTTGAACTCGTAAAACCCAACGGACTATTCCAACATGTCCGGATGGGTACGTTTATGCTAGTTATGGTTCTCTCTTGCACCCAAATACGTCGAATCGTTCGAGTTGCAATGGAGCGGCATTTTCCCATAAGAGTCCAAAGTGGTAAAAGGCAACAAACTTTGATGGACTATTTCTTGGAAACCGTGATGCTTACAGACTCTTCGTTTGAGGATATGGGATTGTGTTGAAACCATCTACAATAACCTCTCTCAATTTTCACTATCTCGAAGGCGTTTTCCCGTGGTGATAAGTTTTTAGTTGAGGGAAAAGTTGCCAGTCAACTTGAATCAATTACATGGAAAATGAAATTCACAATGAAATTTTTACTTCTTTTTTTCAAAAAAGTGGCAAGCCGCTATAATTTGTTATATATAAATAGGAAATATTACAAAACCTGGTTCAAACAAGCATATCGATAGGAAAGAACCAGGAAGAAAACCTCCGATTGTAGCTTGATTAAGTACAATGACAAATATTTGAACCGTATTTCAAAAAACATCACTAGATATAGATTATGCCTATACACAGTTATGAGCTTTTAACATTGTTTCACATTTCAAAATTCAATTTTTACAAAATTTTCCTATTTGAGGAATTCAAGGCATAGTCTTCCACAAGAGTAGTATGTTATCATTTTCAAGTGACAAGCACCTGTACAAACCATCAAGGTAGCAGTTAAACTACACACAATAGAAAATATGCTTAGAATAACCAATCGATATTATTGTAATTTGTCACATACCTCTCTGAAAGGATCAGAGTTGCCTATTGTTGCAGTAGGTCCATGAGCAATCGTGGTAGTCATATCGCAAAAATTGTCAAATGATAAATCTATATTTTAACAACAAAAAATATGCTTAGACTAATAAATCCATATTAATCTAAACATACTAAATGATGATGAATTGGTAATGCAAACTATAAAAGATTCTTTGAATAACCAATCTATATTAAAGTAACATGTCACATAGCTCTTTGAAAGGATCAGAGTTGGTTATTGTTGCAGCAGGTCCATGATCAATCATGCCAAGAATATCGCAAAATTTGTCAAATGATATATCTATATTGTCACAACAAAAAAGAGGCTTAAGCATTGTACTTTCCATTCTTGAATATGCTATTCAAGTGTACCTGAAGGGTCATCTCTTTGCTTAAGAGTATCCAATATTTCTTCATGATCAATATTACTAAGTGTCCATAGTTGTTTTGTTTTTAGTTTGGCATGATGCTTCAACAACTTATCATTTGTTGCTATAACAAGGTGTGAATACATGAGAATGGTTTTGTGTTTTTCGTAGTCTTCAAATGCAGGTATGACATTCTTTCTAATCATGTATGTTCACAACCAAGTTCTTGCAACCACAACTGAACCTATAGGATACATGAACCCATCATCATCTTCCATCGATTGTGTTAGCTTGTGCTTTACCCCCACACATTGAGCCAAACAATATTCTAATCTCTCTTCATTCCCCTACGGTGCAACAACTGCAAAAACATGTCCTGGATGTAGTAGATCTGAAAGCCGGTCATAATCAAGTGAACTTTCCATTGTGTAATTTGTCATGGATATAGCTTGAGATAAAGGAGTTAGATACTATGGAACCCATGTATCCACCCACTCACTTGACTCTCATTGATCCCACTCACACTGAATACAACTCTGACAAAAACAAGCCAACTGTCGTGTCCAAATGGTCCATGTGCTTACTTCTGAGCTTCAAAACGAATGCATCTTTGAAGAATCTTTGATTGTATGACAATCCAATCTGCCTCCCATTGTACCCTCCTCAACCAACCAAAAGAATCTGTGCACTATTGAATCAAGTGTCCCTCCTTGTGACAATGTTGAACTACACCAATCAACAATAGAATGTGCATCTCTAAATTTTTCTCTTGAAATCTTCAGTTGCTCCTTAAATAGAGCTCTTTTTACACATGCACCTGATCCATCATGCTCCCCTTTCCCATGCCGAGCTTCAAAACACTCCAAATATTAGGTACACCCCTCTCTACATGCATTCTACTCAACCAATAAAACATATGAGCATTCTTGAATTGACTTGTACAGTTATCTGACCAAATGAGATGTCGGCCCAGTGCTATATCATGCTCCTGCAAGAACTCAAAAAAATTCTCGAAACAATGTTGGACATACTCGAACGAGTGAGATCTATCATCACTCATATAAAAATGATACTCTCAGATTATCTTTCGATCCTCCTCTGTACTATCAGGTGCATGTCCAAACGTTATGTGGACAAAAATACCAATCTAAATGGAATTGTAATACTAAGATTGTACCTCATTTTGTGGTTGCAATGTGTAGTTTTCAGCAAAATCAACCACTAATATAATAGTGCCAATCGGAAAAGAGTCCTTACATATCTTGAATTGTTGATCCAACCACTGAAACCTATGACTATGCCTTGCATATTTGTAGAAAAGATTGTCCTTAAAATATGAAATAAAATCAGCAACACTACATTCTTTTGCAACCAACTCGCATCTAGAACCTTCACCTCCACTCTGCAAATTATATTTGACTATCTCATATCTCTTTCTCTCAACAAGATTCTTTCCAAATTCATGTTCCGAACCTTCATGAAAACATTGAACAAACTTTGACAAGCCACCACATTATGAGCACTTCACATTTAAACAATCATTTCTATAGGAAAAGGAACCATCATCCCTAGAACATAAAAATAGATCTAGCAAGTCCCTTGATGATTTTGGAAGATGCATTGCACCACACTCCTGCAGCATTTCATTAGTATGCAAAGTAGAATGGATATAGCATAATAGTTCATGGTACATTGAAAACTCCACATGGTATTTGTAACAACAAGTATTACGAATCTTAAAAGGCACACAATAGAATGGCTTCAAACCTTCAAAAGTTCTTTGGGAGATTTCAATATCATGTTCAACATCTTCAATTCCAACATTTTCATTATCAATTTCAACATTTTCATTCCCAATTTCAATATCATGTTCAACATCTTCAATTCCAACATTTTCACCTTGAAAATTTTCAATATCAATTTGAACATTTTCATTCTCAATTTCAATATCATGTTCTACATTTTCACCTTGAACATATTCAATTTCCTCTTCACTTGAAAGACCATAGGGCTCAGGTTCACCAATATTTAACATACCTTGTCTTTTCTTTCTATGACCTTCTCTATCTCTTTGTCTATATCCTTCAATTTGTTCTTTTGTCCACTTTCTCTTACGTTTTTTCTTTTGACGATTGCTGCTCCCTATTATACCAAATATAAGATGCTAAAAAATCATTATGTACGACAAATTTGAGTACAAGAATCTCCAAAAAGTTTATCTTTGTCTCTTCCTGTCTGAAACCGTGCGTTTGTCGCCTGCAAAGTGCTGCAAACAAAATGCAGGGTCCGTTGGAATGCACAAAAATGGCCCACAAATCAGATATCCAATTTGTAAAACATGTTCTGCAACAGTAAGATTTAACCTCTGCACAATGGAGTTTCAAAAATCAGATATCCGATTTGTACACACATAGACCAAAGGGAGAGG